>JAUYWG010000013.1:1140436-1152214 GCA_034779775.1 Enteromius afrohamiltoni
TGGTTTATTTAGTTTAATATATTCAACTAAATAAACCAATTAAAATAAATGTTAAAAAAACTAAAATTAAAAAGTTTTAATAGAAATCTAACTATAAATAATAAGTATTGTGTATATATGTATATATATATATATATATATATAAATTGTATTTTTTATTATTGAAACATTCATACCAAATTTATTCATTTTGGTGGAAGATTTTCATTGATTTTGCTGCAATGTATTGCAGTGTTATTTTAGAATCATTGTTATTCTATTATAGTGTTTGTTATTGTTTTCTTTTTGCACTTTAATTTTAATCACAATTTTAGCCATTTAGCTTTTTTTGTTTTAATCTAAAAATTAATTAGATTTTATTTTCATGTTTTTTTTGCACTTCAATTTTAGTTTTTTTAATCTATATAGCTTTTCTTGAATCTCAATTTAAGCCTAGTTTATTTAGTTTTAGTCATTTTACTTGAGAAGTGTTGCCTTGGCGATTAAATAAAAATTATTTTGGTTATTGTTTATTTTATTTCATTATAACTTAGTTCCCTTTTAGTCAGTCACTCCGAGTCACATCGGTTATGACCAACGAATTGGGATCTCGCTTGAAGCAGACCAATCTACTTTGTGTGTTTGAAAACACTCCAATGAACGTTGGCATGCACTGATTGCATCCAGCTTCCGCTGATCACTGTGAGAGTATAAACAGGCAGCAGATGCGTGCATCTTTAGCTTTTCTTTTCAGAGCCGAGCTTCATGTTCGGACAGTGGCTGGCGGTACGGCATCTACAGCAGTGGTGGTTCCAGTTCAAGTGGGTTGCCACAGCAGGCTGCACTATCCCCCTGCTGTGTGCATGCGGCCATCTCCTCTGTGCACTTCATCACACACAGAAAGAGCAATTTCTGAAAGTGCAGTTCATGGGTGGCACGTCTTTTTAAAGACGTCATACCACCCGTGCGTTTCTGGATGCGGCCGTTACCTGGCACCAGGTGACGGTCACAATCGCTGACTCACGTGCCCGGTCTTAAAGCACGCTGAGGCAGATTTTGTTGATGAGTCATGTTCTCCCTGTGGGAAGATGGAAGGAGATCGGAAGGAGAGTCAAATTCTGGGGATGAAGTTCCTGCTGGCGTCCAGTGGGTGTTCCGCTGTGCCGGATACCGACCCAGAGTTGGTGGCTATTCTTGCCCAGGCCGCCGAGGGGTGGGGAATACTGTCAATACTGTCCATATGTGTATTCATTCTGAGACCTCCTACGGGATGGCTGGACTTCCGTATGTCTCTGTTCAATCAACGGGGATGTCAATTCATTGCCGGTTTTCATACACAATAAGTAGATTAGTCTTCTCGAAGCGAGATCCCAATTTGTTGGTCATATCCGATGTGGCGTCTCCGTTCCCGTCTTCAGGCGACGAGACATTAACAGTAATAACACAATTGAAGCATGTGATGCTTAAATGCCTTACATGAGGTCTAGGTAGGTAGCTCACTAGGTGTTGTGTGTGTGTGTGTGTGTGTGACGTCTTATCTAGGTTTCAGTGTCGTACGACTGAAGCAGCCAAACTAGAGTCTGAAGTGAGCAGAGCACAAGAGACCATTAGCGCAGCTGAGAAACTCCTGCAGCAGCTGGATGGAGAACACACACGCTGGACCGCACAGGTGTGTGTGTGAGAGAGAGGGTTTGGTTACTGTTGCTATGTATGTATCTTACCCTCCATCTGCTTTCTGCTGTAATTAAATCTCATGCTCTCGCGTCTGAAGACATGCACACAAACATGCAGCCAAGGAATCACTTTAGAGCACAAGTGTCTGCTGTGTGTGTGGGTGGTTTCTAATTAAATGTGTGTGTGTTTAGGTGGATGAGATCCGTGAGGAGCTGGACACTCTTCCTAAGAGAGCTCAGCTATCTGCTGCTTTCATCACGTATCTGCCCGCCGCTCCTGAAGACCAGCGACGCAGCAGCCTCGACTACTGGATGAGCAGCTCAGAACTACAGAGTAACACACACGCACACATTCCTGAGTTCAAACGACACACTTGTGTTGTCACGTATAATTTAAACAGATAATCCCACCTCCATACTCATTTGAATTTGGCACGTTAGGTCACTCAAATACAGTGTTTCACTCAAATTACTAACTGACTTACTGTGACTCTGAACTGACACATCACAAACTAGATGAACACCCACTAAATGACACACAACAGCCTTAACAGGCAGACAGAAGTCTTTTCTATTCTATTGTTTGACCGTTCAATGAACAGTGTAATTTTTGTATTATTTATATTTTAGTATTTCTCAGTTATATATTATATATATTTTTTTTTTTCATTTTTTTGGAATTAGCTGTTAACTATTTCTAGTAACATTGTTATTTTTGTGTTTTTTATTTATTAATTTTTATTTGTATTTATTATTATTAATATTACAGTTTAATTTTACCACTCTACTCTAAAAAATGAACTTCATCAAATATCTAAATTGTATTTAATCTTTATTTAATTTTTATTATTTAGATTTTTAATAGTTTATATTATTTAGTTAACAATTATTTTTTTATCTAATATTTATTTTAGTTAATCTGTATTAATTACCAAATAGACTATTGCAATCGTTTTTATTTTAGTCAGTGAACAGGAACATATATCAGTAAACACACAGCAAGAGACTTCAGAAACTTGTTTAAATACATTTTAACACCATTTTAACTCTTCTTCTGATTGGCTGAGGCTTTAACAGTTCTCTACTCTGATTGGCAGAGTTCGATCTGCGACACTTCCTGTGTTCTGAGAGCGAGCAGCTGATCTGGAAGAGCGAAGGGTTGCCGTCTGATGACTTGTCGATGGAGAATGCTCTGGTCATCCTGCAGGTAACACACACACATCTGTGTTCCCATTATGCTCATCTGTGTTCTCATAATGCCAACCATTCATTCATTCATCTGTCCGTCCTCATGCTGACATCAGATTAATGAAATCAGGTCATGGGTAAGATTACACACATGGACGTGTGCTTAAAAGTGTTTACTTCCCATACTATTCTGTGCTATCAACTACTGTAGTCTGAACTCATCTTTAACAACCCACCCAACCCCAGAGGCCTGTTCACATCAGACTTTTAGTATTCTAATGCTTGAGGTTTAAATCAGTGAGATCTTTATGACAGTATTGCTTAATAAAATGATCTAAATATCAGTGGGCAGTCTTTATCTCCAATAATATGTCTTAGTAAGATGAGATTGAAATGATCTAAACATGTAATGCAATGCTGATTGAGAGAAGAAGAAATCAATGCTCCTCAGAGATGTTTTGGAGGCTTGTGAAGATCATTGCTCCGCTGAGAAACAGTGACAGTAAAGCTTCAGGAAACAAACGCTCCTCAAAAGATCCTGATGATCAGATTTGAGACGCACTGATTTGAACAAAAAATAATTGATGGAGAATCAAGTAAAGCCGAGCTGCTTCAATACAATAAATATCACTGCATTAGTAAAAATTGGGACAGCTGCAGTTGGACTACATTAAGACATGGCTAAATGACCCTTTTACTCAATAAATAGCATAAACTATCTTGAACAATGGAAAACTTGATTGTAAGCAGAGTTTCATTGTGTGAACTGCCCTAATGTCTTATGTGTTTTTTGAAACGTTTTCCCTTGTTTATGTGTAATACAGCTGATTTTTTGGGATGTATGATCTCATCTGATCTGACTGAACCCTTTGACTTGTGTGTGTGTGTGTGCTTGTGTGAAGTTTATAATTAGCGTTCTTAAGGAGTCTGGTTTCTATGGCGACCCACTGTGATGTTGCTAAGAGAAACGAAAGAACACATGCAGGAAATAGTCTGACGAAAGCTGTCAGGAACACGTCTGCACATAACAAATGATATTTTGCATAAAGAAAAAGAAGTCTATTTTAAGAGTTAATGAATTCTGACATTATTTCTATGACAGCTAAACACGTTTTCCCTCCAGTTTCTCATCGTTTGAGTTGAATGTGATTTAGACATGTTCCTGACAGGTTTTAATAGGAGGTATAATGTCACTGTTTATGATTCATCTTATAATTAAAAAATCTCTTCTCTTCTCTAGAGTGCATCTTGTCCGTTCTTAATCGATCCATCTTCTCGTGCGACAGAGTGGTTGCGAACTCATCTGAAAGCGCATCGTCTGGAGGTCATAAACCAGCAGGTACAATCAATGGGTGAAATGGAGATTTTCAACACTCTGAATCAGCTAAAGTGCTCCAGTCGAGTCGTGTTTTGCGAATCACTTGATTTAAATCGAAACTTTGGAGCAGGTCTGGAAATCATTTTGTGAATTTAATTCATAAATTTTGTATTTCGCAAATCATTTGATTCATCAGAACTTCCGATCGGTTCATGAATCATTTGATTCAGATCGGGATTTTAGTATAAAACCATTAAGGTAGTACTGCTGTAGAAAAAAGAAAAAATCCCGCAAGACAATGAACCGTAGTTTTATTATGCAGTAGTAAAAGTGTAGTACCGTACTATAGAACTATAGTTAGTGTAGGAAAACCATGGTTTAACTATAGTAACATGTTCTTGAATATGTAGATTATAGAGATTTTGAATATAAAGATGCATTTTCAGAGCCAGATTTCTATGTACTTTAAATGTAACTAGCAGCAAACACAAATGAAGTAACATTTTCCTGTATTTTCTTTGGAGTAGTCTCAGTCATCTTAACAAAAAAAGAAAAAAAGTCCAAATTTGGCCTAAATTTTCCTGTGTAAATACAAAACTAGTGAATTAATCTTTCTCAAATAAGACAAAAACAGCAACTCGCTTCAGTGTCTGGCTTATATTATAATATCGTGATAAGCTTTTTGTCAATTTGGAGAAACTTATTAATCTGTTGTTGTTCAAACAGATTCAGTTTCACAGACAAGGCTTAAGCTAGTCCCAGACTAAATTGCATGTTTGAGCTGTCTCAGATGAAAAGATCTTGCTCTGACAAACATCTTAAAACATGTCGGTGTCATTGTTCTGTGTTAAGATGCTCACCTCTAAAATTTTCTTAAAAGGCATTTTTGTAAAAGTTGATTAAATATCTTAATTTAACTAATGCCTAGTCCTGGCTTAAGCTAAGCCCCGTTTGTGAAACCTAAGATAACTATAGTTTCCAAAGTCGATTTTGAGGAGATGCTATGACATGATCCTTTAATAACAGCCACTTTAAAAAAAGTGTCCCTAGCAATTAGCAATTAAATAGAAGTTAAATGTCTCCAAAAAATAACCTATGGCCTTATTTCAGTCGCTATTGCGAACAATAGCAGATTTGATTTTTTTATATATTAACACAGTTTGTGCTAAAAACCCAACCCCACAAAAAATAAAAAACATATGTTTAGAATAAAACTTCACTCTAGTTTTCACTGTAATGAGTCAGTTTTTTTCTTGTTTATTTAACTGCATCTGATATTCCCTCTGGTTCTCTGTCCTAGGATGCTAACTTCATGACGGTGTTGGAGTTGGCCGTGCGCTTCGGGAAAACGTTGATCATTCAGGAGATGGACGGCGTTGAACCTGTGCTGTACCCGCTGCTGCGGCGAGATCTCATCGCACAGGGTGAGGACACTACATGTGCTTAAAAGAATACAAATCAGCATTCAAATACACGTTTGACAGTTTCGATTCGAGATGCAGATATAAATTATTAACATCAGTGGCAGCTATGAAATGCTAAAAGCTTATTTATAAATTTCAACTGCTTTAGGACAACTTCGATGGTTTTGATCCACTTCAAATGTTGACTAGTAAATCTGGACATGCTGTATGCTTTTTTTGTTGCCTAGTTTGCAGAATTTCAGCATTTGATTGAAATATGTTATGTTTACATTCATATTTTGCAGATGATTTAGTATCTCCATCACCCTTTCAATTGGTTTGAGCTGCATCAGATCGATTGAGGTGTTTACATGTGTGCTAATGAATTTTTAGATTATTTAAATATGCAATGATATAAATTCAGTCACTTCAGAGAGTTACACAGGAATTAAAACTGACATCCTGGACCTAAAATACAGTAAACATTACAGCATCAGCATCGTTACTTCAGTCTCCAGTGTCACATGATCCTTCAGAAATCAATCTAATATGCTGATTTGCTGCTCAACAAACATTTCTGATTATTATCAATGTTAAAAACAGTGCTGATGAATATTTTCGAGCAATCTGCGATACATTTGCTTTTCTATAATTCTTCGATGACTGGAAAGTTCAAAAGAACAGCATTTATTTATTATCATTGTCTATACTGTTACTTTAGATTAATTGAATGCATCGATTTCTTAAAACATATCATCTTGACCCCAAACTTTTCAATTGTATTTTTCAATCTGATTGGTTGTGCCATTTCACTATGATTTAACTTTCAGTAAGAACTGAAATATTAATTGACGCTTGAAATGTGTTGTGTCACTCATGGTTAGAACGCAGAGTTAGATGCTCCTTTAGGAAACACACACACACACACTGAGTCTGTAGTGTGTTTATCCTCCTGTCCCAGCTGTGTGTAAGAAATAAGACCTGCGGGTATTTCTGAAGCCTCCTCCACATGCTGCTGCTGCTGCTGTGTGTGTGTGAGTGTGTGTGTGTGTGTGTGTGTGTGGAGCAGATATGGCTGAGTCTATCAGGGACCGGCGGGAGAAAGATAAACC
Organism: Enteromius afrohamiltoni; assembly: GCA_034779775.1. NCBI lineage: Eukaryota > Metazoa > Chordata > Actinopteri > Cypriniformes > Cyprinidae > Enteromius > Enteromius afrohamiltoni. Next base: position 1,147,110 of record JAUYWG010000013.1, read on the forward strand.
AAGAGCTTTTCAGTGCTTGGATGAGGAGGAGAGAAAGAGAGAGAGGGAAATTAAAGTGTGTGTGTGTGTGTGTACAGACTGCTGCATTGCAGACGTACAGAAGAGACAGCACACACACACAAACACACACACACACAGAGTGTTGTGTTTTGTAGCATCCAATCTGGCAACCCCACAAATCCTCCTCTTATACAAGCCGGGATTCCACACCAATCTAGGCTGCATTCATTAAGGCTGTTTTCTGCAGTACACACTGCATAATGTGCTGAGTATGAGGATTTCAGGTTTGCATAGAATCAGTCGTATTTTAGAATTATTATATACTGTTATAGTATGTATTCATATTTTGACCTAGCTTTTAATTTTGTTTATGATGTGCTTTTGAATTTTTTTGCCTTGTTATTTCAGTTTCAGTTTTTAGTATTCTAGTTTTCACAAACTTAAATTTAGGTTTTTCATCTAATATTTATACTTCAGAAAACCCACAATGCACTGCACTCAACTATTTCCAGTGTAATAAATGAATCGCTACTCAATTCAAAAGTAGTTTCAACAATTACTTTCCCAATTATTAACAGTTTATATCTCCTCAACTTATTCAACCCTACAGCCAAATAAAGGGTTTTAACTGGTTGTGATTTTATCATATTTTACATTTTGTGTGTGTGTCAGGGCCACGATATGTGGTGCAGATCGGAGAGAAAGTCATCGACTATAACGAGGATTTCCGTCTGTTTCTGGCAACCCGTAACCCCAGTCCCTTCATCCCACCTGATGCCAAGTCTGTCATCACAGAGGTGAACTTCACCACCACTAAAGCAGGACTACGAGGACAGGTAGCACACACGGGCTCACAAACCCACTGCTCTGTCTCCATAAAGGTCATCATCATCACATATGTGTGTGTGTTTAGCTACTAGCACTGACCATCCAGCAGGAGAAGCCAGAGCTAGAGAGTGAAAAAACCAAACTCCTGCAGCAGGAAGAGGAGAAGAAGATTCAGCTCTCTCAGCTGGAGGAGTCGCTGCTAGAGGTACATCCCAGCATGCCCTTTTTAATGGATGGGTTTTTTTTCCATGAACCTAACAAACTGTGTGTTTCAACGTGTGTATAAAGACATTAGCGACCACTCAAGGGAATATCCTGGAGAATAAGGAGCTGATTGAGTCCCTGAACCAAACCAAAGCCAGCAGCGCTCTGATCCAGCAATCGCTGACTGAATCGCACCGCCTGCAGACGTCACTCGACCAGGTGATGTTGGGAAAGAGCACGATCACAAACATGATAGCAGGAATAAATGAAACAGCAGGTGGCTCCAGTGTAACATCAGTCTCTCTGTGTGTCTGCAGGAAAGAGACGCATACCTGCCGCTGGCCGAGACCGCCAGCAAGATGTACTTCGTCATCACTGATCTGTCCAAGATTAATAACATGTACAGATTCAGTCTGGCCTCTTTCCTGCGACTCTTTCATAGAGCGCTGCAGACTGAACAGGTGACAAGGACACGCACTCATCACGCTTTAAAAAAAAGTAAAGAATTAGTGAAGCTAACTGTGTGTGTGTGTGTGTGTGTGTGTGTGATGCAGGAAAGTGAGAGCACCGATGTGAGGATTTCCACACTGGAGAACCGTCTGAAAAGCATGGTGTACGAGTATATCTGCCGCTCACTTTTCAAGGTAACACAATGAAACCCTCATTATATTCCAATAGAGATGACTCCGCCCACATAAAAACCCCAGCACCAATCAGAGAATCAATGACCCCACCCACTTAATACCACACAGCATGAAGTATTTGCAATGATGAACAAGTAATTTGTTCACACAACTTGAGCAAAAAACACATTTTATTTTATTTATTTTTAAAAATATTTTGTCTTTATCTAATTTTTATTTTGTCTTATTTATTTTATATTATTTTTTTTATTTTTTTACAATAAAATTTTTTTTATTTAATATAAAAAAACTAATAAACTAAATTAAATAATTTAAATAAATTTACAAAAAAATAAAATACAGTAATATGATTCAAAAATATGAAAATGACAGATGCACAGAAAACTAATGTTAACATAATATATATAAAATAAGAGCTAATTGAAAATATTAATAAACACTATAATACTACATTAGATATTACTAACTAGAAATAACACTGTTTGGCCAATTTAGTATAACACTAGATTTCAGTATAAAGTTTTTGGAGTTGTTATTCCTGTGTCATTCGTCATATTTAATCACAACCAATCCTGTTTTTTTTTTGTGGATTTTTTGCAGTGAAAGTATAAATGTGCATAGACTAGTCATATTTTTACAATACAAAGTAAAACAGTCCATATTTAATTCATTACATTTATGCCACCGAGAGCTGGTTCTTACGTAACAGACATTTAAATATAAAATGTGTCTGAAAATGTAATGAAAAAAATGCACGGCCGGCAGATAATTCATAGGATGTTTGTAAATCAGCTTATTTAAAGAGTCGATGCAGCACAACATAAATGAATGTTTGTCCACTGAGAGAGCTTCATTGATTCTAGCGACAGTGATCTAGTTTTGTTCTGTGTCGGTCTAGCCAGATTGAGCTGTTGTTTTGCGTGTTAAGAGACCAATTTTTCCAGCACAGAACCTGCTTTTCCTTAGAGCCTCCAGCACTGACATTTTGCGTCATATTCATTCATTTAGGCGTTTGGCAGACACTTGTATCCAAAGTGATTTGCATTGCATTCAAGCTACACGTTTTCTCAGTGCATTCCCTGGGAGTCGAACCCATGGTCTTTGTGTTGCTAGCGCTGTTCTCATCTAAAATGTCAAATTGTGTGTCCATTTGCAGGCGGATCAGCTGATGTTTGCACTGCACTTTGTGAAGGGAATGAACCCAGAACTCTTCCAGGAGAACGTAAGTGTGTGTGTTAGCCCTAAACTCTCATAACCGATCCTGAATGAATGATGACATTTCTATTTCGGGTCATCTACAGCTACCGCAGCGACTCTGACAAGACAAATGTGCTGTTATTAGTCCTGCCAGTAAAGCACAATAAAACCGAATCGTTCATGTTTGTTTGTGTCTCATGCAGGAATGGGACGTGTTCACTGGGCTGATCGTTGGAGACATGCTTCGGAAGACGGTATGAATGTCTTTATGCTTTCCTAAATTGAAATAACACAAATCTCTTTTCTTTAGTTGTAGAAACTTGCTCTGTTTTTCTTCAGGACTCCCAGAAGTCTCTGCGAGAACAGTTTCCATCTTGGATTGATCAGGAGAGGCTGGTGGCCGTGGCTTTGCTAAAGGTAATTTGCTGCAAATGAAAATTACAGAATAAATGAATAAATACAGAGCTCCGCTGAGAGTCACTTCATCAGCATTTCATTTGATAAAATCTGTTGTCATATCATACACGTACAGAAATTGTGACAGAATTATATTACTGTAATACGCAGAAGCATGTACTTCATAAAAAAAAGTAGTAATAGTAATAATAATACAACTTTTTTGTTTTATTTATTTTAAGATTTTTTAGATTTAATTATCTAATAATTATTTAATGTATCTTATGTTTTAATTTTACCAGTAAGCCTTTGTTGTGCAGAGTTGTTTACCAAAAGAAAAAAGAAAATATTAAATTTCCATTTGTGTACATTTTAAAATATTACCTAAATTTGATTATCACTATTCAATATAAAAAATAAATCAAATCGAAAATCAAGACACTTTGGCTTTCTGTAAAACATTTAATAAAATTAATAAACAACATTTTATTTATGATTAACATTATTTAATATTGATAACTGCATTTAATTTAACACTTAAAATCCAGAAATTACAGAGAAAATGGAAACCAGAACTAATATTAATAATAATAATATTAAATTAATAATTTGTAACATTAAAAAGCGTATTTTACTTTAAATAAAAAAATTATAATTTACTATTTTATGAAAACTGTATTTAACCATTAAAATGAAATGGTGTTGTAGAATGTATAAAGCAGAAAAAACACCATACTTTAAAATAAAAATGAAAGGATAGGGCCCTAGCTGATTACACTGAGCCAGACATCTGACTATATCTAGTTAGGGCAGAGCTTCCCTGCAGCTGAAACAATAGAGTGTGGAACCAGCAGCACAATTAGAAAGTGAGAACTTCTAAAATGGCAAATATTTCCCTTAAATACAGTCCAAGTCGCTTTGGATAAAATTATCTGGAACAAATGACTGTTTGCCTTTCTTTTTCCGTCTTTGTCTCGTATGTTTATTATTTCTGTGTCTTTAGAGCACATTTCCAGTCCTCTATCAGTCTCTCAGTCTGAACGACTCAGACCTGTGGCTCGCGTTCTCTCGCAGTTCCTGCTGCGAACAAGAAATCCCGCCTTCCGTTTCCAAGAAGATCTCCCTGTTTCAGCAGGTGAGCTGTCAATCAACAGTCTGCACCAATCAGAATACTGACAGAGCGCTGACTTGGTTTCGGTCTCTTTCTTAGGTGTTGGTGGTTCAGGCTTTACGACCGGATCGCTTACAGAGCGCCATGACAGCTTTTGCATCTCAAGCTTTGGGTAAGTTCAGAGAGACGACACACACACACACACACACACACACACACACACAGCTCAGAGTCAGGCATGTATAATGTATCTGACGGCTGACTCTCACTCTTTGTCATCAGTTTGTGTCAAGCTTTTCTCTGGAGCTTAATTATGATTCACAGAGTGAACTCTGCCTTCAGATATTTTATAAATACCTCACGCCCAGCTCTGTGTGTGTGTGTGTGTGTGTGTGTGTGTGTGTGTGTGTGGTCAATACAGGGATATTGATTTAGGTTTAGTCATCAGCTTATTATAACTTTCAAATCAGTCAAGTGTGAAACCACACACTCACAATTAGTGCTGATTGATGCTCTCTAGGGCCACTTGCAATGAGATACAATTAAAACCTGAGAAAACACAACATTCATCTCCTTAACCTGGAACACACACACACACACACACACACACAACAACAAAAACGAGAACACAAACACACGAGTAGGTTTCTAACACGGATAGATGGATAGATAGATAGTAGGGGTGTAACGGGGGGGGGGCAAGGTCATATTATGGTAGTTTTAAT
>JAUYWG010000013.1:1154742-1174071 GCA_034779775.1 Enteromius afrohamiltoni
TACTTGTCCCAACTTTTTTGGGATTAGTTGACACCGTGAAATTTGGAATCAACATATTTTTCCTTTAAAATGATACAATTTCTCGGATTAAACTTTTGATCTGTCATCTATGTTCTATTACAAATAAAATATTGACATTTGCCACCTCCACACCATTGCATTCAGTTTTTATTCACAATTTGTTTAGTGTCCCAACTTTTTTGGAATCCGGTTTGTATAATAAAATAATTGAGCCTATTACTACAGTATTATATATTATACTGCTATCTGTAAGCAATTCACATAAAATATAATAGGCCCTATATAATACAGTAACTAGCTCTTCTTTTAAAGCAGAGTAATTATATTTAACTAAAATTAAAACCATATTTTTGTTGCTTTGTTATTGGACAAAGCTTTCTTCAAAGCAGGGTAGGTAATTATTTATGAATTTAAATGTTACTTCAAATAACACAAACATCTGCTGTTTGAATTCAAATAAAATATTTACGAAAACAATTCATTTCATAAATAATATATAGTATATAATAGTCACTGGTTATAATACAGTCCCAACATACAAAAATTATTCATTTAATTTATTAATTTTAAGGTACAGTAAATTGTTGCAATCAATTTATTTTAGATACATTTAAATAAACACATTTTAAACTAAATTAACTTTCAACATAAACTGAAACAAAAAATAAGAATTAAACACTTTTTTTAGCTAGTTTAAGGCTTTATGTATAAAGTATAAAGCAATAACTAAACCTGACGTTTTTTTGTATTTAAAAAATTAAAATTAACTTAAAAACGAATTGAAAATATGAATTAATGCTATTATAGTAATTTCAGTGATACTAAAGTAACGTTGCATTGAAGTGCTGATTGTGTAAACATCTCTTTCCCAGCGGACTGATATAAAGCCATGCACGGAAACGGCACGAAGCCAACCAATCAGACCGCAGCTTTCATATCCAACAATGCACGCATGAAACACACGTAAAACCTTGTATATATGTAGCGCGGCCTTCAATAGCGTCATTCCTTTCAGACGAATGTGTTTCTGCATGAGCGCCAGCAGGAATGAGCACGTTAGTTCAGGGTCACTGGGGTCATCGTCCTCCTCCAGCAGGGTCAGACTATACTGAGGAGGCCCTACAAACACACACACACAAACATTGGAGCATATACAACAGTCTATGTGTGTGTGTGTGTGTGTGTGAACAGTGATGCTCCTGTACCTTGATGAGCAACCCATCGTCCGTGATGCGATGTACATTTCCAGGGCTTCTGAACTCCGCTCTTACTCAGTGTTTCTTCACTCAAGTGACAAATCTCCACCGCGTTAAAGTTCTGGAAGAAATCGGCCAAAGACATCCTGATAGGCAGAGAGAGAAGACAATGAAGCTATATAGACCATCTCAGAGCCAATCAGAGCTCCAGATAGGAGATGCAGGGTGGGCCGAGTGATATTCCAGGTGGGTTATAGGCCTAACTAAATTATTATTTTTCCCTATTTGCTTATTAGATGTTAATTTCAGTCATTTTATTTCTCTTAACAGACAACCGACGGTCGTCCAACAAGATTATGTTAAATTACTCTCAGATTTGAATTGATGCGTTGGCTGTGGCAGGTAAAAAAAAAAATAAAAATTTATACAAGCAAAAAGCAGCATAAACAGAAGTGATTCGCATGGGCAGAGAACAGCTAAAAATTAAGCTATAAAAGAAATAAATAGGCGGTTTAAAAAAAAAAAACAGCAGCCTATATGCAGAATTTCAGTTCATTTCTGTGAAGCGCTCTTTAGAAAGCTGCATTCCTTTATTTATCAAAGCACGACTTTTTATTTATAGTCTTTTTATTGTGACTGTACACTAATAAAATACATTTTTAGAATAGTTTCAAACACTGCCTTATTCTTGAGCGAGTATTATAAGCTGTGTCCACTTTTAGAGGGTGATCCCGCCCGCGACAAATATAAATTTCAACGTATTAAAGCAACAACAAATTAAGAAATGCATGTTTGAGAGGTAACTCGTCGTATATTTTTCCATTAAAAGTCCTTGGATGGAAACCTGATACGGACAAGACTCTAAATGAACTGGTTTTCATATTAAAGATGAGATGGAGCTGCTTCAGAACAGAGAGACAAGCAGTAGACCCTTAATTTGTAATGTTGGATGTTTATGCATTTTCAGGTACAGTAGTTAGTTAGTAAGTAAAATGTTGTTACTTACATTTTGTTCACACACATTTTTGACTTTATAAAACGATTCTCTGAAATCTTTGTGATCATAGTAGTAGCTACTATTTTTTGGCAGAATGTATTATTATAATTTCTTAATTATTTCCTGGGTTTTCTCTCACCATAGTCCCTAAACATAAAACAAAACAAAACAAAAAAAAAGAATCTCATGTAAATGCAAGAAATGGGATTAAAATCGAAAACATTTTCTGGCCCGCGCAAATTTGGTAGCGGCTCCCTGATGCGCGAATTATTAGCAGGCGGGAGTGAATACTGCGTTGTGGGAAGAAAGCGGAAAAAGAAAATTATAGGAAGCTCAACTGAATATCATAAGAATTTTGTGATTGGCTGTTAAGTAGTGGCCTGTTCTAGCCCGATACGACTAGGAACTGTACTCTCATTCTGGCGTAATAATCATTTGTGCCATCAGTGCTGCAGTCCCCAGCATTTTCATACTCTGCGTAATATGCTTGCGCCTGCTGCAGCAACAAAATTGCTGGAATGAGAGTACAGTTCCTAGCCATATCAGCCTAGAAATTCACAATTTTTCATTTTCCGTAGGTCTTACTTAGTACATGATGTAACTACAGAAGAGTCGAGCTTTAAATAGGAACATTATCAAAACTCTTTGGACATTTTTGAGGAAGATGCTAACAGTCTAATCAGATTCAATGATCTATGGTTGCGCACATATTACTTTACAGCACTCAGCATTATAAACCAATCACACATGATTCTGTTGAGCTTATGAATGCAACGGCCAATCAGAGGTGTTCAGATTAGTCATCGCTAAAAAATGCCACTCGCCATCATTCTGGCAAATTTTCACAGCCTCCTCTTCACTCGTGCCCCCTCCAAAATAATGAATGCATGACACCCCTGGCCTGAGCATTAATCGGTCAATCAGAATAGAGACGGTGTTCCTTTAATATATTTTATATTTGATACAATTAACACCAACTATCAAGCGATCAATCAGAACGGAGAGGAGAAGGCTCACCAGAATTCCCCGTCATTACGCTGGGTTCTCTCCACACGCTGCTGCTCTTCAGCGCTCACCATATTCCACTCCACACTAAACACATCATTAAATAAAGGGTGTAAATTGTTTATTTTTAGCAATGCATATCACATACTATTAAAAAAAAATAAGTTCTGATATATTTACAGTACGAAATTTATTAAAAATCTTTATGGAACATGATTTTTGGCATTTAAAATGTTGTTAATTTTAACCCGTACCATGTATTGTTGGCTATTGCTGCAAATATACGTGTGCCAGGGTCCCATTTATGTTTATTCAGCGTGGACACGTTAAATCAATCAAAAGTAAGAGTGAAGACATTTATAATCCTACAAAAGATTCAAATAAATGCTGTTCTTGTAAACTTCCTGTTTATCAAAGGATCCTGAATAGATATGAAGCACCATTGGAAACACTTTACCAGTTAGACAATTACAATCATTTAAAACCTTAAAATGTTTTAATACTCTGAACGCGCTTATTAGAGTGATTTCTGAAGGACCATGTAAGAGTGAAGACTGGAGTGATGAAAATTCAAATTCAAATTGTTATGGGTTATGAAAAATTCCAATTTTGGTTTTGGGAGTCCCAAGCAACAGGTTGATATGCATACATTCATTTTCTTATAATATGCATATGTTTTAACCTTAATTACTCAACAAGCAGAGTTTGTGAACTCCTAAAGCAGCAAAAAAGAAATAAATTAGGATTTTTATTTAGACCACTATGCTAATATTTAATGAAACAGACATGTTACAATGATTCAGAAAGAGTCGAACATTGTACACTTTTAGAAGTAAAACTTCGCAGGATGTTTTTATTCACTTAGAGCTGTGTTAAACACTGCATGACAGCCCATTTTCAATCTTTAAATCGCAGGACTAAAAATAAAATAAAATAAAAATGGCCGTACCCTTTCACGTCACTCCAAGGCCCCTCCCACTCAGTATTCCCCCACGGGTTCCTGATCCGCACCAGCTGAACCGGACCGATCGTAGTCTTGATCTGAAACACACGTGTAGCAAGCTCAACAAACTTGAGTCTGAAGAGCTGTGATGTTTGAACACATTGTTTCTCTATCAGCGGTTTGAAGCGTATTCTTCCCTCATGGCCTTTAGAGGGCGCTGCGCACACAAACATATAAATCAGCTATTTATCATTGACCTGAGAGAGAAATACTGGAATACTGCTGTTTCCATAAAAATTGCAGTTGTATGTGGGACATCTCATCTTTTCTTGAAAAACGTCCAAATCCAACAGTTTTCTAAATAATGTTAAAACTCAAGCCACTTTAGGGAGCGCAATGAATGTCGAACATGTAGGGTTCAAAGACAATTAATGCACACTAATAGCTTCGATTTAACTGTACTGACATGTATAATATAGACGGAAAAACTATTATGAACTGAATAATGGAGTTATCATTTATTGTGAAGCCGCTGTACGGTTCAAATTTCATCTGCTTCAGAAATGATTAACTGCAAAAATGCTTTTAGTTTAGATTTGTTTGTCTTGTTTTCAGCCAAAATATCTACAAATTCTTAAATAAAAAAGGATGTTCTAAACGAGAACAAACAAAAGTCAAAATTAAGTACGTTTTTATTGGGAACAAGCAACATAATCTTATTTCAACCAGAAAACAAGACTATTTGGTTTACCCCATTGGCAGATTATTTTACTTGTTTCAAGCAAAAGCTGAAAACAAGACTTTCATTTTTTACTTGTCTAGAAAACCCTTCTTGATTTAAGATATTAATATTTAGATATTTTGGCTGAAAACAAGCCAGATTCTGCAGTGTGAGAATTGAATATTTGAATTTCATGCGTTTCATATTTTCTTTTGAACAAATCTGCAGTTTACTGCACATAGAGCACTATTTAAAAATATGCATGACTTGTTGAGTATTTGTTGTTGATTTTTTTCCCTAACAAATTTAGGTTCCAAAAACTGAAGTGTTTCTAAAATGCTAAATTCTTATAACATTCATTCTACTACATTTACTTTACCCTTTATTCTAAATATTTTAAGAATGTTTTTCTGTTTGATTAGAACATACTTTATGTGTCCTCACTAAAGGTTACATAAAAAAACATAATCAGGTACACATAACTCTATGAAGACGTTCAGAGAAAGTAACATTAGTCAAACATTAATAAAGTCAGGAGAACATTTCATAAACAGTACTTTAAAAATATTTTGTTCTAACATTTATATATATATATATATATATTATTTTGATTATTTATAAATGCTTAGTAACATTCCAAAGTTGTTTTCCAAATGTTTTCTCATACTGTAGTATCTCAGAAATACTAGCGGTGTGTCTTTCTGTTGTTATTTAAGCTGATGGCGCCCACTGATGGTGGAGCATTGAGTGTTAAAGACACTAATGAAACCTAAATCAAGAGCGGGTTTGACAGACAGAGAGAGAGAGAACAACATTTCCCCCTCACCGTCTCCAAACCGGTTACAGAGTAGACATGCAGGAACAAAATCCCAAACGCATTCTTCTTCTCCATGGAACCCTGCACAAAGACAGAGAGACAAGACACAACATCACCTTCACCTGTCAAAAGAAAACACTTTCCTGGAACTCAGGGAAGATCCTTTTACCTACAAGAGCACACACACGCAAGACTCGCACATCAATGATGTTCACAGCAATTTCATTATCATCATGGAATGATATACTCATGGTGGCTGCTGAATGAAAGGCTACGGGTTCAAACCTGCCAGTTTTGATCGGTGAGCTGTAACTAATGTGTCCTCCAGCAGGATTAAATATCAAAAACAACAGTAAACATATTTATTTTGTTATTAAAACATACAATATTTCTTTTTTTTAAATAAATGTATATTGTTTTTTTAATGTCAAATCAGCCTATTAGAAATGTCTAAATGATCATGAAGACTATAATAATGATGCTAAGAAATTAATCTAGGAATAAATTCCATTCTAAAATATTTTCAAGCAGAAAACAGTTATTTTAAACTGTAATAATACTTCACAATATTACTGCTTTAATTGTATTTTTGATCAAATAAATGCAGCCTTGTTAAGCAGAAGACACTTTAAAGAAACATTCAACAATTTCATTTCAGTCGTTTTCACACACACAGCTTCATAATACTTTATTGGAGTTTAAACATCTAAAGTCTGAGTAGCACCTCAGTCTGTTCACTATCATTGTATGAAAACGAGCAGCACAAACATTTTACACTTTTTCTGTGTTCCACAGAAGTCACTCATGCTTGGTGTGACATGAGGGGGAGTAAATGATGAGAGAACTGCATCTATTCCTTTTAATAAGGCATGTGAAGAGAGCGTACCTTTGTGTTTGCACAGTTGACCAGAGCTCCTTTCTGCAGCAGCGGACGAAGGAAAGAGCTCAGCTTTCGAGGTTCAGGCAGCACCGTGAGACTCTCTGTAACACCGCCTGTCATGTCTGCCATGGCCTCATGAGGAAAACCTAAGTTCAGAGCAGTATAACCACCCTTCAGCCTGAGAAAGAGATTGAGAGGACCATCTGAAAAACAGAGAATAAGCAGTATATGTGCATGCAGAGCTCACCCTCAGACCATCCAAGATGTAGAGGAGTAGAAATCACTAATGCAGTGCCATCAGAATGGGAGTCAGTATTTTTTTTATTTGTGTACTACTGTTTTGGACTGCTTGTGGTTGATCATTGCAGATTTCTGTCCTGATTCAGACCACTTTTCCACGGAAGCATTCGAGGGCTCATATTTCTGCCGGATGCAATTAATGATGGATTTGTTTCTTGCAAACATGCATTGTTTTCCTCTCGACTGATGGACTGGGCTGGTGGTTTTTAATCAGCTCATTCTGACGGCACCCATTCACTGCAGAGCATCCATTGCTGAGCAAGTGATGTAATGCTAATCTACATTTTTCAGGAAATGTTCATTTTTGGGTGAACTTTTCAGAAATATTCTATATAATGCAATATCATTGTGGCATTTTTACGTATTTTAATACTGCACTAACTTGGCATACGCTTTCTCCAGTAGAGCGCTCCAGAATTCATTTTTGTCAGAGGAACACAGATACATCAGCTGACCGTTTTGTGTGGGCAAGCGGTCATCGACTTTCACCTCAGTCCACTCACCATACTGCCAAAACTACAGACACAGAGAGACAGGGTTAAAACCAGCACAAGGGCTCCCTTCTGTACGCTACCGGCACTAACCCGAAAACTGAAGCAGCCGTTGTAGTCCTTCTGAAAGCCTTGGTCCGGGGGAACGACACGATGCAGAAGAGAAGGGTAGAGCGAAAGAGACGCCACTGCAGACAAGAACCAGCAGTCATCTGAGACACAGAGAGAGAGTTAAAGCAGGTTACGTGCACACACCCGGATTCAGCTTTATATCATCGGAATACATTTTGCAAAATAATTTTGTTGAGCAATATCGTCATTCTGATTCTGGGTCACTTTTGTTTTTTTTTTAATTTAATCTTGTCTAGTTTTATTCATGTTTTTTAAAATAAGGTAATCATTTAACCTGCTTATTTTATGAGCTTCTACCAACTGATAGATCAAAATTTAGTTGAATTCACAACCTTAAGAAGAAAAGATACATGGCAAGCGTTGCACTGTATTATTGGCGTTTAGCTTTGTGTGATCATGCCCACTGCTTTAAACCAAACATTAATGCTTTTTGACTCCCCGACATGCTGCTTGATGAAGCACAAAGTGTGTTAAACAACACATGGTTCAGAGTTAAATGAATTTCTTACGCAGAATTCCCTGGCAGATGTCCATCCGTGTGGCTCCATCTGCAATAAACTGAGGAAATAGACAGATCTCCTGTAAAAGAGTAGAGAAAGTACAAAATATCACTTTGGGTTCAATGGTTAAGCATAGCATAGGAACAGTAAGTCATCATTTAGTAAAGAAAACTTTATACTTTATTATATTCACTGATTTATTCTGACTTTCAATAGTTGAAAAAAAGTCGTTTTTTTGGTGTAAAAGGAAATACATAAATTTCAGACATTGCATTTCTAAGCGGCAGCATGTGTATGTAGCAGCTGCTCACAAGCCTGGACAGTTCTTCACTCAAACAAACCTGAATGCCTAAAGACATTTCAAACCATGAAGCTTGCTTTTATAGTATTCCACAAAATATGAAGCAGCACAACTGTTTTCAACACTGTTAGTATTCAGAAAATTTCTTAAGCAGCACATTAGGATGATTTCTAAAGGGTCTTGTCACACTGAACACTGTAGCAAGTAATGATGCTGAAAATTCAGCTTTGCATCTGAGGAATAAATTACATATTACAATATATTCACACAGAAAATAATTATTAAAAAATGCAGATGCATGGGAGCAGAAGAGACTTCAAAAATATAAAAAAAAACGTAATTATTCTTCACCAGTAAGTGAACATGCCCTAAAGTGAAAAATGATCAATTTATTATTTACCCTGAAGTAACTTTTACTGTTCCTCTAAACTTTGAGATTGTAAAGGGCATCAACACATCCTTACTGCAATAAGAGACCCAACAAACAAATTCTAAATGCCATCAGAATAATGTTGCATCATAACATATTTGGACATTTAAGTCACTGTTAGAATGGTGCTGTATTTTGTTTGCATTGCAGTGGCATTGAATACTTTTATTAGCTCAAAACTTTTGCTCAAAAGCATTATGTCCAAATAAAAAGTAGCCTACAGGCCTATTATAATTTTGTTCACACTCCCAAACAGCTGGCTTCAACCCAGCTACCAGAAAACATTCCCAAAATTAGATCAACGCTAAAACAAAACGTTTTCAAAGTAGGCTAATGTTTATGAAACATTCGAATTATTCGAATATTTAATATTCGTTCTCGTTCTAATGCTGTACAAAAAAAGGTTCGTAGAATTTGTAACGTCCTTGTAACTTGTTCTTGATGAACATTCCAAAAAACGTTTGTTCTTTAAACTAACATTCTAACCACGACAAGAAATGTTATATTTAACGTTTTAAGAATGCTAAAAAAATAAACGTTCGATGACGTTACATTTTGGGTGAATATAAACACACTAGAAGGTTGAAAGAATCATTTTTGTAATGTTATAATCACGGCCACCTTATAATGTTGAAACTTCTCCAAAAAACGTTTTAAAAGCTACATGCATTACCTGAGACAGAACAGTTCCGGGTTTTAATTCGTGTAAACACACAGATATGTGCATGATGTTATCGCATGGCTCTCGGGAGGTGTGTGCTGTTGTCACTTTGGCTCACCTTTGGTCGTTTCCAGACCAGGTCTTTCTGCATCAGCATGTCCTGCACCGGGAACCCGGTGTCCGTGTAAAGCCCATCCTGCAGGGTCGGTCTGCCCAGACTGTCCCAGGAGTCTCTTCTCGGGTGTTTCTGTGTTTGGGACATACTGGAGTGCGTCAAAAACTCCTCGGGGCTCGACTTCTATCCTTCAGAATCTGTGTCAGGGAGTGTATCTAAATGCACACGCAGTCGATTAAACGTATCCCTTCTGTCAAAACGTCAACGAATCGTCGGTGTGTGGTGTGTGTTAAGTGGGTGTAAACTTAAATAAAGCAGGTCTTCCTCCTCAACTTACCTTTATACAGCTCCTCCCTCTACCTGTGCGCTATAAATAACGGCAAAACGAAAACATCAAAAACGACAGCCTATCAGTCAATTTTGAAAAAAACAAAAACATTTGCGTTGAAGTTTTGAAGCAACGCCCAAATATTAGACTTAATTTCGCAAACGGAAATGTAACATGCAAGGTAAAGTAGTGATGTTTATAAAAAACATTAGACATTAATGATGTACAGTATACGCTACAGCATGATTTACAGTCAGTACATGTGCTCATGTCAGCCGCCATTAATGCAGGTCAGGTGTGGCAGAATACCCATTTCTGACCCCACATACAGCCCTTCCTTCAGCAAACACACTGCACTGTAAAACATTTAAAAGCAAAAGCTCAGATCTGTATTGAAGGCTAGTATATAGTGACTGATGCATAGAACTTGATCAGCCTGTAGAGCAGAGAAAGAGCTGAAGCATGAATCCTAAACAAAGATTTACTCAAAGGTCATACTTCAGCCTGAATTCAAATACACTGTATCTAACAAACCCCAAATTAATCAAGGCAAAGGGCTGATGCCTGGGGCCCGTTTCATAAAACAAGTTTACTAAATAATCCAGGCTTATTTTAGTTAGTCTGATTTATTTGGAACCAAATCAAATGACAATAAATCAGACTTGGATTATTGTTCTTAGCGTAATACACCTGGCTTATTTGGTAAACTTATTTTATGAAACTAAACAAGCCTAAATCTATCTTATTTAGGTTCAAACATTAAGCCCTTGTGTATGTATTTGTGAGTTTACATGCATGCGTATATGTTTGTTAATGCATTAATCCTTGTTTTCTGACTGAAGATGTAAACAGTTTGCAATAAATAGTGACATAATGCGAATGTAGACCAGTAATTTCCCAGTTAATATTACAGTTATTTCCCTTTATGGGTGCTGAGAGTAATTTACTGTAGTTTATTATAACCTTACCTCATATCACAGTAAAATACCTTTTCACTGATGTTAAAGCTGAATACTGGTGATTTTACTGTTATTTACCCAGAAATCTACAGCAAGGTTTAACATGTCAGTTTCTGATAGTCAGTGTGTTGCATGTTTTAGACTCATCAAAATAAAGTTTTAGAAGATATTAATCAGACAGTATACGAATAATGCCTGCTAGTTGACATGTAGTCACAATGTTACTTACTGTTAGTAAAATATCTAAAGTGGACTATCAGAATAAAATGTTACCAATGTTTTAATGTTTAGTTTTTTTTTAATAAGTCTCTTCTGCTCACCAAGGCTGCATTGTTTGGCTTAAAATACAATAAAAATTGTAAAATTGTGAAAATAAAAATATGTGAATATATTGTAAAAGGTAATTACTTCTTTGAAATCATTCTTATTTGCTGCTCAATCACATTTGAAAACAGTTGTGCTGCTGCATAATTTTGTAGAAAATGTGATACATGTTTTTTTTTTATTTAATGAATAATAAAGTTTAAAAGAACAGTACAGCATTTATTTGAAGTAGAAATCTTTTGTAACAATATACTCTCTCAGAAATAAAAGTACAAAAGCTGTCACTGGGACGGTATCTTTTCAAAAGGTACCTAAAGGGTCCTTTTAGGTACCTTCAAAGTACAGTACTTAAAGTGTACGTATTTGAACCGTTTGAAAATGTACTGCCCCAGTGACAGCCTTTGTGCCTTTATTTCTGAGAGTGTATAAATGGCACCTTTGCTCATAAAAAATAAAAGTTAATAAAATGTAAAAGTTTTCATTACTTATCCTACATTAATTCTACTGACTCCAAAGATTTGAAGAGTAATTTGTTCATTAGGAAATAGTACACCACAAACAGAAGAAAAACTGTTGTTTTCCCCAGATGAGTTTAGGTTTAATTTTAAATGCAGTATGCATTTCATTAAAAAAACAAAACTGTTATAATCAGGTAACAAAGATTACATTTATTTTTGTTTATTCAAAACAACTTGCAAACGAGGAAGAAAAAGCAATTCACCCTTAGCCAACAGTAACACGAGAAGAGACTGTGTGTGAAGAAATGAGCCGTACAGAGACGTGGATGTGAGTCCAAACACCAGAGTGTAGGGTTCAATTAGCTTGCTTAGAGAGAGCTTTTTTATTGTAAAGTTTTTTTATGTATTGCTGTCTTGTTTTGTTAGCCTTATAATCTGTATAATGTACTGCCATAGTTGTTTTTCAGCGGTGGTGACTGTAACACCTGCGAGATCAGACAATAAAGTTTTGTTATAATGACATATAAATGAGTAAGTAAAAGCTGACAAATGGAATGGAAATAACTGATTAATGCAAAGTAATTCTTTGAAATGCTAACTTTAGGCAATGACTTAACTTAGGTAAACAGTCCAAGATCTAAACACAGGAAAACCAATCACGGGAAGGAATGCACAGAAATTACAACCAAAGACTTCGCACTGGGCTGGTGTGGGAGTCTGACTTATATGCTGAGTGTGATGAGTATGTGGGTGTGATAATGATGTGCAGGTGTGTGTGATTAGTCCAGGAGGGATGCAAGATGGGAAATGGAGTCTGTGGGTAAAAGGCTGTATAGTGGAGCTTGAGGGAGCTCCATCTAAATATAATAAAATTTAAGCAAATTTTATGTAAGATAACAGTTTATCTAACAAATCAGCATTTCATACTAAAAATATACAATTTGTCCCTCCAATGCTTCAAAACATCAATGTGCAATATATTTTGGACAGAGCCTAATATTTAATACCACATAATTTGACAAAATTACATTTTAATTAGAAATAAATATTTTTTAATAATATATTAGGATATTTCAAAAATAAATAAACACCAAATGTATGTATAGATTTATTAAGTTTCTCTAGCACTAGTGTTTTCTTGGAAATACCATTAAATATTACTTTGAAGAAGCACTATATTACAGTAATTACGGTAGTCAGCTTCAGACGTTAGTATTTAGTAGGCTAATTTTACTTCTGATGAATAGAGCTTTTTTTTTTTTTTTTTTTTTAAACATTTTATTTTGCATAGTCTTTAACATGGAAATGACAGTTTTAAATTTAGAGAAACTTTTTGTGAAGGCAATTGGGTGGCTTTTATTTTGAAGTACGTAAATGGGAGGTTAGTTACTATGACGAAGGTTTGACTAAATATTCATGACAAACTATAGCTATGTATTTGTTACAAGCCTTCGTGGAGGCCAAGAATGTAACGTTCGCCTTATAACTGAATATTCATGAGCAAAGACTTGACTATTGGAAGGTTAACGAGGAACTTTAGCGCGGCCTTATTAATATTCATAAGCTCGGCCTTTACCGTAGTAGGGAAGAGATGAGCTATCACATGATTATAAACACATGATCACATGACAGAGACTCGGTCCCACTTCAAAATGGCTTTAGAGTGGGATAGGTTTCAGAGATATTCTGCAGGTCTGGTTGTGGTTTTGGTGTGTGTTTTATGCGCTCCGTGCGCGGCTCGCTACAGAAGTTCAGAGAGATATGGAGCTCAGCCGGAATCAGGAGCCGAGGAGCAGTGGTTCATCCAGAGACTAGATCACTTCAGCGGGGCAGACACTCGAGTCTGGAAACAGGTACTTCACTGCATCATTAACTCACATAAAACGTTGCTGCTGCACCATGACATTTAAATAATACTCCAGAGTACAAACAATACCATGGCATTACCCCCTCTCTCTCTCGAACCCTTTGGAATAGTATAAAGTTTAAATAAATAAAAAACTAAAAAAACCTTTTATTTAGTTTATGTACTAAAATAACAAAAACTAAAATAATTAATGAACTTAATGCATATAATAAAAATGACATATAAATTTAATTGTAAAAAAAATAAAAATAAAAAAAAAAAAAATGGAAAAGAACTCAAATTTAACTCAAATTAAAATAAAAAGGCCCGTTTTCACAAATGGGACAACTTTAAAAATATTTAAGCAACATTTACAATAAGGCCTTAGAATAAAACAATTACAAGTGTGCGTCGTGACACAGCATAGTCAAAGCATGATATTTTCCGTTGAAATATTGTCATGCGTTTTAACTTTAGCCTTGTCTGTGAAACCGTAAGAAAGAGTTAATACAAACTAAAAAGTATTCTATAGTAGTAGTAGCTCAATTCTAAAGTAACACTTATAAACATGCGTAATATACATTATTTGCAATATAGTTTTATTCTTATTGTTATGTTAGTCTCTTATGCTCACTCATGCACCAATCAATTTATGTTTTGATCAGCAGCTAAATTGTGATATGTTATTACAGTTTGTTGTTAATATGTTTCTTAATTGGGTTTAAAATGTGATAAGTTTCAGCGACCTGTGTCTTCTTTAGAGATATTTCGTGAATGACAGTTTCTATAGACCCGGGGGTCCGGTCTTCCTGATGATCGGGGGTGAAGGTCCGGCAAACCCTGCCTGGATGCAGTACGGCACCTGGCTGCTTTACGCACAGAAACTGGGTGCCTTGTGTTTGTTACTGGAGCACAGATTCTACGGGAAGAGTCACCCGACCCAGTAAGTGCAAGAAGGAAATAGTGAAAGAGCAATGAACTGAACACTAGATGGCACTGCAAGCCAGTCGCTACCTATGTGTTCTTTTCTCATAGAGGACATCTATCTGACTGGGCGTCTAGCTCAGGTATTGATTATTGATTGTTCTGCGTTTCAGGGACCTGAGCACTGAGAATCTGCGTTTCCTCAGCAGTCGTCAGGCATTGGCCGATCTCGCTCACTTCCGCACAGTTACCGCAGAGACGCGGGGCCTGACCAATAGCAAGTGGGTTGCGTTTGGAGGCTCCTACCCAGGATCCCTTGCAGCCTGGTTCCGTCTGAAGTACCCACACCTGGTGTATGCCTCGGTGGCGACCAGCGCACCTGTTCACGCCACTGTTAACTTCCCAGGTGCGTTATCAGCATAAATTAGTCATTTAACATGGTTGATATCAGAATTGACTTGAGCACATGCTCCTGAGGGATTCATTAATATTTCTTCAGTTTCTGAAACAGTTTTCCTTTCTGTTTTTTCCCTACTAACTGTCATTTAGAGAACCTTTCATCATTCGTTTCCACTCTACAGCATTGCTTTTTGTTAAGTGGTCTTTTTTTATTACGGAAAATTCTGCAATTAAAATGAATCTCTTATTTGGACTTTTCTGCCGTTGTAGGTTTTTAGCCATGAATATTGAAATATTATTAAAATGTAAAATAACTTTCTATATGAATGTGTTGTAAAAAATGTAATTTATATTTGTGATGTGCCGCTGAATTTTCAGCATCATTACTCGGTGTCACATGATCCTTCAGAAATCATTAGAATAAGCTGATTTGCTGCTCAAGAAGCAATTCTGATTATTAATGCTCAAAACAGTTTGGCTGATATTTTTGTGATGCATTTTATTTTTTTTATTTTATTTAAGGAGCCTTTGAATAGAAAGTTCCAAAAACGGCATGTATTTGAGTTAGAAACCTTTTGTAGCATTAGAAGTGTAACATTTAGTGCAAGTAAAAAAAAAAAAACTGAACTGCTTATTGCTGAATGAACACAAAAGGAGCATTAAAAATCGTATTGAATTACATTACAAATATAATATTAACATGAAATACACTACCATACAAATGTTTTAGAACAGTAAGATAATGGTTTTTAAAGATGTTTCTTCTGCTCATCAAGGCTGCATTTATTAGATTAACAATCCAGAAAAAACTAATATTGTGAAATATTATTTCAATTTAAAATAAGTGTTTTCTGTGTGAATATATTTTCAAATGTAATTTATTCCTGTGACACAAAGCATCATTACTCCAGTCTTCAGCGTCACATGATCCTTTCAGAAATCATGCTAATATGCTGATTTATTATAGAATTGT
Organism: Enteromius afrohamiltoni; assembly: GCA_034779775.1. Classification (NCBI taxonomy): domain Eukaryota; kingdom Metazoa; phylum Chordata; class Actinopteri; order Cypriniformes; family Cyprinidae; genus Enteromius; species Enteromius afrohamiltoni. Next base: position 1,170,464 of record JAUYWG010000013.1, read on the forward strand.
TGGAAACAGTTCCACTGCCAAATATATTTTTTGTTACCTGTGAAATTTTTATATTTTTAATTTTTTTCCTTTTTTTTCTCTTCTCAGGATTCTTTGGTGAATAACAAGTAAAAAACAACATAACATTTTACCAAATACAAAACATTTCTAAAATGTAAATCTATGCTGTTATTTTTTTTTGTTCATTTAATAGATCCTTGATTAATAAAATTATTAATTTCTTTCAAAGACGAAAGAATAAAAATGTGCCGATCCCAAACTTTTGAGCAGTAGTGAAACAGTAAACTACTGTAACAGCAGTTCTGAACATTATTATCCATGTTGAATAAATGCTTCTCTTTTTAATATTTTAATGATCAAAGAATCCTTTAAAAAACTATTAATCAGCTCAACTGTTTCCAACACTGATAATAAAACATCAGCAGATTAGCTTGATTTCTGAAAGGATCACGTGACGCTGAAGACTGGAGTAATGATGCTTTGTGTCACAGGAATAAATTACATTTTTAAATATATTCACACAGAAAACAATTGAAATAATATTTCACAATATTACAGTTTTTTCTGGATTTTAATCTAATAATTGCAGCCTTGATGAGCAGAAGACACACATTTAAAAACCATTTAATATCTTACTGTTCTAAAACTTTTGATCGGTAGTGTGCGTATAAAAAAGCTTAAAGTCAAAAATAAGTCGAAGTCAGATTTTATTACAAAAAGTTGTGGTTGTTGCAACAACAACAAAAAACACATTAGAATAACACGGTAGACTAAGTGACAGTTTTAAAGAACAGAATTAATTTGAAATCTTTGGTAAATCATTATTAGCAATTAATGCATAAAAGTATTCATTTCCTTTTAAACAATCTCACTGACCCCAGACTTTTTAAATGATAATGTAAATATTGCAAAACATTTATTTTATTTACATTTTTTTTATTTCCAGTCTTGTTTGCTCAACCCCCCGTCTCTTTCCTCCATGTTTCTGAGCAGCTGGATGTCACCATGACATCCGAACCACTTTTAAACAAGACCTTTCTCTGACCTACAGCTACACACACACACACATTAATCACCAGTCACTGTGACCACGGTCTGCTGAGGGTGTATATTATGTCTGTTAGAACATATTTAAAACAACGCCCCCGTACAGACATTAAAATTAAAAATAAAAGGAGGGTTAATTATGGCGATGAGCAACTGTCTCTGCCGTGGAGACACGAGATGCTTGTGTTTTGCCGTTTGGGTGATGGGGAATGACTCCATGTCTGTGACTGTGGTCTGTCCCGCTGTGATGTCTTACAGCATCGCTCCTCAGGATAGTGATGTCGCACTGACCGCTTTCACAGAGCTGTCCGTTGTGAGCGGCTTTTAGATGACAGCAGCGCTAGAACAATAGCTTCTCATCTCATGACATTGTTTAGTGAGCGCTGTTTGTGCGCTCTGTTGCCTGAAACGATGCTGGATCTTCTGGGTTTCTGTGAGACGTGCATGATTATGTTGTTGTTTGTCATCCAGCATTTATGATAGTTGCATCATATGCAAGCTGCTGCGTTCTGAGGCTTTGATAATAAGGCTTTCGGTTTACTATCAGACCATGTCTAATATTAAACTTTAGCCTAAACATGTGCTATGAGTTATTCCTTAAAGCAGTAGTTCACCCAAAAATGAAACGTTTCTGGAAATGCGTGTTCGTAGCCATCCAAGAAATGAACGAGTTTGTTTCTTCATCAGATTTGGAGAAATGTAGCATTACATCACTTGCTCTGCAGTGAATGGGTGCCGTCAGAATGAAAGCTAATTAAACAACTGATAAAAACTTCACAATAATCCAGTCCATTAATTGGTCTTGTGAAGCAAAATATGCTTGTTTGTATTAAACCAAAACATCATTTAGACATCCATAGTAATGCTTTCTTCATTGGCAAAGTGGACTGGTGTGAATCAGGAGAGAAATAAGCAAGAGATGGACTTTTTAACAGCATGAAGCATTATTATGGATTGTGGCCAAAGTAACATTTTAATGTAAAAAAATTCTAATGTTGGATTTGTACTGATGGATTGGAGTGGTGTGGATGTTTTTATCTGCTGAATAGACTCTCAGTCTGACGGCACCCATTCACTGCTTCTCTGTGGTTGCAGAATATTTGGAGGTTGTGTGGCGATCGCTAGCGGCAGAAAACCCGGAGTGTCCTCTAGTGCTAAAGAAAGCCTCTGACACTTTGGTAGAACGACTTGGTGACCCGAAAACTTATGACAACATCACAAAGGACTTCAGGTAACTTGCACACTTTAAAGAAATTAATACATTAATTCTGCAAGGAAATTGACAGTAAAGACATGTTACAAAATATATTTTTGTTTTTCTGTTGTTTATGTACTTTCTATTCACCAGCTTCAAACTTTTGATCAGTAGTGTAAAGTGTGAGAGCTTAATTTCATTTATTTGAGTTTTGTTTCACTTAATAAAGTGATATATTTCTAAGTGAAAGAGAATGTTCAGCTGTTTGACGGAGGGGATTTCATCCATCTGGATTGAACTGGTAATGGCATATGGGATTATTTTTTTAAATAATTATTAAAGATGGATATATCCCTGCCAACATGTCCTTGACTATGCCAGAAAAAAGAAAAGCAGTCATTTTTAACATGTATAAAGGAACATTAAGTTAGATTTTAATGTTTTTTTTCTTTCTTGAGAGCAATAATTTTCCATTTTGCATTGACATATAATCTCTTTTGGAAGGATGCATTTATTTAAGCTACTTTACCTGGCGATTGTATAGGTTTGTAATGACACAGAAACATGAGCCGATGTATAATACATGTTTTGCAAGGACTGAAAAGGCCTTTCTGTTGCAGTTGCAGCCGCTGGACTGTGACTATCCTGGTTTCAGTGTCCCTCTTAGTTCCGTTCGACTTGGGATGTGTGTGTGTGATTCTGAGATCCTGGAATGCTGTCTGTGCTCCGTAGCTCAGTTATGGAGCAGGGTCAGTCGTCTCAGCACGACCCACAGAAAGAAAACACTCAATCTAAAACATCCTTCATCTTTCTCTTCCTTCCGGCCTGCAGACTTTCTGCTGTCATGCCTCTGGCTGTGTTTGGAATGGACCACAAAGAACAGCATACTGTTTCGTTCACCAGCATGATACAAATAAGCAAGAAATCAGAATTTTTATGTGGTGCTGTTTTAGGAGAACTAAACCACTTTTGCCCAAATATTTTATTAGATATTATTTTTTTAGGACATGTTTTTAATTGTTAATACACATTTCATTCTAACATAATAAAAAAAAAATCTTAAATATTATAAATATATAATCTTTTAATATATTAAGTTCTCTCTCGCTCTCTAAATATATATATATATATGTATGATTTTTGTATAGATATAATCTACATAAAATGTTCATAAAAATAAATAAATTATAAAATAATACAAATATTAAATGTATATTTATGCACAATAAGCAGATAGATATATATATTTAATGTACGTAAAATACATTTGATATTGTTTATAATATATATATATATATATATATATATATATATATAATATAAAATGTATTTTTACATTAAATAAATAAATATAAAACTATTTATT
>JAUYWG010000013.1:1200632-1213280 GCA_034779775.1 Enteromius afrohamiltoni
AATTTTCTCAGATTAAACTTTTGATCTGTCATCTATGTTCTATTACAAATAAAATATTGACATTTGCCATCTCCACAGCATTGCATTCACTTTTTATTCACAATTTGTTTAGTGTCCCAACTTTTTTGGAATCCGGTTTGTATATATATACACACATACACACACACCCATGCTAACAATATTAATTGCTAATATAATAACTACTCCTATTAAAAATATGACAAATAAATATTTATATTATATTGGAAATATTATTTGTAACAATTCATTGTAATAAACTCTGCATTTAGTTATGAGCAATATAGGAAAAGTATTATTATTTACAAATAATAATACAATTATTGGCTGCAATATTTGAACAAAATACAAATTAAATGAATTATTAATAAATGAAGAATGAATAATAATGAAATAAATGTAAAATTATATTTAATAATAAATTATATTTATTATTTATTTATATATTATTATTATTATTATAGCAAAAATAAGAAGATATAATCAATAAAAATTAAAGAAGAAATATTGGTTGCAATATTTTAACCTAATAAATAAAGAATTGAATTAACAACAACAACAACATCAACTACAACAACATTGAATTACTCAAATTTAAAAAATATGAAAAAATATAATATTTATTATATTATAATAATGCATTACTGTCCAATACTAATATTTATACTTCATTTCTACATTTTCAAACACACATCTATTCATTCATTTGTTTGAAATGTGCTTCAGTAATTATTCCAAGTTAGGTGGAAGATGATTGGTGACCGGTTTAGCAAAAGCTTGTAAACCATCTTTAATTGTGTTTGACTGTGGCTGGCTGTGATTGGTCGTTACCTGCGCATCGCTTGCAGAACACCACGGCCAGGTTGATGGCGGCCCACTCCGGTTTGCCAGCGCTGCAGTCAGCACACATCTGATTGGACGGCTCCGCCCAGATGCGCTCAGCCACTTCGTAATTGGACAAGGCCTCTGCGATGGAGTTGCGCATGGCCTCCACCCACTGATCTTTCAGCTGGTCCGTATCTGCTACGAAACTACACACACACACACACACACACACAGCCGTCACCTACACATCGGCACAAACATTCCCCACAGCACTGCATTACACAAGAAATCAAGAGGTCCTTTGCAAAAACACAGTTCCATTTTTAATCCTACATTCCAGTTAACAATCAAACTGCAATAAATTTGTAAAAATAGGAGATATCTGCAAATAAACTCTTTAAATATAACTCAATGTATACTCTCAATACTTCAGTGTACTGAAACACAGTGCCGCTGATGCATAATGATCAGCAGAGACACGTTTCCCAGAGCAGAACCAGTATCTACTTGTTTTAGTAGTGTTTAGTGTTATTTATATACTGTTAAACTGGTTCTGGTATAACTTTTTTTAAACTTTTTAAGCTGAAGTAAAAAAAAAGTCAAACACAGTGAGTTAAACTGGTGCATTTCACACACAGATGTCATCTGACCTTCGGGTTCACTGAGAAAAACGAGTACAAATATACAAAACCACAACAGATGTGAGAGAACGAGCCAGAGCACGCACACACACTCTCACAGACACTCTCTCTCACACACACACACACACACTCCTGTGTTCTGGGGTGTAATGGTGTTTGTACTGTACAGACTGTATGTGGTATTGTCCTACACTGACCCTACACCTAAACCTACCCCTTACAGGAAACACTACACACTCTTACATTCTCAAATAAACACCATTCAGTATGTGTTTTATATTACGGGACACTAATAATGTCCTCATTAAACACCTTTACATTGTAATACCTGCCATACACATTTTTGTCCTCATAAACCACACACAGTTATTTCAGCTGTCTGGATGGACAGACTCACAGAAACGAATGAAGAGAGAGGAAAAAAGATGACAGACAGAAAGAAACCTTGAACAGGATCAGCGCCGTTGAACTGACAGATGTGAATGAACAAACAAACGAATGAATCATCTGAATGAATGAACAAATCGGACCTGAATATTCTGTACGGTGTGGTCAGATCAAACGCTCTCCGGTCCACTTCCTTCACATTCCCAACATTCATATCAATAGAGGTGATGCCGATTCCCAGACGATAGTCCTACACACACACACACACACACATCTTTTTTTAGCATTTATGTATGAAAAATGAGGACAGCTCTCATGTTTAACACACAGCAGTCATGTCAAGCAACTGAATTCATAATTAAACCCTAATTAATGTCATAAAAGCATGCATAAAAGGGCAACATTTCTCATGTAGTTAAACCTGATATAACTGAAGCTGAAATACAAATGCATAATAACAAAAATATATCACTAAAATTAAAAAACAAAACCGAATGTAAAAACAGCTCATTAAATATAAAACCCTATATATATATATATATATATATATATATATATGCTAATAAAGAAATCTTGTCTGAATGAACAGATTGATCAGACTGAGGATTTACCTCTGTGTTTTTGTAGAGGAAGACTTTATCAGCACACACCACTGTGTAGAGTTTAGAGCGCAGGCCGCGCAGCTCCAGATAACCCTTAATCTCGTAGCTCACGCAGGGGTTAAAGGTCATATCCAGACTGGTGCGTGCACGAGAAGCACTGACACAGCTCTTCAGCACCGCCACCCACTCACTCCGCTCCGCTGACACACACACACACACACACCTCATGTTAGCATGAGTAACGCTCTCTCTGAGTGTGTTTAACTCTGACTCAGACTGGATCCTTTAATCATGAAAATATGAAAAACTAAATTAATCATCATAACAATAATTGCAAACAATAACAATCCGAATATACACTGAAATACTATTATTATTAGAAAAAATACATGTTTTAGTTTATTCTTCACCAGAAAGGTTAACCCTAAAAATAATAATTTTAGACTAGCAATTTAAAATAAAAGCAATCAAATTAAACACTTAAATATTAATATTAACATATAAAATATTATTTAATATATATATATATATATATATATATATATTATTATTAATATATAGTGTTGTTATTTAAATAAAAAATGAATAAATACAGTACTTTTTATTTTGTGAATTTTTTACCAGAACGTCACATCCTTGTGTTGTGAGGCCAAATGTATTTAATTAAATAATGATTTTAATTAATAATAATAAAAAATAATCAAAATAAACATTTAAACATGTTATTATTATTATTATTATTATTATTATTATATTACATTTGCTTATTCTTCCCCAGAAAGACAAAAGTTCTGCTTGAGTGTGTATTAATAAATATGTAATTTAGTAAAATAAAATAAAATAACTATTTTATAACAATTGTATAATAAACAGATTAATAATCGGTGATAATACAATTAAAATATTAATATTACTAAACGAGTACTAATTAAAATTTAAAAAATATGACATTTTTAATTCTTCCCCAGAAGAAGACAGTACTGGTTGTGAGTGTGAGTGTGTGTTTTGTGCATGTCGGTGTGTATTTGTGTTGTGAGGTCAGTTGCTCACATCAGCTTTAGTTCACCAGACCACAAAGCCTCACTGATCATCAGTGTGCCTCTCATTCGCTAGAACACCGAATCATCTGCTTTAAACACCACACACACAGTCTGTACACTCACAGTCACTCTCGGCCCGGAACAGGAAAGTGCGATTGTGCGTCACCACTTCAAACTTCTGCTCTCCCACGTTCATCAATCCAGTGATGGACATTGTAGGTATGATCCTCTTCGAGTAGATGTCCTGCACACAAACACGGGCGTTTATTCGTCCCATCAGCAGTGGATGTTAAAGGACACATGTGGTGCAGCTCATCACTGAAGAACAGCAGCTCTTTTCACACACCACAAACAAATATGACTTTAACCAAATCACCTTCTCAGTGTCGAAGTATCTCAGGTATTCAGAATCCAGCTTGACCCAGCGGCGCTGGTAGATCAGAGACCTGCACACACACACACACACACACAGACAGACAAACACACGCACGAAGTGTAAATAATGCTTCAGCTTCAGCAGGTGTTAATCTCAATCGATAGAACCAGTAGAATCATGTCTTCTATCACAATAAGTCAAACCAAGTTTATTTCTATAGTGCTTTATGCAAACTAGATCACTTCACACTTGTAAACGTTGATGTGTAATTATGATGCATGAATCTGTTTAACGATGAATAAATCTCTATTTCTATAAATTGACCCTTCTGACTAGTTCTGTGCTCCGGGGTCACAAATGTTTAACAGCCAGAGTGAAATCAAACACACACACACACACACACACACCCCTGAGGAGGGTTCTTGTCTAGCCAGCCCATTTTAATCACAGGGACGCTGGTGGAGGCGGAGTCATCCCGAAGGGGCGGGGCACTGACGTGGCCTGTGCTTGGCAGGTAGATGCTGTTCTGAGTGCCGGAGGTCAAACCGAAGTCTTCGTTCCATGAACCCCGTCTGAGACGCAGAGAGAGAGAGAGAGAAACAGATGATGATCAGCTCAAGAGGGAAGTCTTACATAATCACATTGCAACACAACAAGACTTTCTCATATTGCCAAATTAGTGTCAACAAACTAAATTTAACTGGACGGTTATGACTGAGGAATGTACACATTTGCAAAATCACTAACAGCAGGGAAATAAAAGGCGACTTACTTGACGGATACAGACTCGTAGCAGTTGGTGTCATCGTCCAGGAGCTCATCATCGCTGCATATGCTGCTGTAACGGGGTTTCGTCGCCTTGGGAACCATCAAGGACATCTATTGGAGGAAGCAGCTGTCAATCATACAGCGTCTGTTGCTATTGGACAATTCTGGGAGGTGAAACGCACCTTGCTGGCCATGTCTAGGAGTTTAGCGTCTCTGCTGGGCTCTCGCTCGTCATATTCATCTGAACTTTCATCTGAATCCAACTCTACACAGAAGAGAACAGAATGAGAGAAATCAAGGGAAGAGAAGCAACATTTCTGTGTCCCACAATGCAATGCACCCGACTTGACCTTCCAAATGCTGTGTGATGGATGAAGTGGAGAAAAAAAACTGATTTTTAACATCTTGCTCACTCGAAAATAAGACATTTGTGACACAGGTCCACAAAAGCGGCCATATTAAACAGTGTGGTATGTAAGGAGAGGACAATATCTGTCTGAGATACAACTATTAGACAATCTGGAATCTGAGGGAGAAAAGGTTTTAAAAGCATCATTGTGACTCAACAGTGTATTGTTGTGTATTTCCTCAGATACACCTGTGCTGCTGATGACTGCTGCTGTGCTCTAGGAACACATTCTTTCAAAACTAAAAGTGCAGAACTACATGATAAAACCAAATGTAGCTTTATTTCACTGAAACACAGAGGCACAGCTGGAAACATCAGATCGGAGCAATTCTGGCAAGATGGTTTCTTTAAAGAGGTTTTTTTCTACCGTATGTTTCAATATGTGTTAGAATAACTCTATATTCAAACACTAATGATCTAAACGCATTTTTAATAAATAATCAAGAAGCTGCAGCTGATTAAGTGTCTTAGACTAGCACTGATGTCCTTCCCAGAACGCACTGAGAAACAGATTGGCTTGGTGTGAGCCAGCACTGATAAGCAGGAGGTTTGATCGTCTCTGGACATCTGAAACTATAAACACTGCTGAAGACAAAACAAACTCTGAGGACAAAACTTAGCAATACACACACACACCTACCCAAAGAGTGTCTAACACACTCACACACACACACCCAAAGAGTGTATACACACACTCACACACACCCAAAGAGTGTCTAACACACTCACACACACACACACACCCAAAGAGTGTATACACACACACACCTACCCAAAGAGTGTCTAACACACTCACACACACACACACACACACACCCAAAGAGTGTATACACACACTCACACACACCCAAAGAGTGTATACACACACTCACACACACCCAAAGAGTGTATACACACACACACCTACCCAAAGAGTGTCTAACACACTCACACACACACACACCCAAAGAGTGTATACACACACTCACACACACCCAAAGAGTGTATACACACACACACACACAAAGAGTGTATACACACACACACACACACACACAAAGAGTGTATACACACACACACACACACACCCAAAGAGTGTCTAACACACACACACACACACACACACCTACCCAAAGAGTGTCTAACATACACAACTACCCAAAGAGTGTCTAACACACTCACACACACCCAAAGAGTGTCTAACATACACAACTACCCAAAGAGTGTCTAACACACACACACATACTGACACAAACACGCAATCATTCAGTCATACAGAATCTTGAGTGCACAATCATGCACATTCACAGAGAATCCCACACACAGACACACTGCACATGCACACACACAAACACACACACCAGCACATGCATGCACACTCGGTGGGTGTCCAGCTGAGACACAGGACCCAGACCAATCTAAAGTATCCAGACAGACATGTGTTGGCTATTCTCAAAGAGAAAGTGTTCAAATCAACACTGCTCAGAAGAGTTGCCTAAGAGCTTCTACAGATCATAAAAAGCTGGTCTGACAAGATCTGTGTCTCCGGCTGAGGTGGTTCACACACACAGAGGAACTCAACACTAGAAGACGACGCCAAGAACAATGATAAAATCCCATGGTATGCAATTCTGGTTCCGATTCCACTTAATCATTCCAGTTCCTCACTGACTCCATCCAGACTTTGAAGGAAGAATGATGTGGCTTAGAAAACAAAGTCCAGGCCGTTTCTAAGGTGTTGTGGGTGGCAAAACAGAACCTATCTTTGTCTATGTGCCTCTTCAACTCATGTGAGATGTTTATATGAGGAGCGGTGAACAAACCACAAACAGGGCTGATGCATGAGAACCGTTCAGGAGTGGACAAAGTCAAGACAACACTTAAGTAAAGATATCTCACAAGAAAGAAAAAAAGTCACCATTTAGATATTACTGATGGTTGTATTTTTATTAATCAACATTAACAAAGAATATGAAGTACTGTAATGATTATCTGTTGTGTTAGTCTATGTTAACATGCTTTCTAATGGGACCATACAGTGTACAGTCTTCTTCCTGCACTCTAATCTTGAAACACTTGTTTGCTTTTTTGTGTATTTAATAAATGATTGAACCTGTTAGGAGGACAGGGTTTGGGTTGCTCGTTGTGTTTACTGAATTTCACCTTTTAATATTTGCGTTTTACTACATTACTACTTAATGCAAACTGTGCAAAAATAACTGGCGGTCAGTGGAGCAGAGCTTCGTTTTGCCCTCCAGGGGGCGTCCTATAAGAGTGTGACGTCACGTGAAAACTATGAAGAGGAGTCTAAATAATTACATAAGATAACGGCGATAATGAAAGCCAAGCAGCTGTTCTTTTTAAGTTCATTTGCGTTTTCCTTACGCATTTAACTTCCACTTTGAAACTGGCGGCAATCCAGGCATATCATTTAGGATGACTCGACAAATATTATTATGAAATAATATCATAATTTTGTTTAAACGACGTGCGATTTAACATTCTCAAATAATTTGCAAAAACCTTTCCTGTGGGCAGAAAGTGTATTTATCATTTCATATAGCCTACGTAAATCAATTTCACACAGAAAGTAGCAGTTTAATCCGAAAATAAACAAATGATTATGATGATTATTTAAATAAGAGACTTGCATTTTAAAGACAATACTTCCTGTTTTTACTCTATTTCGACAACAAAAAATAATTCCAAACACAGTAATGTTTTGCGTCTCTAAGCGACACAACAGTGATTCGTTCCTGAATGAATCAACCATTTAAATGATTCAGTTCAGTCACAATGACTCGGTGGACAATTTACAGTGACTGGCTGTTTGAATTTCACATTTAGAGTATATTTTATTGATTTATTTTCACACGTTATAAAATTACGTTTGCACATGTCATTAAATAAAATGCGATTTCGCACACGTAGCATATATTTTGATAGGAAAGGATGACGAGCAAGTACGAAAAATATGATAAACGCTTACTAAATTCTGGGACTCAATGTACAAGGACTAGTGCTGCACGATTAATCACATTGCAAGTGCGATGTGAATTACAGCAAATGTTGCGATTAAACAAATGCATTCGTGGACGTAACAAGACATTCACTCTTGCTCACACCGGACGCGAATGAAGCGCTAAGCACGAGTTATTTACATGTTAAGTCAATGCAAAGACGCAATTAGACATCCTGCAGCATGATTAGCGTGAATTAAGCGGCGCGTTAAACATGCCAGCTTTACACTGCACGCATAAGCAGAGCGCAAGCGGCACGTGTTCAGATCAGGAGCAGGGCGCCGATTATGCTTTCATACTGACAGCTTGTCCTGACAAGCATCTTTCTGTCGTATATTCCAGCGTTCTTCTCCGAACACTGTGAGCCATGTGCTTTGATTTCGGTCATTTCTCTGCACCTGCTACGTGCTTCTGCGCCGCCCCTGCCTGACAGCTCTCATCCGTTAACATGGGCGCCAGAAAAAATACGCGCTTCTTGCGTCCTGTTCACGCGTGCAGAGTGAAGCCGCCGTAAACTCGACATGTTCAAGCGAGATATATTCACCCAAGTCGCCTCAGGTGTGAACTTTTATCAAAGACGGATTTGAGAAAATGATTGGCGCACTGGACAAGAGACACCAATAGAAATACACTAAGTATATGTTTCATCCTGATAAAATGTTTTGAGGCAACATGTACAAATATAAAAATGGGTATTTGTTTTATTTATCTGTACTTTTGACTTTTTAATTTATTTTTTTAATTTATTTAATGTAATGTAATTCAGTAATGAAAAGACTGTTATTACTGTTATTATACAGCCCTAACAAGGACCTCAAATAAAAGGCTTTTTAAAGGCTCTCTAACTGAACTAAAGGCTTATTACTATAAAAACTGTAGTGTGAAAGTCACACGACAAGTGCTTCAACAGAACGGTGTACTCACTGCTTTTGCTGAGCGGCGGTGGGGCGTCTCTCGTCAGGCTCTGGTTTGGAGGTCTGATGATCCGAGGCGGGATGTCTGGGACTCGAACCGTGTCTGACGGGTCATCTGCAGGAGCGCTGGGGGAGCAGACAGAGCAGGACTCGTCAGTACTCAGATCTGAGGACAGTCTGCTGAGCAGCCGAGTGAACTTCTTCATGCTGGGGATCGGACGCTAACAGACGGAGATCAGGGCTCGTGTCGCTGCATGTCTCTGAGATCAGAAGCACCTGATCAACAGGTTCACTGAGAGCAGATAGAGATCGAGCTTCACGTGAGTCACTCCTCAGACACAGTCGCTTCATTTACGTCACACATAAAACATAATGAACTCGATCTTATGCTTCAGTTCAACCATTTTATGTTCAAATGTCTTGTATGTTACCTCACATGACACGTCCGTGTTAACTACAGGATTAACAATAGCAGAGTGTATAGGCTGCTCCAGGAAGTAATTATTACATAAAAGCTGTGCAAGGTTTAATTAGTGTATTAAGCATGATTTTACTCACATCCCTGTGAATATATGTGTATATCTGGTCATTTATTTCTTTGATTAAAGCTGAATTGCGTATATTATATATATATATAAGCTTATTGACAAAAAAAATAAAAATGATTTTAATAAGAAAAAGAAAAAATATATATATATATTTTTTTTTATTATTATTTATTATGACTAAATAAAAAAATAAAAATGATTTAAAAAAGAAAAAATAATAAAAAAAATATATATTTTTTTTTTTTTCTTTTTCTTTTTTTTTTTTTATAAATATGTAACACTAAAAGTGGACCAATAATGCTGAGAATTTAGCTTTGATTACAGAAATGAAATCACATTTTAACAGATATTGACAGATACATTTTTTTAAAAAAGGTATAAACACTGTTTCGTTACACTTCATTTTATTTTGGCAACAATTGGGGGAAATATATTCGATTTTTCTTTTTATTCTTTATATAATATTTCTAATTTTTGAAAAAGGTGGCATATTTCTATTTATAAGTTTGGGGGGGTAATATTTAACAATTTGATGGTATTTCTGATATGGTCTTGATCAGCAGAAGAGACTCATTTCAAATACTGCTAGTATATTTGCCTAGATCCTACACAGCTGTAAAAGAGCGGGTGAACTCTGCTCTGTTTCGACAGCTCTTCGACGTTCGCCCTACATGAACATTCACAGATTTATTTTAGAATCCGAGCAGCGTTTGCTGTGCATTTATCGGACTAGAAACACGTTTCCTGGTGTGTGTTAAAGATCAGGCCTGTGCTGACGGTCAAACAATACAGCTTCCTGTGGAAGAACTGACCATTGCTTTTACAAAACATCTGCTAAACACTGAATTATGAATAAAGCCGTAGTGCATTTCTATCAGAAAAAGGTATCAGGAAATCCAGAGAGACGTTCATGACGTGTTAAAAAGGTCCGGTGCAATAAACAGCTCATTCAGACTGATTCAATCTTCTCTTCTGCTTTCACATCTTCAATTCAACCAGCCGTTTCATTCATCATCAAAAACACATTTGCTTTTTTTTGTATCTGGTTCAACTTAAAACATGTTTGCATTTAATCGTTTTGCATATGCTTTTATCCAATCAAATGTTTTTTAAGGAGGTGATGATCACACAAAGTGCTAATAAAACCAGGTGCAGCGTAAAAATGAAGTAAATGCAGCAGCTTCCATATGAAAATCCATTTATAGAGCCCAGAGCGACTGAGATGAGTGCAGTTTCACTGGCCCGTGTGTCATTGTGAAAACAGAAACGCTGCTTTCTGACAGCACTGTGAAAACACCACCAGAGCCCTGACCACGCACAGCTACTGGACAGGGTTAGGATGACCTTATCAAAATCTCACATCACTGAGACATCAAGTCCACTGGACGACTGCAGTATTTAAAAATGGAATAATTTAACTTATCTAGTGCACTTTGAGAATCAAATATATATTGTGTGTGTGTGTATATATATACGCATTGTTAATTCTGCATCTAAACTAAATAAAAATATTATTTTTATATTTATTCGTTTCTGTTTCTTACATATTATTCTTTTTATTGATAATATCCTTACAACTCTAACTCTAGTTGTGTTCTGGCTGCAACGGTTTAATGATCTACAACGAAACAGAACGTGTTTTTGTGATAACTACACTATACTATACTAGTTTCTCGCTAGAAATAATACTAAAAGTGCAAAAAGCTAATCAGAAATAAACATTTACACGCAAACCGGCCACCAAACGCAACTTTCAGACGGAACCTGTATTTTTTAGTTAAACCGCCATAGAATGGAACGCACAGGATTGTGGGATATCAAAGGCAGCAAAGGATACTTCGACAATGCCTTCGAAATTCGATCGGAAGAAGGTACCTCCGGAGACAGGAAATAAAGCAGAATTGCTGTGGATAATTGTGATGTTTTTATCAGACTCTCATTCTGACGGCACCCATTCACATCTATTACGGAGACACATTTCTCCAGATCTGATGAAGAAATTAACTCTCCTACAGCGCGGACGAAGTAAAGATGAGCACATTTTCAGCTCCGTCTTAATTAATCCAAAGTCTAAGACAAAAGTGCAACCAGCTCCAAAATAGTAAATATTATCAAGCCTCATCCGTTGCCATCCTCTAGCAAAACTCATATCGATCACCCAGTACTAACTAACATAGAGACATACGTAGTTCAGCACAAATTTAAATGAACCAATCCACATTGAGAGGCAGCAAACACGTCTCTAATGTACAGACAGGCAGAAAAGAGCAGAGCGGTCAGCTGCGGTCACTCGCTAAACATCCGGAAGTGAACAGCACAAACACCGAGCTCTTCAGCGAACGCTCATCAGCTTTCTCGTCAAATAAATAAAGTGAGAGATGACATGTGTTCACGACTGAAAACAAACGTGAGAAAGCAAGAGAAAGGGACGAGGTGAACGCAAAACCACCAGAAAGATGAAACTGCGGTTTACAGTGCATCAGCTTAAAAAAAATCCAGCCGTGATGCTGTCTGAAACAAACATGAGGCGCAGAAGAGCGTCAAACACAGTCAGAGAATCAAAGATTCACTACAGCTGCTTAAAACAAAGATTCATTGAAATACAGTTAGAAAACAGAGAACAAAACCCTCGCTGGACGAGCAGGAAGACCCTGCACAACCAACAGAACAAACACAACAGATTAGACACAACGTACATAAAGAAAGAGAACAACAAACATTCACTTCCACATTAAACTTACGTGCTCAAACACGCCAAATAAGGTCATGGCCGACAGATGAGAGCGAGCAGAACCCCGTTATACACTGATAAACCAGTCAGATGAGAGAACAGTCCGGTAAACCAGTGTAATAAAACTGAGAGAGCTGGAGAAGCAGGTCGAGAACGAGTGAACGAGACCTAAACTAACCACGCAGAAGACAGGCGGAAGTGGAAAAGGCTTTTAGACGCGAACGCGTCTGTGTGCTGAGACCTTCACAAAAACAAAGAGCTTCCTGAAATCTGCCTCCTGTTTCTCCAGTTCACAAAACAACCTGCCATCATTCATTTCAACACTACAGCACACACAATGATGTGAGCCAACCACGCATTTATTCACATTTTACATTTTAATTGTTTTAT
>JAUYWG010000013.1:1255143-1268608 GCA_034779775.1 Enteromius afrohamiltoni
GGAGAAAGTAATTAAATAAGAGGAGACAATGCTAGAAAAACAGTAGTAATATCCGCGAGTGTAGCGTGAGGGACGCGCTCTCAGCAGGCAGCTCAAGTATTCCTTGTTTATTGTTTTTTGTTTATTGTAATAGATGTTCATACCATGTTCTGGTTGAGTGAACGCTGGTGCTTTTGGCTGCCGCTGCTCTGGTAAGACTTAGTTTGTATGTAAATTTGTTTGCTCGTCTTGGATTGCTTACCGTGGCGCCTACTAAATATGTGGACTATTGCCTGGTTTGTGATTATCTGGGCTCTCCTGCTACCTGTACATCGGTTTGCATTGGGGTTGCTCCAGTACTCTGCTGTTGAACTTTTCCAGCTGCGTCCCTCTTTGTCAACGCCTCCTCCTGTTTCACTGCATCTCCATCCGGACATCATCTTCCAACCGCGTCGGAGATACATTGCACTGGCCACGGATGAGGTATCATGATGATATATTGTGAGAAGTGGAATGTTTTGCCGATGTCTGTCCCTGTTTTCAACTCTTTTGAATGTACTGTTTGCAAGTTACCTGGATCTCCACCTACCGTCATTGCTTTTGTTTATCGTCCACCTAAACCAAATAGTGACTTTTTAAATGACTTTGCTGCTTTCCTTACTCATCTTGTCATTGTCTCCCCTAATATTATTTTGCTGGGAGACTTCAATATTCATATGGACAATATTAACAACCCTCTTACCAGAAACTGTATGTCCTGCCTAGAGAACTTTGGGCTTCAACAGTTAACCAAGGTCCCCACTCATTCGAAAGGACACATTTTGGACCTTATTTGCTGCTCTGGTGTCTCATCTCTTGATCATATGACTGATGAACTGCCTTTCTCTGACCACTCTCTCCTCTCTTTTAATCTTCAATTCTCTATATCTATCCCAAAGCTTCCACGCACAATTACTTTTTGCAATATCAAGAACATTCATTTGGACTCGGTTTGATCCAGTATTGACTCGCATATTGCCACTCTTAATTTAACTACAGCTGATGAGTTGATTTTGCATTATAACACCAGCCTTCATCATATTCTCGATTCTCTTGCCCCGTTTAAAACCAAGTCTGTTACATTTTCTCTGTCTGCCCCCTGGTTTACGCCGGAACTTCGACTCATGAAAGCGAAAGGCCGGCAATTAGAGCTTTTTAAAAAAACTGGGCTTGCGTTTCACAAAGATATGTGTTTTAACCATCTTTTACATTATAAGGATTGTATTAATTATACTAAATCTGTCTACTATTCTAATATAATTTGTCTGAATGAAGGCAACACCAGATCCTTGTTCTCACTGCTCAAGCATGTTACCCAACCCCCTGATTTGTTGCCATCACATCTGTACTCTTCTGCCTCTTGTAATTCTCTGATGTGATTTTTATGAACAAAATTGAGACTATCCACCAGTATCTTGGTTTGCAATCCACTCACAGTACTATTTCTGAATTCTCTCGATCCACTCTCTTTTTCTTTCTTTCAACTTCCCTCCACCTTAGAAATATCAGACCTTCATTCTAAGTCATCCACCTGTCTGCTTGACCCTTTACCTACATCACTTGTCAAAGCCTGCTTTCCATCTCTACTCCATATTATTTCTGCTATAATCCATTCTTCTCTTTCGACTGGAATTGTTCCTGCATCCTTTAAAACTGCCGCAATAACCCCAATTAAAAAAAAACTGTCATCGATCCATCTAGTTTTAAAAACCTGCATCCTATTTCCAACTTACCTTTTATATCTAAAATCCTAGAAAACGTGGTAGCCAAACAGCTCCGCTGTCACTTATCCCTTAACAACCTGCATGAACAATTCCAGTCTGTCTTTCGCCCTCTTCACAGTACAGAAACTGCTTTCATGGCGTCAGATTTTGGCTTACTCTCTATCCTCATACTTCTTGATTTGAGTGCGGCTTTTGACATTTCTCATTCCCTTCTTCTCAATAGATAGATCATTCATTGGTATCACCCACAATGTCTTTAACTTATGCACATCCTACCCCCTTCTGTTCACCATCTATCTCCTTCCCCTTGGCAATATTTTCAGGAAATATAATATCCAAAGTTATGCAGATGACACCCAGCTTTACTTTTCAACTTTACCCACCATCACCCTTCCACCCTCTGCCCTTACTAACTGTCTGGCCGAAATCAAAAACTGGTTTACCTCAAATTTCCTTAAACTGAACTTCTTATTGGTACTAAATCTACATTATCCAAATCCCATAACTTTTCTCTTATAGTTGATAACTGTCCTGTGTCCCCCTCATCTTAGGTCAAGAGTCTGGGTGTCATCCTTGATAACAACCTCTCTTTTCTATCACACAATAATACCATTACACAATCTGTGTACTTCCTCCTCGTAATATCAACCGTCTCCACCCCTCTCTCACCCCTCACTCAACTGCAGTTCTTGTTCATAGGATTGTCACCTCTCGCCTAGACTATCATAACTCTCTTCTTTTTGGTCTTCCTCAAACTCTTCACAAACTACAATTGGTCCAGAACTCAGCTTGCCCGTATTATCATCAAATTTCCCTCTACTCACAACATCACTCCTGTTCTGCATCAACTTCACTGGCTCCCAGTCAAGTTCTGTATTAAATTCAAAATCCTTCTGTTAACCTTTTAAAGCTATTTATAACCTATCTACCCCGTACCTGTCTGATCTTCTCCACATCGTCACCCCTTTCCTTATTCTTAGATCATCATCTTCTATTAATTTGACTGTTCCCTCTGCCCGTCTTTCTACAATGGGGAACAGAGCTTTCAGTTGTTCTGCCCTCCGACTTTGGAATGCATTGCCTCCTGAGATTAGGAACATGAATTCCTATATTCCTATATAAAAAAAATATTTATATTTGCATAGTTTTTCCTCCATTAGCTTGCATATCAACTCATTTTAATTTAAAGCCTATATCGCACAATGTTTTGTTATATAGTGCTAATTTATTTTACATAACAATAGTTCAGTGGGAGCTCGAGCTAGACACATCTTACTCCATTGCCATGCAACCGGAAACCCCAATGCGGTTTCATTTTGACTTGAAGATCAGCAATTCTGAAAATTTGAAAGTAGAGGTCGACCGATGTATCAGATGTTTTGTTTACTACACACACATACTATAGCACGTCATTTGCAGTGATTCAGCATCTGTCACCTCTGGCTTGCTTAGTTGGGGACACCTAATTTCTACAGATTAACGTAGAACTGATAACAGAGACCATCTCTGCATTTAATAATAAATTGTTTAAGGTCGTCATTATACATTACCATCACACAACATTTCCTATTTAATACAGTTCAGTGCTTTGCTACAATCTGTATTGTTAAAACACTTCATGAGCCTTTTACCATTTGAGTAAAACTAGTGTCACACAGAATTGCAAAGCTATTCGCGGCTACCCAACAAAATAAAAGTTTGGCTTACAGTACTGCTAAAATTATTAAACTATTTTATTAAATTATTAAATACAATATAAAACACTATTTTAAAGTAATGATCAAACCACGTTTTATTCCACATTTTAATTTCAATAGAAAATCCCCTTTGTTTGCTAATAATTTAAAGATGTTTTATTCCTTTAAGATAGAAGTAGATCATATCTAGTTATCAGATAAAGTACACCGTTCTTTCTGTATCATTGAGCCTCTATTTGTGTTTGTTACAGGGTGTTTTGCAGGCATTTAAAGGAGAGCTGATTCACATCTACAACAAACGGGAAGGAGCTCTACTCAATACTGAACACTTCAAGGAACTCCAGAGCCGCTGTAATGTTCTACTACTTGGAGACTCTCTTGGGGATCTAAACATGGCTGATGGAGTCATGGACCTTCAAAAAATCCTAAAGATTGGATACCTCAACGATAAGGTAAATCCACAGTAAAAGCAGGACAGCACATGAAAAATATTAAAGAAACACTAATGAATGTTTGTTTTTCCCTTAGGTGGATGAGAGGAGACAGTCATACTTAAACTCCTATGATATTGTTTTGGAGAAAGATGAAACCATGGATGTTCCTAATGCCATCTTACTGTACATTACTGAACAATGAGCTGAGACCTAAGATCTCCAAGACAAGGAGTTGTCGTGGAATTTATCAGTGCTAATCTGTCTTTACCAGAGACAACTCAAACAACTACTGTTGTTACTAGGGATGTCCCGATTGCGATCGGCCAATCTGTTTGCACGCTTTGTGCGTAAACATGGTCCTGTAATCAGCAGTAAATGCCATCAGGTGCGTGATTTCACATTGAGTGTTTATTCTACACACAGCCGTTGTTCACTGACGAGCTGCGCAAATCCACGCTGATAATGAACATGGTTTTGCGCAGCTCATCAGAAAGCTCGCCGATTGGGACATCCCTAGTTGTTACTACAGTATATTGGGCTAATTCCCTGAATTCTCTGAATATAATCCAAAAAGTACAGTATCTTGAGTTAATTCCCTGAATTCCTCAAATGTTTATTATAATCCAATTCTTCAATCGCAACCTCAATCACACATGCACAAAGGTCTTTAGCATCGATATACTCTCACAGCCCTTCTCAGCTAATCTGTTATCTCACCTAATCTGTTATCTCACTCCAAAGACAGCTCTAAAGTCTTCCATTACTATCACTGTTTTTGCGGTGGTGATTTGAGAGTCTGTAGTGCTCCTATTCCTCAGCTTCGCAGCATATACCAGACACCATTCTCAAGTTGCTCTTTGCAGGCCAGGAGCGACAGTGAGAGTGTATCAATGCTAAAGAACAGTGTGTATGTGTAACGATGGTAACTTTATGACGGGACGCCGTCACCATACTTACTAAGTATTGGATTATATTTTAAATATTTGAGGAATTCAGGGAATTAGCGCAAGATACAACAGCTGTTGATGTCTGTGGTTAAGTCAGATTTGCAATGCGAATTTCCACAACAATGGACTGATTTTATTTTTTATAGGTTGGAATATGACTTCTACATGTTCATATTGTACCATTATCTGGATTATCTATATTTTTACATCTGCACACAGTTGAGAAGGACCTCAAAGACACCAACTTTATCTCCAATTGAGATGCATCTCATGAGATGCATTTTAATCAGGGATCATTACTTTACACATCTTTCTCTCACTGGTCAACCAATAAACAAGTATTTTTGTCCATCAATTGCTTGTATTTATATGGCACTTTTAACAATACAGATTATAGCAAAGCTCTGAACATTATCAAATAGGAGAATGGTGTGATGGTAATGTATAATGACAAGATTAAACTATTTATTTAACAAATGCAGAGACAGTCTCTCTGTAGTCAAGACGATGATAATCACTGGAAATCAGGTGTCCCCAACTAAGCAAGCCTGAGGCCACAGCGGCAAGGAACCAAAACCCTATTCATGGGAGAATGGGGAAAAAACCTTGGGAGAACCAGGCTTAGTTGGGGCCAGTTCTCCTCTGGCTGGATGCCCAGCACCTAATTTCCAGTTAAATTTTAGGCCCATGGCATAGGCAGTATGGGCAAATGCTAAGGGGGCACATCCAGGGGGCACCAGGAATCGAGGAAGAAGAAAAAAAGTGTCATTTCCACTTAAAACTAGTTTATATTATGACTTCAGAAAGGAATACGCCCACATTAATGTAACTGCATAGCAAAGCCTAAATAATAATTAAATTAATAATGATAATATAATGATATATAATGATGATAGCCTACTTTTGATGTGACCGTCGACTTCAGTCATTATGGGTGCATTATGGGTATTTATTTAGAGTTTACTTATTTTTGTGTAATTTAAGCAAGACAGTTGGGTTTTTGTATTAGTGATGTTATGTGTGTTTATGTTCAAGCTAGTTTGAGTGAGTTTGGTTCATTTGCAGCACTGTTATATAAAAGTAATAGTTACCATCATGGAGAGGGGAGTGTAGGGCAGTGACTTGTTCATATTGCCGCCAATATTTGAAATGCGCTATCCATTTTAAATTAAAAACGAGAGAAGACAGGGCAGCCTGTCGGTTGTTTCTGGTCTGTGCATCTGCCAGAGTGATGTGTATGTTAAGACGCGTGCAGCTGCTAGTACCCTATGTGGCAAACAGAGAACAGCTTAGACCTAGTTTGCATACGTTCTAACGAGCAACAGCCAGTCGTCACAATATGTTCAGTTAATATTTTTGTATTTGTTTCTTTAATTCTTTCTAAGTATTTTGAATATGCAATTACAAATGCTTTATTTAAATAGTGTACAAGACAAAGCTATAAAGTTTCTTATGAGTGTATGTACACTAGCAGTGGAATTTACTAGGCTGCCAAATTGGTTCGGGCCGACCCTGCGTGGAGGACTATAATGTGTTAAGAGCTCGCTCAAGTACTGAGGTGCTAAGCCATTCAGGGCTTTATAAGTAATTATTAAGAACTGATTGCGCAAAATCCCCTGTTCATTAGCCAAACCACCAGGGGACTTGGTGGCGGAACTTAATAAGCGAGAAAGAGACAACAACATTAGTACATTCTCCTACCCACTTGAATATCACATGTGTAAAATAAAAAAAACCCCACAACACTCACTTAATGATGAGCTCTTATTTCCCAACTTACATGTAATCCCCCACACATATTGCTGTAAACTCACAGAGTTCACTGAGTTCACAATCTTTTTCATTCCGGGACCCACCTAGGCAAGTAAGTCAATCTCAAGATAATAATAATATTTTAATATGGAAAAATTGGTAAAAAAAAAAAAAATTATTCTAATGAAATTCAGGTACCTATTCTATGAAATCTTTGGTGTATCTATACGTAATCTTTTTTTTAAATTACTGGGGAAATATACTCTTGTTCTATGTAGTTACAGGGTAAGTATGACATCTGCGGGTTGTAAATTAAATTGGTGATTGTTACCCTCTTGTTCAACGAAGTTACAGGGTAGGTACACTGTAAAAAAAAATCCTAATTTTACAGATAATAACTCTAATAATTTAAGGATTATATCATTAAAGACAAATTACAGTAATGCTTATTTTTTAATCAGGACATTTACTGTATTATTTATACAGTGTTTTTCTGTTATTTTCAATTATATTCAAAACACTGTAAAATTACAAACAATATCCGTAAATTAATTAATTGACCTGTTAATTTAAGGATTATGTCACTAATTACAAATTACAGTAATGCTTATTTTTTTATACAGGACATTTACTGTATTATTTATACAGTGTTTTTTTCTGTTATTTTAAATTATATTCAAAACTCTGTAAAATTACAAACAATATCTGTAAATGTATTAATTGACTGTTAATTTAAGGATTATGTCATTAATTACAAATTACAGTAATGCTTGCTTTTTTAATACAGGACATTTACTGTATTATTTATACAGTATTTTTCTGTTTTCTTAAATTACATACGAAGTAAAATTACAATAATAATAATTAAATATGTTGCTCATTATATTAAAGGTTTATATCCATACTAACCATCGACAATATGTCCTTGTAATTTTAAAGTAAATATTATTAGTTTTACATTTAATTGTATTTTTACATTTAAACTCTGTTATTGTGGATACAAATTTAGCAAACTTGTATCATTGCTTTAAACAATGCATAGTCTCTTGCAGCTTTGCTCTCCAGATTGAAACTTTCAGTCATGTTGTGCCTCAAGCCACACACATAATCAGTGATGATACAGAGAGTAAAAGCACTTACATTCCACGAAAGCTGACTAAAGTAAATTGAATATATAAAGCCAGGAAAGCTTTACAATAGAGTCCAGACAGGATTTAGTCAAGCAAGAATGAAAAGAGCAGCAACATGCTTGAAAGTTTCAACCTTGCAGCAGAAACTTTTTGCCATTAAGTGGTTTAGTGTGGACTTAAGTGTTCACAATAATGAGGCAATGCCTCAGAAAAGAGAATAACACAAATGAAAGTGAAGTAACAATTTATTTTTAAACATTTTAAACAGCAAAGGCATATTAGAAAATAAAGCCTTCTTATTTCTTCCTTCTTATTTTAATTTCTTCTACTTAGTTCGCCCAACATTTAAAATGCTTTCATCATGTACTCACATTCCAAAATCGTATGAGTTTCTTTCTTCTGCTGAACACAATAGATGATGTTCATAATCTATTGTGTTCAGCAGAAGTAAGAAACTCGTACAGTTTTGGAACAACTTGAGGGTGAGTACATGATGACAGCATTTTAAATGTTGGGTGAAAAAAACTAAATAGGAAACGGGTAGATTATATGAACATGAACAAAATAAATGTAGCTCTCAAGCTGTTAACACTCCTGGTCAAACTATGGAATATCAAGGAACATCAAGAGACACGCACAACTCAGAACATCAGGTACCTGCAAGAAGAGAGAAGCACTGTGAGATTAATACAAAAATTTAGAAATGTGGCAGAATTATAATTAATTCTCTAAAGTGTAAAGCAAATTATGTCACTTGTAAAAAATAAAGAAGATGCCATGACCACCTTTCAGTGTGTATGTGGCCTCAAAACTAACAAAAGATCTGATTTAGGACTGACTAATGTCCTCATTTATCGCTTCACTAATGATTGTGTTTGTTTTGTGAGGGAGTGATTTGGCAATTTTGGAAATGAGGCTCAGCACTCTTGGATTGATGGCGTACTGGCGTCCCTTTTCCTTGCGTGTGACTTTGATCCCTTGATCTCGGTTAATTTTGAACATGCATCTGTTGGAAAAAATAATTGTTCCATTAAGTGCAAGGCATTCAGACTGATAACTAATACTAACATAAAAAGTCAGTGAAACGGTCCAAAGAATGAACAGATCCTTTTTTAACTTTAACTTTGAGATAAATATAGAACTGATTTTAGCAGGTCTAAAAATCCTGTCAACATTTTCAATGTGTAAAGCATAATGAACAGGTACCTCAGTATGAACTCCAGCGTAGCTGCCATTTTACCAACAAATTAAAGTTATTTGCGCAACCTACCACAAACCACAATGCAGGGGTTCCATGGAAGCTTAGTGGTGTCAACATCAGTTGCAATGGCAGTGTCATCGACAATTAGAAACATCTTGTCTTGTTGCTCTTTGAAATGGGCTAGAAGCATCAGAACAGCTGCGCAAGTTTCATCACCTCCTTCCAGAGTTTGGTTAAGAACAGTGCCTACTTGATGGATCAGTTTGGACAAATTGAAAGTACCGCAAGATTCTCCGGATCTTGGAAGCTGTGGCCTCTTCAAAGGTGTCATCAATCTGGATGCCTGTTAGTTCTCTGAAATGAAGCCTCATTCCAATTTCCTGGAAGAGGTAAGGCCACACCTGAAATATCTCTTCGGTCTCCTTCAGTCCTGATAATATGTCTGTTCTCTGTGAGGGAAACGTCTCCACCATCAATTTTTCCATTTTCTTTTCATCTTTATCTTTGTCTTTAAACATCTTAATTAGCTCTTCTTGTTTTTGCAATTGTTTAGTTTCACCAGTAGGAAGCTCTGGGTCAGGGTTAATGCAGCCATATGCATCTTTACGCCCTTTCTTTACATTCTCAGGGCTGCCACTTTTAGTGAACCTTTTCTTGGTAGGAGGAGCTTGGAGTCGCCTGAAATTATCGATACGAGACATTAACTGTTTTACAAGGGAATCATAACCAGTGCCGACAACCTGGCCCTCGATCTCATCTCGAAAAGATTTGGGATTGTGCATAACCATCTTCCTTGCTATTTCAGCAATGTTCAGGTTTCAAAGTATTTCAGCCACCACAATCCTTACAATCTCTCTTAGCTCTGCTGCTGATGGCCTCTGCTCATTTTCTAATACCTGTCTTGTACTTGAGGGTAACTTACTCCATGGTATAGCAAAGCTATAATGCCAGCTATTATTTTCCCTGGCGAAAGGGGAGGAACCACTCTCCGATGCAGAAAATGATGCTTGACTTGACATGCTGGGTGAGGCTTGACTTCTCTTTGACATGACCAAAGCTGAGCTCCTTGCAGCTGTAGTTTTTAGTGTGGAGTTATTGCAGGTGATGTAATCATCAATGTCACTAACGAATGAATCTTCACCAGTGCTAGACTCATCAATTGGAGTAGTAGCTTGTGAAGAGGAATCATTCAACATTCCCATCACTGAGGATGAAAACACAACAGACACATTCATATCAGGCAATATGATTCGCATAAAATTGCCTTATTTCTCTGGCTTGTGAGACAATCATAATCTTGGTGCAATTACACCTTAAAGGATTAGTTCACCCAAAAATGAAAATTTCAGTGGGAGAGAAATTATGTTTTTTGAAGAAAACATTTTCTGGAAGTTTCAAAGTGTTTAAACGGGCTGTACGCGATCACAGCTGAAGTAGAGGTTGTTATCTAGCGAAACGATAGGTCAATTTAAAAAAATATATATAAATAATTTATAGACTTTTTACCTTCAATAGTTCGGATTGAGCGGATCAACAAACGGACAGGGAACCTTTCATCATGTTGAAAGGTCACGCCAGCGCAATACTATTTGTACTACTATTCAAATTCATCAGAATGTTATTCATATACTATTCATATTCACTGAATACTATTACTATATATATAATAGCAAACAATATTATTTGAAAAATCCTCCTACGTACGGTTGTATTGTAAACAGTGGGGCGGTACTTCTGCCAGCGCCGGCGTGATCTTTCAACATTCCCTGTCCGTTTGTTGATCACCTCAGTCCGAACTATTGAAGGTAAAAAGCCTATTAATTATATATATATATATTTTTAAATTACCTATCGTTTCGCCAGATAACAACCTTTTCTGCAGCTGTAATGGCATACAGCCTGTTTAAACACATCAAATACTTTTAAAAAATGCATTGATTTGGACTTAAAAACAATGATGACCAATGAAGTCCATTAGAAGAAAATCCAGAAATGTTTTGTTGAAAGACTTTTTACCTTCAATAGTTCGGATTGAGCGGATCAACAAACGGACAGGGAACCTTTCATCATTATGAAAGGTCACGCCAGCGCCGGCAATACTATTTGTACTACTATTCAAATTCATCAGAATGTCAGAAGGAAACACTGCTTTCCTTGTTTCTAGATATTCAAACACAACAATGTTGAAGTAAGCAATCTGGGCAGTGGTGATTGAGGGAGCACACACTAGTTCAACAAGTTCTTTCAAAGCGATCACTAGTTGCCACACTGGGTCATGAGGATCAACTTTGTCACCAATAATGACAGGCAGAAGTCTAAGGAGACACCAGTTCTCAGCTGCTTGACCACCTATTGTGTTGGCTTTTTCACTCACCGGAGCGGGACATGAGTTGCAATCAGAGTCCTTGTAAGCAAACTGTGTGATCCGTCTGTTCAGCTGAGTGTATGTGAACCAGTGCTTAACCTTTATGAAGTAGCGCAGGTAAATAGCTAAGTCATAAGCTACAACTCCCTCAAACAAGTCATGCCTATGCATGGAGGAGGGCCTGGCTGACATACATGGAAATGTTTCAGTGAGTTAAAGACTAAGTCACAATATATTCCTTTAACTTCATCAACATGACTCTGCTGCAGTAACTGCACTGCTTCTTGTAGGAATCAACTGTTCGTACAGGAAAACACTGACTTACATTCTCAAGTTGGTCTCTTTGTACCTCACAGTACCTGCAGAAATATTTGGAAGTGCTGAAATTCTGTGTGAAGCCACCAATGCAGTGTGACCCCAAATTGTCACCTACAATAGATAGTAGTGTTGCTCGAACGACATGACCAGATGTGGTAACAAATCCATGTTCTTCAAGCTGTCTCAGGTCTGACAACATTCTAGAAAACACTGTTTCTAAAACACTGTTTTAAGATTATGTCACCTGCTTGCTGCTCATTGGATTTAAAGTCTGAGCCATCACAAACATCCATTAAGATGCCATCAGAAACAAGATGATTCTGAGACTCAACACACTCTTGCCACACAACAGGATCTTTTAGAATAGCTCTTATGTGTCAGGCAGGGGTATGTATTGTGCATAAGTCTCTTCTTTGTTCATTGGTGCCCAAGTAAACATTATGTGGCTGCACATAGGCAACGTTCTTCTGAAAATACTGTCTTCTGGTATTTTCAGTAGAAAGATGCAGCATGCAAATCAGTTTCCTGAAGACTCTGAAAAACTGAATGAATTTCAGTATCTGACATGTTCGTATTTACTCTTAGTGTCTCTTTAATCGTGTCTTTTGTGTATTGATGACAAATGTCATTCAGGCCATTTATCTCTGCAGCAATCATTTGATTTGTTGATGATGGAACAAGATATTTTGCCTGGAGTTGCATGAAAAACAGGCATAGATTTCTCATGTACAAAGACCTAATATCAGTAACCTGAGACTGATTTTCACATTGTTCAATTTCAGTTTGAATGAGATAAATTTGAGAAGACACAGATGGCTCAGAGTGTGTGAATCTAGAATTAACATCAGTTTCATGTTTATGTGTTCTTGAAACATGGGAAGTAAATGACGACTTCACTTTAAATGCCTTATTACAATTGGTGAATGGGCAATGTACTAACTCATGCTTACTCAAATGTGTCTTGAGGTGTGCAATAAGATCTCTCAGATCTATGCATTGCTTCTTACAATTTACATCATCACATACAAATGACCTTTGTGTGTCATCTAACTGTGACACATGGCTGTTGTGGGAACGATAGACATGAGCTTTTAAAGCAGTGTACTTAATGAAATTTTGTTAGCAGTCTGAAAAGCAACATGGAAAATTAAGATTTGCTTCATGTCTGTGCAAAATCTGATGATCAACATAGCTTTTTATAGTTTTCAGGTGCATACCACATGAGTGGCATGTGAACTTTTGCATAACATATGCCATTGTAGCCCACTCATAGCTTCAAGCTAAGTTTGCATGTGTGAGATGTGACATACTGAAGGCTGTGGTGGTTGTGTTGTTGTCGTCGGCACGATGTGTTCTGAAAAATGAGATAAAAATCACATGTAAATAATGTAGCAAGTTGAAATGCAGCAACAAATTAGCACAACAATAAATGCCTCATCATTGCGTGAAAATCGTTGATAAACCAAGTAATATGTAGCCTACGTTCAGTCTAAACTACTAACACGATGCACACAGGCAAAATGAACTAATTTATGAAACCACCGTCAAAAAACGGTTCTAGCATTATATCTAGATCTAGACGATCTATATTATGTTTCTTACCTTCGTATCCAATTCTAAATACAATAGAAACACGTGGAAAAGTCTAGATGGAAAAACAGCGGTTGTTCTCAAATGCCAGAAGATGCGCTGTTTTGGCCTGTGGTGTCTGGTGTGTGAAACAGCCCGGACGCAGCGGCAGAGTGGTGTCATAAATTTTATGACACCACTGTAAACTTTATCATTACATATTATATTGTTATATTATAATGCTATCATATTTTGTGCAGGTATTAGCTTACTTCATTGTAAATAGAAAAGCTTGATGTCACTTCTAAAT
>JAUYWG010000013.1:1299970-1328493 GCA_034779775.1 Enteromius afrohamiltoni
TGAACAATGTTTGAGAGAAATGGTAATATTGTATATCTGGAATGAATTTTAGATCTTTAAGTCCATCTCATGAAAAATCACAGCAGAAACAAAGGTATTACGTTTATATTTTTGTTGAGTGTATATTCACGGTTTTGACTATAATGTATACAGCTACTGGAAACCAATAATGGATATTTTTTTCTACATATTACTTTGTATTTTATTAATGTCTACACCTACCTCAACCCTAAACCTGCCCTGCAGTCAGGGGCGTAGCACCAAATTCTCAGCCCTATGCACAGGCAGTGGCCATGGGCCCTGTAAGCTCACAACTACCGTTTAATACATCAATCAACTGATGCATTTATCCAAAATATTAGCATTTACATTAGTTAACAACATTTATTGTGAACTTAAAATTACATTAAAAAGGAAAATAAAATAAAAATATAATAAGGCCCCCACTTGGGACCCTGGTAATTTAGCTTATTAGTAATGCAAATAGTGTAATTAAAAGAAAAAAAAAAGAAAAAAAAAAAATATATATATATATACAGTAAATTAAGTAAAATAAAATATAGTAATTATGAGTTATATTCACAGTTTTGACTATAATGTATACAGCTACTGGAAACCAACAATACAGTTTTTTTTGCATATTATTTTGTATTTTATTAATGTCTACACCTGCTATATTGACGTGCACATGTGCAGTAAGCCCTGGTGTGAACGTAGCCTTAAGTCAGAGACAGGCTAAAGGTATTGTTTTTCATGAACAAATAGTACTTCATCATTTTATGTAATTTTTCTTTATGTGGAAAGCTATTCTTTATTGGCTTAGTCAATGCGCATGTGCAATCCTAGGCTCAAGTCTCAGAACTTCTAAGGGCAGATGTGCTATTTTATTCAGAAGGAGGGGCTTCCTGTGATTGGTCAGCCATGTTAAGTGTTGCATTTTCCCCCATTCAAAACTATACGAGTGACACATCTTGGGTTTCCGATAGTCTTTAATAGAAGAGGTCCTGTGGGGTTAAATGTTATTAGTACAGGTGACAAGCACCAGTAAACATTAAACATTTTGTGGTATATATAGAGAACTGCTTTTTTAAATAGGTCAAATGACTTGGAAACATTTGTGTGCAGGATTAAGTCATCTAAAATGTCATTTCCGAGTATATTATGGCCAATGCTGAGTGGCTACTAAATTTGGAAAACCACTAGCTACAGTTAATGTCAAGGCCTGCTTATGCAGTTCATTCGTTTAGCAGATGCTTTTAACCAAAGTTAGTTATTTTTAAGTTTTTACCTCTAGATGGCGCCATCTTCACTGCTTTTAAACACTCAAAACCAAAGATAAATTATATTATATAAAGGATGTGGCAAGTCAAATTTGCATTTCAGGCTTAGGACTAGTGTTAGAACTGCAGATCTGCTCTCCCCCTTCATTTTTTAATGGCTGTTGTCATGAGTATTTAATTTTTTTATTTTTTTATTTTTATTTTTATGTTTATAAGCAATAGTAATTTTGGTGAAATGCTGGGTCTCCATGCAAGATTTCCATTGAAAGCTGATATTCAAAATAGATTTCTACAGAAGCAGTTTCCTTGTTGCATCATCACTTCACCCCACTCTCTCGTTCATTTAAGTAAAGGGGAAACAACCAGCAAGTGTTGACGCAAAGACGTTGTGTGGAGTTTTGACAATACACTTGCAGGAAGGACCGACAGAAAGAACTAAAATGGGTAAGAACCTTTGTTTGTGCAATATTCTTGTTTGATACACTTTTAAAACCTATATTGTACCTATACCAAATTCGTGTTTTACTGTGACAGATGAACCGAGTCATGTGGTTTTTTTGCTTTAATGCTGTTTTTAAATGGCATGCATTCCTCCACCCCTTTGGTTGGGCTTCATTATCTCAAATTCTTCTGAATGGATGATTTGATCAAGATTTGAAGCATGGCCATTAGAGATGAAAGTTTAGGCTTTAATCCAACAGAAAAAAAAAAAAAACATCTCATCATCTGTCTCTGTTGTTGTTACCCAGTGTAAAACCCTATTTAAGGATGAAACAACAAAAAACAATATTGTGTATACATTTTTGTGACTTCAGTAAGATGCTTAGTGCGTGCCATGTTAGTCAGTGGTGGTTAAAAAGCTGTGGTCAAGCAGGATGCAACTTTTTGCAACTCTATTAATGCAAACATTATTTGCTTAAATGCAAAACTATCTGCAAGCAGTATTATGTTAGAACTGCAATAAAATATTGCTCACGAGTTACAGCCTTGCCTATTTAATACTGGCTAGTGTTTTGTGGTCTTACAGTTTTGCTGACAGTCTTTTTTAATTTAGCAGCCCTATTTTACCTGTAGTCAGCAAAAAAGAAAAACTTATCTGAGTTAAAAGAACTCTCATTTATTCTTAGGGTTTAAGAAAAAGCCTACATTTTTGTTAAAGATATATGCACTATATTTATTATCTGTATATTACACGGTATACAAAGCATAGGTCATGATGCCACCTGGTGTAAGAACGAGTCTTACACATAAAAGTACTGTAATAAAAGCTGTCACTGGGGTACAAATGGTACAATTTTGTACATATTAGATTCAAATATGTACACTTTAAATACTATTATGTACCTTTGAGGTACCAAAATAGCCCTTTATGTACAAACATGTGCCTTTTGAAAAGGCTGTGCTTTTGTATCTTTATTTGTGACAGTGTATTAATTTAATCCCTATCATTTTGATGATTAAAGTTAGATGATTAACTATTATTTTATCTTGACAATGAAAAATAAGTTTAGTTCAAAATAAAATAGCAGAAATGAAAATACTTACTATTACTATTACTATTTTTTCCAGTGAACTGATAACCAAGCCTTTGTGTGCCACAGGATTAAAAAAAAAATTAAATGAAAAAGGGAACTACACAATTCAGACATTTGTTTTTCCAATTCTGAATTTATATCTCACAATTCAGACTTTTTCCTATGCACTATTGAGAGAAATTGAGATTGTCGGCTAGTGAACTACATCAGTTATTCTAGTTAACTCGATTTTCAATTGGAAACTCAAAGGAAAGAATCAGACATGTTAATTCTGTCATAAACCGGTGTGTCTTTCTCTTTTCTTTGTGTAGCTAACAACAGTGATGAGTGGACCAACTCAACGCAGACAGCCTTATCAGAAATAGAAATCTTCAATATATTCATATACTTTGTCGTCCTTGCTATTGGTTTTGTTGGAAACGGGCTCGTCATATATGTGACAGGCTACAAAATGAAGACGACCGTCAACTCCATTTGGTTTCTCAATTTGGCGATTGCAGACTTCATCTTCATCTTAATCATCATCTTCTACCTTGTTTTTTCCTTTAAGAAGGTTTGGCTATTTGGTGACTTCATGTGCAAGTTCGCCTCCTACGTGACGGTGCTTAACATGTTTGCCAGCATCTTTTTGCTCACAGCTATCAGTCTGGATCGATGCTTGTCCACCTGGGTGATAGTTTGGGCTCAAAACAAACGAACTCTGGTCAAAGCCAGGATCATCTGTTCACTCACATGGGTTTTATCCATGGGCTGCAGCATACCATTTGTTTTGTACCGGTCAGGAAAGAGTAATACATGCCGCTATGATTGCAGTATTGACACCTTAAAGTCTCTGTACATATACAGATTTATAGTGGGCTTTCTCATCCCCTTCCTGATCATTACATCTTCATACATTGCTATCGGAGTGCGAGCCAAACGTCTCAAAAGAGGAAAGAAGCTTAAGCCTTTCCGGGTCATTATATCTGTGATCCTGGCCTTTTTCATATGCTGGTTTCCTTTTCATGTTCAACAGCTGTCTTCTGCAGTTGCATATATAAATAAGTGGAATAATGCTCTAACAGTAATCGAAAAAATAGGGCCATTTGTTAACTGCCTGGTTCATCTCAACAGCTGTCTGAACCCCATTCTCTATGTGTTCATGTGCGAGGAGTTTAGGAAGAAGCTCAAACAGTCTCTGCTGCTGGTGCTAGAGACAGCTTTCGCAGAAGAACACCTGCCTTTTGGAACATCACGCCCTTCCACGTGTTCACGTCTCTCAGAATCACAAAGTTTCAAGCAGGCAAATGAAACAACTAACTCGTCATGCGCCGGCAGCCAGGACAACAATACATGCTTTTAGAAAATGAGTCTCAGAGATATTGTCTTATGTTGAAGTGATCAGAAGAATCACTTTAACAGGCTTTCAACATCGCTGCCTTGATGCCTCCCACCTCACGCCTGAGGTTCAAAGCCAAGTTGTGTTAAAGAGTTTTAAAGGTTGCAATGTATGTGCCATCAAACTAAAAACAATGACTTTTCACATGCCCCTATTTTTAATTGGCTGGGTAAACTGATAGCCCCGCCTCAAACTCACACCATTGGTCAGGTCAGTGTTGCTGCTTATTTGCTTTGAAAATGATTTGCATCGTTTACGCTTTTTTTGGAAAACATACTGATGATTTATTTTATACTTGTCTTTGTTTATTAAAGTGGTTTTGTGGAAATGATATTTTTTAAACATTATATTTTTCTGTATTATATATATTCTTTTTGTTGACTTGTTTGACACTGCCTCATTGTAATACTGTCAATTTATTGCAAATATCTATATTGCAATGTTTATTTAATCACCAAAACTGAAGCTATTCAGAAGCTATTATCTGTTTGAAGCATTCTGTTTGTAGACTTCCTCAGTTTTTATGCTATCTCTGTCTGACTTTATTAATAGGCATAAAACAGTCACAGCATATATTTTTTAACATCACTGTACAAAAAAAAAAAAATACAAACACATGAAAAACATGATGCCAGTTTTGCAGTTCACATAATTAATACTATCTATCTATCTATCTATCTATCTATCTATCTATCTATCTGTCTGTCTATCTATCTATCTATCTATCTATCTATCTTTCTTGTTTAAAAAACAAGAAAAAACAAGAAAGAATTTTCTATACTTCTTCATAGCCATGACCCAAAATAGACGAACTTCAGAAAGCAGCTTATGCAATTCATTTCTAAATTTCCTGTCAATATAAGTCATCCTCTCTCATTCTTAAAAAGATATTTAACCAAGAGATATGGACCAGATCAACTCGCAGTTCAATTCAGAAAACCTGAAAAAAAGCTGTTTGGACTGAAATGTGTGCTGGGAGTGTGTGTACACAAACACCCTACAATGATAAAGATCCACAGGTAGTTTTCTTTTAATTTAATAAAAATAAGTTAATAAGCCCCTTAATATAAAAAAATAAGCCCCTTCTGAAATCAAGCCATTCTCAAATGCATGTCTGTGTGGCGTAACACCGACATAGGCCACTCCCACAGTAGTTGATTGACAGCAGCGTGTCACACAGAATGAACTGGTGTCTTACCTCAGACCCGCCCTGAGTGAGCCGCCATCAGCAGTGTTGCCAATTTAGCGACTTTGTCTTGACCCCCTTGGCGACATGTCACAGCATAGCAATTGTCTATGTGTCTAATGTGTATTTGATTTAATCAGATCAGGATTTTCCGTCTTGTAAGGTAGAGCTAGTTTAGTAGGCCTAATAATGGGCTACATTTCAGTCACTATTTCATATTCATTCTGTTTTTCTGACAACAGAAACCATTAGGCTAAATATATCAATGAAAACAGTTATTTGGGTGTATTAAAATATATTATGTGACCACAGAGAAGCAAAATAGCAGTAGTCATTTACTCCCAAAATCTGAGTGACTGAAGACGCAGAGGATTAATGTTACATTTGGTTCTGAAGAAAAACGTATAGGGTTAATCAATGACAAAGAATCATGACAAAATCCTGATATTTTAAAAAAATATATTTTTCAACCATTTTGCATTATGTATTTCACCATTTTTTCACCATGCCGGGAAGGTTGAAGGAAATCGGGTTGGCTGGCCCTGCCAGTGATATGTCCCTTATTTATTTTTCAGGGAGTTGGCAACCCTAGAAACACACCCTTGATCGACCAAAATGCATTAATGTTCAATCAAATTATTCATGATCCAGCCTCAATGACAGAAGCAGTGAGTATGTCTTTTAATGAATCTTCGCAAATCGCCTTTCCTAATAATGTGCTATCAGCAAGTTTCACTATTAATATGGCTAAAAATAATCCTCAGAGAGTACCTCAGAAAAGAGGGGCGGGGTCAGCTGAGCTCCTGAAGATTTAAAGGGGAAGTACACCGAACAGAGTGATTTCTAAAGAGCTGTTTTTGACAGGGTAAAATGAGTGTTTTTTACACTAGCTTTGAGAAATTTTAAAACAAACTATATTACAAACTATTCATTAAGACCCTAAAGAATCATATTAGCTTGAGGAAAATTGGCTTTGTATGACTCCTTTAACCCAAAAGCACCTTATGTATTCATTTCCAATTAAATTGAAATATTTCTAGTGAAATATCTATACAAACACCAAATATACATACTCGTTCTTTCTGTCACATACAAATTATGTCTTTTTGTATAAACTGTATATAGCTCTAAAATCAAGTTTATCACTTCTGTCTCTGTGGCGACGTGACTTGGACTGCTTTCAATATGGGGTCGGATGTGGCCCTTTTGTCTACTTTTGTCTCCTCGTCATGGGGGTGTAAATCCCTGCAATCTTCTTCAATCCTCATTCATGTTTGTTGACAATCAAATTCCCTGGTCAAGGATTTTATTAGTTTGGCTGTCTCTTTTGGTTTTACTCAAGTAGTAAATGGTGCAACTCACGAACAAAGGCATACTTGATGGTTTTTCATCATCTAGCTCTATTTTGTATTGTGGAGTTCCCCAGGGCTCCATTTTGGCCTCTGTTCTGATCTCATATATATTTCACGAGTTAGCTCTTTCTCATTAATTGAAATAAGTTTCATAGATTAGGATGCTGTCCGGGAAGGGAGCCGGTTGAGCGGCAAGCCCCGAACACTGGTGGGCCTCCAATAAGGAAAATTGGCTAAAATTGGCTAAACTAGGGAGTAGGGGAGGGGGAGGGACTGCAAAAGAGCAAGATGCTGAAGAGAAGGAGACGGGTTGGTATTATTTATAGTTGGTAAGGTGGCTGTGATTGGGTTAATGTGATGAGGAGATTGATTAGGGAATGAGGAACAGCTGCGATCTAGCAGAAGGAGAATCCATTTGCAAACAAAACTTTAATCAAGAAGATAAGAAATTACTCAGAAAAACCAAGACACAGGAACATCCAAGAAACAATAAAGGGAGTATCTACGAGCATCAGACATCCTCAAACATTCATCTTTCAATGACCCACAAACACACCATTTAAATACACAGACAATCAAGCTATACTCCTCCATCTGAACTGCCTTGGAGGGCTCATGTTTCATCCTGATTATGCTACAGTTCCGGGATCTACAGCATGAAAACGCTCCCTCCCTCCCGAACTTGAACTTTTGTTTTCTGGCGTGTCTGGAAGCCACTTCTTTGAGAAGGGCTATGTCATCATACCAGTCCATGTTCCCCGGTCTTGGTTTTGTGGAATCTTATTTTGAAGTGTTTGTTCCCCATTGTTTCTGTCTACCTTAAGTTCCTTTGCCCACCTTGTTAGTTTCCTTGGTAATTGATTAGCTCCTCCCCCTTGTTAGCTTGTTATCCTGTCTATTTAAAGTCCACTCAGTTCCTGATCAAACCATTGAGTATTATTTAGTCACTTGACAGTGCTATGTTCCCCATTTCTTAATCTAGTCCTGTTTTTGCTGTATTTGATTCTTCCATGTTCTGGTCTCTGCCTGATATTTAGATTACCGCTCTGTCTTGCCCTTTTTGATTAAGTTTGCCATGGACTAACCCTCGCTCGTTTTTCTGACTTCTTCTGCTAGACAACTTTTGACTTAATAACCATTGAGGTTCATTTGGTCATATTTGCATTTACGGCAGGCATTTAATAGATACTTACAGCATTTGCCCATACATGTTTCTAACTGGATGTGCCAGAGATGAGAGCCAGATGCAAATACACAGTACAAATGCAAAACGTTAGATGCTAGACAAATACTGATTGTTGCAAGTTGGAAAAGGGCAGAGAACTAAAATGAAGAATTCATTAAAGCAGTTTTATTGAATAAACACATAAAATTCATTTTCAGTACTGTAAAATTTTTTTGAAGTTCTCCTGACTTTGTATTTAAAGGAAAAAAATAAAGACATTACAAAATCTTTTAGTTCAACTCTCAATTCAACATTTTGGTTTAATTATTTAATTCTCCTTGAAGGCTCCGTGCTTGGACATCCTTGTTTCACCGCCTTTGCAGATTTTCTTCAGGTGAAGTTGTGATGTATATGAATTAACGTTCATACATTTCCTTAAGGATTTTTATGCTCTCGCTGTATCTTAGCTGGTTCTTACTGGAAGCCTCCTTCCACCTATAACATATAAAAAATGCTAAACATATGCTCGTTTTTTATTTGTAAATATCCCTCTCCCACTGTAAATGTAGTAGAAATTATAGAGTGAT
Source organism: Enteromius afrohamiltoni (assembly GCA_034779775.1). Lineage (NCBI taxonomy): Eukaryota > Metazoa > Chordata > Actinopteri > Cypriniformes > Cyprinidae > Enteromius > Enteromius afrohamiltoni. The sequence continues at coordinate 1,308,454 of JAUYWG010000013.1, forward strand.
GAGAATACTTCTGTCTGATTTTCTTCCAGCGTTTGATGTGATTGAACATAAGAGGTGAGATGCCTGCTGCAGCATCTACAGACTGAAAAACACAAAGGATGAGACAAATTCAGTGTGCAAACAGCTTTTTATAAATCATTAATAGGAATAGATAAGGAGTTAAGCAGTGGTCTTCAACAGAATCTTTATCTTCTATCATTTAGCAGCTTGCTTAGAGTGCTTCCTGTAGACTGTGTGTGGCATTACAGGCTCACCTGGCTCTCTGTAGCTTTCTCTACAGGTGGAATTCTAACATTCACAGGTTCACCAGCTGAACCTACTGGACCGGAAACAGGTGGAGGAAGCCTGTAAATGTTCTGTCCTTTACCATTTAACATGTCAGTCATCTGAAATTACAAGAATCAAAGAGCAGTTTTTCCCAAATTGTTACTTTTGGCATAAATTACTCATAGAATATTTTAACAAGTGAAAGCCATTTCTCAGTGGTAAAACGAGCACATTCAAAGGAAAAAGATTAATTTATCTCTCCACTGGGTAACTAAATTCAGATGGGAAAATGTAGCCGGATGTAGCAGCATTATTAACAGCAACAATTCATAACAGCTTTACTAAAAAGTTACTGGACAACATTTATATAATATTTTATACTACAGTGCCAAGACATGAGTTTTTTTCTTTTTTCTTTTGATTCAAGGTCAAACTACTAATAGAGAAAAATGAGGCGAGCCACCCACACACATAAATCTGTTATGGTACATTTTTTGAACTATGGTCCACAGGGCAACAAGCACTGGAATAAACATTAAAATAAACAAATATGCAATGGTTCTTGACATAACTATGTTCACATCAGGGTTGCCACATTTGACTTTTCAAGTCATTTAAACTAATGAGAATTTCATTACAAATTATTTTATAGATTATTATTATTAATTATATAATTCTATAAACATAAGTTCATTAACCAACACTTCCACAATATCGTTGTGTAACTGTAAACATTTTGTGTACAACATACATGCTCTCAGAAAATAGAACAGTGGTCTTATCCTTACTAAGTTCTACTTTAAGTGCATTACTTCAGGCTTTTTTAGGTCATTATCTGTGGCAAACAGCAATATGGCAGAGACTTGTATTTAACCTGGAACTCATTGAGCTTCAAAAAAAAACAAAGAAAAAAAAACAACATTCGATTTTCAAGGCGCAGTTCTATAGACTGCAAAAGAACTGTGTGATTCTGAGTAGCTTAATGATCTGAAGTGAATGCTGGGTTGTGACCTCTTCCTCCCCTGAGCTGTGAGGGGGGCTGGGCGCCGTTCTCTCTCTCATAGAAGGGTTGTTTCTCATCCACGCCCGACAAATGGGATAGAGTGGTGTGGTGGTGCTGAACTGAGCCAAGTCCACACTGCGGTCAAATAACTTGATAATATAAGCATCTGTAGAGAAGACAAGATGTGGAGCATGTAAGAAAACAGGAAATGGTTCTTAGGAGATCAAGACTTAAATAATTCCTTCTATTTAAAACCTTGGCTTAAAATAAAAGTTCCTCAACTACCATGCTTGTTGACTGATATGAAAACCCTAGGGTGTTTCTCGGAAAAGCATTTAACTTATGTAACCTAACCCTTACATCCCTAACCCTAACCCTAACTTCTGCCCTGTTGCTATTCATTTCAAATGTACCCACACATTACATAATTCAACCTACACCTCATTGTTAGTTTCTTTTTTGGCCTTACTTTGTTTGTGCTGGTTGGTTTCTGCCAGACCATCATCCATCTCTTTACGCTTCTTCCTTCTGTGTTGTGGGAATCGTGAAGATGGTCTGCGAAAGGCAAAAAGGGTCTTAAAGCAAACTCTACCAAACCATTTAAGAATGAATATTGGCTGTTCTGTTAATGTTACTATAGTAATAATTTACAAAGCACACTTGGAGAGCCTTGAGAAGTGTACACACAGCTGGGTAGTAAGGCTAGCGGACATGTTTAATATTTATTATATATTTGGATAAATGTTGCATTACATCACTTCCTCAACAACGGATGCTCTGCAGTAAATGGGTCCAGTCCATCAGTTAACTGTCATACGAAATGAAAAGCTGTGTATTTATGATAAATAAATTCATCATTAAATTGTTTTAACTATAAAGTGTCACTTCTGTCTATGATCCATTATAAATAAAATAAATAATCCACTACAATCCACCAGCATATTTGATTAGTGTCGATCCACCTGACTTAATATTATGGGTAGAGGATTTTGTAAAGTTAAAAAAATGTCTTGACAAATTAGTTTATTTTAATAATGCAGCATTTAATGACACAAGTCATTAATTCATGAGTCATGTCTATTAATTAACTAACTTGGACGGCACCCACTCACTGTAAGTGACATTATTTCATTTCTCGGAAATTTCTCCAAATTTGTTTTGAAGAAGAAACAAACATTTCTTGGGTGGCCTGAGGGTGAGTAAATTGTCAGCATCTGTTTACTTGTGGGTAAAATATTTCTTTTAAAATAACCGTCAGACGACTCTGCTTGCCTTTTCCCTGCAGAAGAAGGTGACAAATCCCTACAAAAGAGAAAGGAATAAATTATATTGCATTACATACGACTGTTAAATAAATCTTAACCATTTTACATCTTATTCACTTATGTGCATACTTGCTCAAAGAGTCTGCCACAATTTTCCCAGAATCCTCTTCATTCTGCTCTCTTTAGGAAAAGGAAGAAAGAGCACAAATAACACTGATGTATAGCCAGTATTCCTTTCCTAATTTGTTACAATTCCAGATACTCTGAAGGGTTTCCAGGAAACAAATGAAAGCATTACTGTTGACTTGATTACTGATCTGATTTTGCTTAAAACAATAAGGAAAATATGAGAAACATTTCCACAAACATAATTAAAGGAGTGAACAAACTCAGACCATCAGGGTGGCAATTATTTAGAAAGCTGATATGTAAATGGATTCTATCCAGAAAGCTATTAAATCAATACTAAATACTTTTCTGAGCTCAGTGGAAACCAAATCCATGTGATGCCATAAATGGTCTTTATTTTCATAGAATGCAGATGTTCAGATTTCTTAATAATGCCCTGTTGTCCAAGACAGACGTGACTTTCTTGATTTTGCGATAATATTGGTTACATTTAGTGACAATGTGTTAAAGTGAATCACTGTGTCACTAACATTGTATATAACACATTAATTTGGTTCTGCCAGATTGTTATTTTACATCTTTCACTTTTAGAGACAATTTTTACAGTGCGATATTACATTAAGACAATCTTCTAAAGTGGATCCATCACTAATGAGCTTTAAATGACATCAGGTCCATTTGTTGCTTCGCTGTTACAGTCTGAAGCTTTCAAAGCTCAAGGCCATTAATGCACTAACCTCTCGCTGTCACTCCTCTCAACCAAACCTTGCAATACTGCATCAAGGCGGTTTCGAGCCCCTGCATCTGCAAAAGAACATTATTTTCAATCACTCAAAACTCTTCAAATACAAAAACATAAAAAGAAGCTTACGTTTGCAACCTCACCTGTTTTCTCAGTCTTGATTTTACAGTGAAGCATTGTACCTCCTGGTTTATTTCCTGTAATTTGATTTAGATGAGAATTTAGTGATTTGTTAATTACTTTATGACTAATATAAAAGAAAAAGGTTACACAAAATGAACGTAAGATTAAGTTAATTTGCTGCAGTTTGATTTACTTTTGTCTCCATAAGAACGCATTTATGCCTGTGTGTACACACTTACATTTAGCAGACACTTTTATACAAAGTGACTTAAGAATGAGGACAATGGAAGCAACCCTAATCAACAAAGTAGCAATAATGTGCAAGTGATACAACAAGTCTCAGTTAGCCTAATGCAGTATGCATATAATGTTTTTTCCATTATATAATAAATAAAAAGAAAACAGATAGAACAGAAAAGGAATTGAGCAAGCTTGTGTTAGAGCTCTTTTAACTGTATAGTAAATAAATATTCATTCAGTCACTTCATCAGAAGGAAACATTTAATGTAAAAACCTGTGAAAATTATTTTGTGCCTCTTTGAGATGGCACAATAATGCCCTGTTCACTTGCAGAATTCAGGGCTCTGCAGAAATAGAAATAAATGCAAACTGCATTAATTTACTGCACGGCTCCTTTATTAATTAATCTTGCAGCCGCTTTCTGGATTAACTCACACAAAGAAATGTGACACATATATACGGTAAGTGAGTACAAACGCTAAATAGAAAGCAGAGGGAGTGTGAAAAAACTATTAACAGATGGCATTATTTTGCTAATCAGCTAACTGTTACAATGATATAAACAGCTGACGTTAGCTAGCTAGGAAACCGCTTACTCTCGTATCACACTCGTATCTTACACTTAACGGTATTTAAACTCTTCTCCGACTTCAAAACTCCCTTATCTACACCATACTACTTAGAATAACATATTTGGGAACATTAAAATACTAAAGAAATACAAAACGGCACGCTATTCACCTTCCAACCCTTAGCTGAGAAACTGCCGACGAACCGCTTCTGTCACAATCCGACATTCCTCTTCCGCGCGCAATGAGATTCCTGGATCGTAATTGGTTGTAGCAAATGATAGAGCAATGCTCTTATTGGTTCAAATTGCTGTCGATCACAAAATTCGAAACTCTATTGGCTGGTCAACTGTCTTCGAGAACAATGTAAACAACAGTTTTTGGACTACATATCCCAGGATGCAACACTGTCACACATTTCGAAAAGTAAGCAGAGATGGGATTTTTAGCAACATCAAATTATGTAATGTATTTGTATTAATCTTATGGTTATTTTTGTATCGAGCATGTTTTTGGGGAGATTAGGTTGCGTATAGGTTGTTAAATGATGAGCTACAAACCGTTTAATCCCATGGTAACGTAGTCACGCGACGGTTAAGCTAAATGACATTCATGCAACAGAGAAAAAAATAATTCGGAACGTAATGTAGTTTCAACAAACTGTTGTGTCTTTATTTAGAAATTCATGGATCCTACAGTATGACCAAACTCCACTTGCGTCCTTTGCTTTTATTAAGCAGTCCATGTTTGCAAGAACGCCATGAGTTCAAGGTGGGTAGGATGTCAGATTCTGTCTGTCACGTTAAACTTGTTTAACGTTACATGTTGTTTACACTTAATCCGTTTTCTTAGCGGCGCAGCAGTTTTCACAAGACAGAATCCATTTCCTCCGGATCCCCCTTTGTCCAGGAGCCACTACAGTCCATCCAGGTCCAGAAAAGTCCCAAAGCAACAAAAAAGACTGGTGAGAGAACTGATTTTGCATTCACAATGTGCTCCAAATAAGCTGAAATTCTGGTCATATTTTTTTTTTCCGAGAGCATTTTACCAATCCCAAACCACATCAATCTTAATAACTACTACTGATTTGGTGTTTAATCATATATAATTATCTGGGAAGGCTGAAAATCAAATATTCAGGTGTGCCAAATTATTATGCTGTTTTTCTTTTTCCAGATAAAATGAGCTAAGAAAGAGATTAAACTTGGATTAAAGGTTAAAAAATATTAAATGCCCATGAGAAGGATGCAATACTAATTAGTATTTGGAACACAGTGTATCTTAACGAATAGATTTGTTTTTAATAAAAGCACAAAGTATTACTGCCTGAAACATTTGATATTTCAAAGAGCAATTTATTCTTTATGGTATGTGCTGTGCATTATTTAATAAATGGTAAACTAGTTTCTAATCTAGTTCTTATCAGAACTGCATTAAGAAATTATTGGAATCTCAATGCAGTGAGTTTCAAATTGCAAAAACTCATTGTGATATTTGTGTTTTTTTGGATTGCATAATTCAGGCCTTGAGTCCTGTTCGGTTTACTGAGCCACCCAGTCCTTCAGATCCAACTACTCACATATCACCTTTGAGGACGGCGGACCAGGTTTTCCATGAAAGATCTTGTAGTGTCCTGCTTTGTCCTCCTTCTACTGAATGCCAGCTGAGCTACTCCGAGTCTTGGCCTTCTACTGACCTTAGTTGCTCCACAGGCTCGGAAGCTCAGGTGCAAGCTATGAGAAATATGGTTGCACCAACAATAATTGAGGAAAAGGAACCCTCAGTACTTGCAAAGTAAGGGAAATTTTTCTCTAATAGCAATAAATAAACCTTTGATTTAATAGTAGATTCCCATGAACAATCGTATGATGTCCAACTATTGACTATACGAGGAGGTTTAAATTACTGTTTACATTTTTCAGGTTAGTTTTAAAGTTTTTTTTTTGTTTGTTTTTTTTTTTAAAAGACATTACTTTTATTTAGCAAGGATGCATTCAACTGACTAAAAGTGATGTTAAAGACATTTATAATATTATATATTTTTATTTCAAACAAATGCTGTTCTTCTACACTTTCTACACTGTTCATCAAAAACGTATCAAGCAGCACAACTGTTTGCAACATTTAAAGTGCCCCTATTATGCCTTTTCAATATGATTGTTCATGCAGTGTGTCATGTAGCATAAAGGACTGAGCCATCTGACCAATCACAGCAGTGAGGGCTCGCGGAGAGGAGGGGTTTAGACAGACTGATCCTTCAAACTGCTTCACTCAAGTCTTTCACGGATAATTTAGAAATGGGGTATGCAAGTGTTTTTTGACCTTGCATACATGTTTTACCTGTTTTAAGAGACTTATGAAGCAATATTAGCAACCTTTAAAATGGCATAATAGGGGCACTTTAATGTATTTTAAATAAGTAAAGATCTTGGTGATGGTAGGTGTGTTGTCAAAACAATATTACATCTTGAAGTGGTCTTTGTTGTCTAAAATAGATTAATTTTACTCAGCATTCATTTTAAATATAAACGGTATCTTTCTTTATTTTTAAAGAGAAGCTGAAGTAATGTTGCCTCATTATTCTCAGACGAGCATATCCGGTGGGTTTAATGCAAGCGTGATGTTTACCTCGAAAAGGAATGCTGTTGCTTGTTAATTATACCACATCTTTTTGCAATTAAATCCTTCAAGGTACATTGAGCGCTTCCGTTTCGGAAAGCCACAGAGTCGAGAAGAAAGACGCCTTCAGGAAGCCAATACAGAAGATGACCAGCCGTTTTGGTGGATGTCCACATCCCCTCCGTCCAGTTCAACACCAACACAGCAATCAGAGAAACACATCAGAGGTGTGCTATAAATAATACATCTTTCATTAATAATATTTTTTTGGGTTGGTTGATAATGTAAATTATTTCAGTCCAGAAATCACACTTATTCATGCATTTTCTGCTTATAGCACCACTTGACCTCATGAACGATGGCCCCGCCAGCACCCAGAGCTCAATCTCAAAGCCACTGCATGATGAAACCACGCTGTCTCCTGCTAGACACATGCTTGACCTTAGTATGCTGGTGAGTTTTGTAATACAATTTAGCAACTGATTTGCCTAGAACAGCTGAAGGCATTTTGACAATATCGATGTAGGCTATATATTGTATAAATGATGTTATATTGCTGTAGGTATATTATATGTAGCTGAAGGCATAGTATATGTTCACATGTTTCCAAATGCTGTATTGTAGCATCGTGGATGACTGTTGCCTTCTAGAGGTGGTTGCTGTAAAATCTTCCTCCATGAGATTCTTTATTTAGAGCAGGGATATATATATATACACGCATACCTTTCTAAAAGTTAAGTAAGGGTTTTTTTTTCTTTAGCACTAAATCAACATATAATAATCTCTGAAGGATCATGTGACACTGAAGCAATAGCTACTGAAATCTCAGTAGAAATAATAATAATAATAATAATAATAATAATAAATAATGAGAGAATGTTCATATTGGGGTGAAGTATCCTTTTAAAGGAAGAACTAACTCAACTATTGAAAGTGGTGTCTGTTGAGCGTCAAATGTTATGTATTTATAAATTTCCCACAACAGAGAGTTGTTATGCAACCCTTGGCTTAGATTGCCTGTTTTGAAATGCAGGATGCCTATCGTGGTTCTCTCCTCGGGATGATTTAATGTGCCTGATGGAAAATATCTCAGGCTGTCCTTAAACGTCAGTGCCCGGTCATAGTGACCGTTATTGCTAGTGACAGTGTTACTGTTGTTGATAATCACATGGATGTCCACCACAAATTTCCTTTCTAGACATTATCTGAATCGTCCCATTGTGCTCAGGAAGAACCAGAGATACTGCAGCTACAAGAGCGAGCCAGCCGTTTGCTGCAGAGGAGGTGAGGCATGGTGTAAACGCACACTCATTTAAGTCGGTGTCGTTTCACAAGATAGTAGTCAGCATCCTGTCTGAACGACAGGACTGAATGTTCAAGTGTGAAGCCTTAATGGTAGCTTCACAATCAAACAAGATTTATTACTTTTATTCAGGAAGGACACCTTAAATGGATCAGAAGTGACAGAAAAGACTTTTACAGTGTTTAAAAAACATTTCTATTTCAAATAAACGCAGTTCTTTTTAAAACAACTTTTTTCAACATTGATAATATTATATATAATATTTAATGCGCAGTAAACTGGCATAGAATGATTTCTGAAGGATCATGACAGGAGTGAGGAGTAAGTGTCATTTCAAAAAAACAGTAAAAAAATATTTTTACAGTTTTACTGTTTTTTTCTGTATCTTTCATCAAATAAATCTAGTTATTATTGTTATATTACCATAAACTATTGACTTTTGGGTGCATATGAATAAAAAAAAAATAAGGTTGCTTTATTAAAAGGTTTACTAAATAATTAATGATAAATAAATATATATATATATATATAAAAATTAAAGTCCTGTCTAAATAGTTAATTTACTTTTAAGTTCATGATTGTTTAATAAAGCTTTCTATGTATTGAAGTATTTTCTTTAACTTCGTGGTTTGTTATTGCATTATATTCCATCTTGGGATTTCATTTGGTTTAATCATGTTTATGTGTTTTCAGCGAGCATTCGCTTAGCAGTGTCTCCGTGCCTATCAGCTCTGAGGGTCTAGGCTGCTCTGATTTCTCCTCTCCTGTAAGCAATGATGAACCGGTCCGAAGACCACTCATGTCCACCTTAATGGGCTCAACCAATAGTAAGAAACAGCCTGTAACACAGAATCATCTTGTAACCTGCCACACACACTATTTATCTCTTACTTGAACATGTTTGTGTTTCCGATTTCAAAAACATATCCTTATCACATAAAAAAATCACCCACACCTCTAACCACAAATGCAGTAAAACACAGAAATGGGTGTGTAAACATTCTCAGTTAACTGAAAACACACAGAAACGTTTCATTTTGGTGTCCTAATTATTTATATCAGTGTGATCTAAGTGCATTAGAGCTTTTTTTCTGTCTCTTTAAGTGATTGTAGAGCCCAGGCTGTGCGAGGGAACATCTTTTCCACCTCCTGCAGTTGGTTCAGAGAGGTCAGGTGTCCGCCGTGAAGATGACATCCTGTTTCAGTGGCGACTAAGGAGGAAGATGGAACAGGCCCGACAATGGAGTCAGGAGGCCCCTTCCCGCAAATCTGTTCTCCATATACCTTTATCACCAAACCAGGTGAACCAACACCAAAGTGCATATCAGGATATTTCCTTTTGTTTAATTTGTGCCCAAAGGTTATATGTTTCAGAATATATAATATAATATAATACAATAATATATTTTTTTATGTTTTTAAAAGAATCGGCATATATTTTATTAAAAAAAAAAAAAATACAATAAAATAAAATCTGTAAAAACAACATAATGAATTACTATTGTACGGAGCCCCTTAAAGGACATGGTGGAGGAAAAAAATCAGGGTGGGTAAAAAAAAAAAATTAAAGGATCATAACGCGCATATGGAACCATCAGCTGTCAAACGCATCAGATATTGCTGTAGCGCTGCTTCAAGTCAAACACACTTGTTCTCTCGCGAGGCATTTACATTGTGCTTCGTGCTTTTGTTGGCACCTGTACAGACACCGTGTGTTCGTCTTGAAGTGGCGCTGCAGCCACCGGTCGGTGTATAACATCAAAGAACCGCGAGAGCGTTTGACTCGCTTTCGGTCGCTGCAGCACTGCTTCTAATGACATAGGACTGCTCCATTATGGAGCTGTCTAATACACTGGAAGCTTAAAGTAAACAGAAAGGGCCGGTTTCCCGCATAGGAATTAGATTAAGCCAGGACTAGACCTTTGCTAATTTAGGAAATTTAAGAATTTTTAGAAACTAAAAGAAACTAAGCATTATCTGTGACCATTTTAAGACCAAACAAATGCAATGATGTATTTTAAGATATCTCAGTGCAAGCCTTTTACAGTTTACATGGCTCTTGACATTTATTTTAATCTAGAACTAGTCTTAAACCTGTTCGGGGAAACTTCCCCAAAGTGTTTTTCTGACCTGAATTGGTTATACCAGAGAACGCAAAAGATTTGAAAAAAAAAAATCTTTCCACCTTGAATTTTTTTTTACCCAGCACATCCCTTAAGGGGCTCTGTACTATTGTATTCTATATTAAAACATAATTTATTCACGTGAAGACAAAGCTTTCACATTGATGAATTATTATAGCATTATTATCCAGTTTTCAGTGTCTTGCGCTTAATATGAATATTTGTTGCTCAAGAAACATTTCTTATTGTTAATAGCATAGCAAACACTTTACAGAAAATGTGGTACATTAAGGATTATTATTTAAAAGTCTTAAACAGTATTTATTTTATATAGGAATCTTTTATAACATAATAAATGTCCTTTTTGTCACTTTTGATCAGTTTTTTGCGTCCTTGGTAAATAAAATTATTAGTTCCTTTAATAAAACCTTACTGACCTCTAACATTTAAACTATAATACAATAAATTCTATAAGTGGCATTTGTAATTATTATATATTTTTAAATATTGTGTATGATATAATATGGGATTCATACTCAAAATATTTTAAGCATTTTTCAGATGAAAAATTTGGGTCATTTGATTCTTTGTTACTCATAAATGCATGCTTATAAAGTTAGTTGTTTAATGTTTTTTTTCTCCTGAGTGGGACACAAATAAACCCAACTTGTGAAACACCAGCTTCACTCTCTGCAAATGGAGAAAAACATGTATGCTACAGTTTCTAACAAATACATTGTTTTTTGTTCATAAGGCACACTTTAGCACTTTAAACAGCATGCCTCAACAGAGAGCAAACCTCTCATTCACACCAGTCACCCTCGCTAGCCTCGATCCTCCAGTTCCTGAGTCTGCTCTCCCAGTTTCAAGCCCCAGCGTCTCCAGACTCCAGCCCGATGAGCAACCAGACCCCAACATCCAACCCAAACCTCTTCCCCAGCAGAGACTGTCCTCCAGGAAAGCTGTCACAAAGACTCTGGAAACCCCTTCCGCCCAACCACAATATCACAAGCCACAAGTCAGAATGCCAGAGACCACAGCAGATCACCACAGAACACAGATATCCTCTTCTCCATCTCCACAGACTTCTGACAGCACAGAGGAGCAGTGGCTGGCCCCTCACCACAAGAGAGACACAACAGTCAAAGAAAAGGCTGCAAATGAGAGACATGAGAAGAAGATTGCACCTTCAAGTCGAAAGAAAAAATCGGAAAGGTAATTTATGTCCAAATCAGACTTTTGCCAAACCAGGCAAAACTTGACAAATGTTTAATGACAAGATAATAATGTTTAATATTAAACATTTTTCCCCTTCATGTCCATGTAGACTTAGTGGTGAGCGAGGCAGCAGTGCAGTGAGGGTCAGGCATGCTAGGGGTCATGAAGGGGTCAGTCGTAAACCGGAGGAGCTGAGGGAAAAAAGCAGGTGGCAGGAAGAGGGTCAAAGTTTGGCACCAAGAGGAGAGTCTGGAAATCGAGCTCCACCGCCTTCACCTATACATAATGCTCTGGGACAGGTTTGTGAGTTTGTTTTATGATGCACTATTTATTATGCACTAAGTTATTAATTTAGTGAAATTAGTAACCATTTAAAATGGCACCTATATTATCATATTATATTATGTTATATCACTTTTTTTAAAGAAATGAATGCTTTTATTCAGCAATGATGCATTCAATTAATTAAAAGAGGCATAAAAGGCGTCTACATTTTTAAATAACAAATAAATGTTCTAAAATTGAAACCAAAAAAATTACAAACCATTCTTTTAAACTTCCCATTTATTAAAAAACACATGTTTTATATGTTAAATACGTTATATGTTTCACATGTTAAATAAATGTAAATAAAAACTGAAATTTTAGAATCTAATATTTCACAATATCGTTGTTTTGTTTTTTTACTGTATTGATTAAATAAATGCAGCCTTAAGACTTAAATAAATAATTTAAGACTTACAATCCATTATTTCTTTTTTACTTGTGAATCAAAACAGAAGAAAGTACACACTGTGCTTGACATTGACAGGTTGTCTCTGAGGTGCTTTTTGCTGGGACAGATTCTCCAAGCCAGTGCAAGACTCCAAGTTCTTCAGATTCCTCAGGATATACACCACCTCCACCCCCACAGTCCCCTGTTGCCTCGTGTTCTGGTGTACAACAACCCTTGGAGGTCATAGGTCAACTGATGCAGGACGCAGAAGGTAGGAAGACCTCATGCATTGCCTTTAAACTAGCTGTAAAATTTTATGACGGCGTGTGTTTAACAGGCCATGCAAGGGTCGAGTGTTTCAGCCTGAACCTGTTATTAATAGCAGGATTGACCCTTATAACAGCAGAATATATGTTTACCATTAATGTAGCACATGTAGAACATCTAGACGGTTTCAACGACAACAACATAAACAAACATTACTGCGCACGTGTGATTTTGTGCCCCTAACTTCACTTCCGGTAAACATGCAAATAGAATTTTCTAAAGACAGTCTTCCTTCAGAAATACACTGATATAAAAACACCCACTCCTCGGTTTGATTTTTAAACGTGAATTAGGTGCTCATGTTTATTCAACAAAGCCTTTTCATACAAATTGTATATAGTGTACATTTGTATGTATATGTCAAAAAAAATGAGTGCTGTCAAAGGTTTTCGTAATGTGCGTACTCTGTATATTTATGTATTCTATAAATATTAGGGCCGGGACTCGATTAAAAAAATGAATCTAATTAATTAGAGGCATTTTAATCGCATAAAATATTTGACCTGAGAACAGTGAGAAGTATGTTTTTTTTCATATGGATTTGTAGTATACCATTGAATAATGAATGAATACATAAGCTTAAGCAAAAAAATATTGTTTATTTTTGTTCAACCAAATCCAACCGACCAATATTGTGCCGTGCATGATTTCACATTGAGCCGTATATACTTCACTGACGAGCTGCGCAGAACCACGTTCATTATCAGCATAAACAACGGCTGTGTGTAGTATATACGGCTCAATGTGAAATAACACCTGATGGCATTTGCCGCTGACTACAGGACCGGGTTTACTGACAAAACGCGCAAACATATTGGCCGATCCGGATCGGTGCATCCCTACTTTCAGGTACATTCAGAACATTAGAAACGCTAGTTGGTGCTCCAGAATGATCGGTCTGCTGAAACTCATCCAGTGAGAAACGAAAAAATGTAACGCGTTATTTTTGTGTAATTAATTCATCTAAATTAACGCGTTAAAGTCCCGGCCCTAATAAATATATTTTGAAAATTTATATTTACATGCATAATGCATGTATGCATTTTTATTCATATAATTTATATTGTATAAATATTGTAAAACATTTTCGTAAATATATGCTTGGATGTGTGTAGTTATAAATACATATATAAACTGTATACCCATGTGTTATGTAAACAAAAAGCTTTTTTATGCGATTAATCATTTGACAACACTACACAAATATTTTTTCAAATTGTTTGTGTTGTTCTAAATGTTTTATTATTATTCTTATTCTTATTATGACATTTATTTGGTCAAAATACAGTAAAAACAGTATTATTATTAAATATATTTACAATTTTAATAACTTTTTATTCAAATCAAATTTAGCATATACTTTGTTTCCATGATATCGAAGCAGAATTCGGAATTCCTGATTTTAATCGACCTATAATTTTTGAATGGTAGTGTATAATAAATTATATAAATTCTTTATTTTTCCCCTCTTATCCTGATATCACTATCTTACATACAGACTCAGATGGGCAGGAGTTTGAAGAAGATCCTTTGTTGCAAGTCCTCAGACAGCAGAGAAAATGGGTGAAGGAGCAACTTTGGTGAGAAGACCTATAGCTTATCTGTTAATGAGATATATATATATATATTTCACACAAATCTGCATTAGTCAAGCTAGACTTATTGACCTGATTAGGTTTTTTTTTTTATTTTCCAGTGAAGTTGACAAGATGCTCCAGCAGCTTTGATGCACCTGTTAAATATATGTTTCACTTTATCGTGTTTATTTTTGCTACTATTTATTAATGCCATTTTATGTTGTGAATTCAAACATGTATGAATGTATTTCTAAATAAAGACCTTTGCAAATAATCAAGGGTGGTACATTATATTTATTGACATTCAACTTAAACTGTACATCACACAAACTATAAGATCGACATTAATTTAACACTTAATTATTTAAAAATATTTAAATATTTAAAAATATGTACAATCTCAGCATAGCCTGTCAAAATGAACTGAACAGTCTGTGCAATTACCCGAATAAGCATGTCATCTCTGAATGAGTCTCGTACTAAATTCAGTGACTCTGGGTTTGCGTTTGGATGTGAAGAGACGCTGTTAACTTGAGGACAAGTTTGTCACTCTTACTGGCTGTGTGCTAAACTGACAGTAAGTGTGAAGGAAATGTGATACAATTTTCTTGTTGGCTTGAAATCAAGTATGTCTGGAATTGGAATTTGAGTCGAGCAGCCCACCGCCACAAGGGGGAGTGAGGAAGCGAGTCTGTTTTGGTCTTTACCACTGCCTTAGGTGAGAAACCAAGAAGATGGGAGCCTTAAGCGTCTTGCATTAACATGTTAAGAACTAAAACAGTGAAGAAGAGCAAAAAAAAAAAGTGTGTGTGCACATCATGATCCGGTGTGATTTAACATTCCGGAATTGTCTCCTTGTGTCAGAGGTGCTGAGATTACTAGCATGCCTTCCGGTGACATGGCTGATTCCAGTGCCATGATGTCCACTCCGTTCGGGATCCGGTATCGCCGGTTAAACTGGCGCGTCACCAGTCCTGAGCCATCCTAGGATTGAACGAGCACATATATCGTAAACGCCAGGTCTCAGATGTCCAGTACAAAGTGTTTGATGGCAGGTTTAACATCTGATAATCCTCATGCATTTTAATAGAATGGAATTTAGTGTTACAGGGACCAAAAAAAAAAGAGGAAACTGGCCTCTTACCTTTTTTTGTTCGTGTTTTCCCTCGACCACAACATAATCTCCCGCCACTTTTACCAGCAGTTCCTCGGGACTGAAGTGTTTCACATCAACCTGCACGGTGAATCCCTTATGATCACAGGTCACCTAAAGAGAAAGTGAATTTAATTAATAGTGAGTGCAAATCCATTTTTAATTCTAATACAGAGAAAATGAAAGATTAAATTATTTATTTGATAAATATTATATACTAAAATTATTTTTATTAATTTTTTTATAGATTTCTTTATACTTCTGCTTTTATTTTTATTACTACCACTTGTTCTTGTGCACTTGCAACAATATAATTATTTAATATATTAAATTTAATAATTTAAATAGTTGATTTTTAAGAAGTAGGCTGCTTTTTGTAAAGAAATTAATAAAATAATATATATTTTTTATATTTATAATTAATATATACTGTATAGTGTTTTATACAGTGACAATTAATAATATTTTAGATACACAATTTTTTTGATAATGCTATTACTCCACCTGTGCTGCTCCGGAGTGCTCAGAAACTGGGATAAGAAGTTCGGTCGGGGTCCATGAATAAGGTCCCATTTTCCCGTTCCACCGGGGGAATAGCGGTGGGAGAACCCTTTCCCATGGGATACCGCTCACTGGAACCGAGAGAGGCAAGTCGAAGTCCATTCTTCTGGGGTGAGTGTGGATAAAATAACCACC
Source organism: Enteromius afrohamiltoni (assembly GCA_034779775.1). Classification (NCBI taxonomy): domain Eukaryota; kingdom Metazoa; phylum Chordata; class Actinopteri; order Cypriniformes; family Cyprinidae; genus Enteromius; species Enteromius afrohamiltoni. The sequence continues at coordinate 1,324,523 of JAUYWG010000013.1, forward strand.
AAATGAGACTAAATTTGACTAAACTTCAGAAATTTGTGTATGACTAGTTATTATGATAAGAGTCTATCCTGTTACACAACAGAAAGCAGGAAAAGTGTTGCCGTCCAGGTTAGCAGGAGGTTTAAATAGCTTGTGGAAAACACCGCCCCTTTACATGAGCTCTTCCTCTAAACAAATGCCAGAAATAAGTGGACTGATGGTGCTGTCAGAGACCTGAGATAATCATGGAGTGTTATAACGCGCCATTTGTTGTTATGGAATACCGGTGACGGGAATGGGATTCAACCGCTCATATTATTCCCACGATGAAAACATCCTCTTATGTAATAATTCAACGGGGAACAAGATGGTCCCCATTCAAATGAACCCAATCCCTGTCACCACCTTGATTGTTTTATATCAAGCTAATAGACACTCAAAAAAAACCTAATGTGCTACTACTCAATGTCAAAGGGTCATTATGGTGAGGTGTCGTCTATAAATAAATTTGAAAGTGCTAACCCCTGTGGTCATATTTATCCACATGACACAGCACGTGCGGTAATTTTAAAGTAAATTACTGATTATATTCCAGATTTGGCTGCAGTATAGCACAGCCTGTAGCTTTCGATTATATACGATTAATCACATCCAAAATAAATGTTTTTGTTTACAGATATTAATTTGTAAGTGCTGTGTAGCCTATATTTAGTATATAAACACACACACATAGGCTACAGTATATATTTTGAGTTTACATGCATATAATTCATATTCTAAAAATATATTAGGTTATATTTGGGTGGTTGCCCAGTGAAAAATTCTTGACAGAAATCAAAACAAAATCAAAACAGTATAGTTCCTGGCATATAGGCCTATGATCCCTTGTGAAAACTTTCATCTTTTATTGTCTGTTGCTTGTTGCCACATAAGTGCCACTTTTTTTTTTTTTTTTTTTTGCAGAACCTGCACAAGTTACATGGATGGGTTTTGTATTAAAATTAAACATGCGATTATAATATTTAATGTTATATTTATTAATTTAACATGATTCTTAGGGCTGTTTCAGGGCCTGAAATTGTAGTATTTTGCAATATTGTGCAGGCACTCCCTCTCGCAGGCACTAGCTTTTTCTATTTTGGTGTTAATGAGAAATGTGTTCGGCAGGCGTTAGGAAATGCATGACACCATATCGCTTTTGGTCTGTTTATAAAGTAACGTGTTCAATGCTATTGCATAATGTGAAACCAGGACCATAAACACATCTAATTAAAAACTAATGATTGGAATTTGGGCCTGATACAGTATGGAAGGAGGCACAATCTTCACATTTGAATGTGTTTTTTCAAAGGTTTTAAATCAGAGAAATGTCCTGTCAAAGGAACGATGGGATTCATAATGACATATTTATATCCCAGCAAACATATTGTCCTACTGCTGACCTCCAACAGAATAATTCACAACTCATGTCTAAAGACATCTACCACGGCCTATCATCTACTGGCCTCAGGATTTAAAACATGACCAATGTATTGGCAGAACTGCAAGTCACTGGGTCTGAGGATAACATGTCCTTCTGCTGTTGCCATCCACTGCTAACAGAAGCAGAACTTTCTGTCCGTGTGCTGGCTATAGGCGACTAAAAAAAGCACCCGTGAAGATCCACGAGGGGCTTAACGTGAGCTCAAAAGTTGGATCGAATTTCATAATAGGCGCCTGTAAGGGGTTACACATGAGACAGAGACCTCATGCATCGATATTACAGAGTCTGGTATGCAGCAGGTTTAAAATGATTGCAAGCTGTTGAGTAGTAAGAAACAAAGTAAGGGAACGTCTTGTCTATCATGTGGATTTTTCTAGAACCCGGGTGACTTTTCCATGCTCTTTCACAACAAACTCTAAAAATGGCAAATTGTTGGATGACAAATGGACGTAGATTGCACTCTCAGTTTAGAAAATATACCTCTGTGTAAAGGAAAATATATATTTTTGTTTTTTCCCCCACAGATATTCATGTAGTTTCTGAATTAGTGAAGTATTGAAAGGTGCATGCACAATAATTATAATATATTTACAAAAATGCTTATAGATGGAGTTATCATGTTACACTCCAAAAGCTAAAAAGTTTGAACATTTTTTCCCTTTTTCCCTAGTAATTTGTTGTATACACACAAATAATACAAATACATTTAGAAATAAAACATTTTGCTTGTTAATGCCAAAAATCCCACTTTTCTACGGTGCAAATTAATAATTATGATGATAAACATATGCATATATATAGTTGTTTACAGTGTTTGCATGTTACTGCCAAAATATTTCTTTTTTTAAAATCACACCACTGAACTAAAAACTTTTAAATATATATAATTTTTTTTCCGTCATGTATTATTTAAAATGTGTATTCATCTAAATAGCTTATTTCAATATGTTTATGTATTTCACAGTTCATGATAAAGGCAATTGCACTGCAGAAGATTTTCCAATTTTATTTCAAATTGTGCAAACTATTTTATATTTACGGACAAAATATGTGTTTTTTACTGTCCATCCAAATGATTAATATATAGCAGAAAAATTGCCTTTTTTCTTTGACAATTACATTACATGCCATAACAGCCAAAATACTCAACAACTTTATTTTGGATGGACCTGTTTGATCCTTTTTTGTCATACATTCTTTTTAATGCATTGACAGAGGTCAGAGTTAACAATATGAATGTGTGATTTCAAATATAAACATAAACATCACCTCAACTAAAACTAAAGAAAGAAAGAACAGGAAATAAGAAGTATTAGTAGTAGTGCTGGAAATTAACTCTTGCTCTTTAGCATGGTGCATCCGTGTCCATATTATCTCAAACGGTTTCATCAGTCCACAAAATACCACAACTCCCAGACAGATCCAGTTTATCTTCTATGCGACGACAGTGGTAAAATTAGCCGAGGAGCATCTTGTCAATGGGAGAAGAAAAATGGCCAAAATAAAAACAGAGGTATTGTAAACCACATCAGATGTGATCAGGCTGTGCCGAGGGGAATGGTGAAGGAGAGGTAATCTCCCACCTCACCCCACTGTGCTCTGAAATGCTGGAATATGGTGATCCACGTCGTCAGCACGGCCACCCACACTATGAGCCCCAGAGCAGACTTCTTTACATCTGTGGAGGCCAGAAGAAACAGGATACGTTACATCCTTGACGTCACATACTGTAACTAATATACACCCGTCATTTTATGGACAGCACAGTGAACTCTGTTAAACCTGTAAAGTCTACTTTATCATATTTAGTATGCAAATCTCTAAATTATGAGCATGATCAAAACTTAAAAGCTGAAACACCTGTTTTTCACAAGCCTACTACATGCCTGCTGTAATTGATACTTGAAATTATTTTAGCAAATCTTTTAGCAAACTTTTCAGCGTCATTCTAAAAAACATCTATTCCATTGTCATGGTCAAGTAAATTTAAAAATACGATAAATATTGGTATTGTAGGTTTATAGTTTCCATGGTTACCCATTTATTATTTCTAAAAATCAACAAAAACTACAGAGCTTTGATCAAAAACTAAACATTTAAATGCAATCTTAGGAAGTTTTATTATTGGTAGATATAGAATGACAACCTATAATTATATTTGTTATATGTACATTGTCTGCAACACTGATAGAAAGAAAGAATTTACAAGCTATGATAATTTCACCTTGGAAACGGAACCAAATAGTTTTTTTTAATTTGGCCTATATATAAATTTTAGTTATTATGATATTTTTTATGACATTTTTTCATCATTCTCATTTCATTATATGTTATTATTATCCATAAAAGCCTGTATCAAATATGATACTGAAAACAACACAATATGCAAACTTTTTTCCAGCTTTTTATTTTTTTTTTATTTTGTCTAAGATTAAATAACATACTATATATATATATATATATATATATATATATATATATATATATATATATTTTTGTCTGTGTGTGG
>JAUYWG010000013.1:1346992-1366231 GCA_034779775.1 Enteromius afrohamiltoni
CTAGAAATCAGGTGTCCCCAACTAAGAAGACAGAGGAGAACCAAAACCCCATCCATGAGAGAATGGGGAAAAAAACCAGGCTTAGCTGGGTCCAGTTCTCCTCTGGCCAGACGCCCAGCACCTAATTTCCAGTTCAGTTTAAACACGTCGGGTTGTGTAAGGACTTATAGTGTGTGTGTGTTTGTAGCATACTTAGCATTCAATAAATGTATTTCAAATCATTTAAGTGTATTCATCTTTACAGCTACGAGACATTTGAGTTTATACACTGATTAGGTTGAAGCAACCCTGATCTTTTGTTGTTGATGTTAAAACTAATGATCCCGACGGTATTTTGGTGCAGATGCTGCTTGGCACAAGACTCAACACCAGCAGATGTTAGACAAGCATTGATCCTCAGAATCACGAGCAGAGCTACACGAGTTGAAAGAAAATATGACCCCAACGGCCTTATAAACGGTTCAGGGCTCTGTCCAGCACGAACAATCTCCTGAAGCAGAAGCATCTATCGACGAGCAGATCAACACGCTCAAGAGTCTCTGACCACTCAAACACAACCCAAGCCCCGCTGCGCTTCCAGCCACGACACACACTGATTCATGAATGAGAGAAGATAAAGAGTGTGCGTCAGCATTCACACTGAAACCAAGCGTTGAAGCTAAGCTTGTGCTGGTTTGAGCCGGTATTCACAAAACACCTATAATATTAAACACACAGACACCGCTGCACTTCACAGCCAATCAGCATCAGAGCTGAATGTCTCATCAGTGTGTGTGTGTGTGAGCGCTTCTGATGAATCTGAACAGGTTCCTGCTGTAAAGATGATTTAGAAAATGCTGGTTAATCGTCTAATGCTAATCATCTGATCAAAGGACAAACAAAAGGTGAAGATGAGGTCACGTGAGAAACCCTGAACATCAAACACTCAGCATCCGCCAGAAATCTCTCTCTGAACCGACACGAGTCTCCTCCTGAGAGCTTCTGCTGAACTTCTGATGGAGCAGCAGATAAAGATAAAACTACAAACCCTGCATCAGAAGAACACACACTTTCTGTACAATCACCAGGAGAAAACCGAGCGAACTTCAGCATCTTAACTTCCGATCAGATCTTTCGGTAGGGAAACAGTTTTATGCTAATCAGACGCGAAACCAGTGTGAGTTTAATCGGACGGCCGTGATTAATCTGCTTAGAGAAGCGCGATCTGATCGTTCCTCTAATCGGATGAGCCCGGTGTTATCGATGAACGGGTAACGGACGCGGTGATGCGGTGTTGATGAGGAGGAGGAGGCTGAAGGATGAAGAGCAGGCGGCAGAGTTCGATGACAACGGGAGTTAGTTGAGGAAGGAAAGTTGTCGTCTTACCGGATCACGGCCGTGTCTCCCTGCCTGATGGTGATGTTGTCGGTGGATCTCTGGCTGTCCACGCTGATCACCGGGAATCCTGTGGGAATAAAACATAGCAGTCGGAAAAAACAAGCCTGCAGCTGACGAAACGAGGTGCGTCTCCACACAAACATCTCCAGAGAAAATCCACAGAGAAACACAGTGAACAGATGAAGAGCGCGAGAGATCCGCGGGAAACAGCGGAGAGATGAACCGGAGGCGCGCTGCTGCCGTGCTCCGACTCCACACACACACTCACGCACGCACACACACACACACACACACACTCACACTCGCTACACTAGCGCTCTGCTGCCCCCTTCACGAGAGTCCCGTTATCGGTTGTCACGACAACAGCCCGGTCTGTGCTCGCGCTTGCCGCCTTTCTGTGGGTCTCACAAAAGAGCGCGAAGCGCGCTGCTAAACGCACCTGAATGCGGACGCATCGCGTCACAGGCTTCTGCTGTTTCATAACGATAACAGACTAACCCGAAACACGAAACAAAGCTTAACTTAACGGGATTCACTTTATTCATCTTTTCTCCTCAGCCTTTCTTACATTAACTCCTGTAAAGGAGAATTTATTCCTCCATTAAAATCCCGCTCCACCGAATCCACAAACAGATGCGAATCATTTTAATCATTTAAGCAGGTGCCACAGTTTAAAATACTCCACATACTTATGCTAATTTACTAAAATGCAAATCATGTCATGTTTTTCCCTGTCCTGAAGACGTATGGGCTAATGCTTTTAATCATTTCACTCCCAAGTCAAAAAGTACACTTTAATAATGTACTTAAAGTGCTATATTTTCACGGACAATTTCTGTAGCCTACTTAATATACTAAAAATGATTATTTGCCACTTCTTAAGATAAATGTAAGATCAACTATTTTTGGTACACCATGAATTTGAACTATAATGTGCTTTAAACATATAGGCTATTATCTGTTTAGTCACCTGGAGTCAGGGCGGAGTGGGGCACTAATATCCTGACCGGTTTATATTCATATAAAAATATGAAGTTGCTTCAAACAATGCTATAAACATAATTCAATGTAAATTGTGTTAATCATAAAAAAAGATAAAATATTCGTAATTAATTACTTACAATTTCAAGCAAATAATCAAATGATAATTTTTGTCAGAATCCTGCAGACCTGCACACACACACACGTTGTGTTTCCATGTTTTCTGGGGATTCTCTATAGGTTTAATGGTGTTTATACTGTACAACTGTACGTCACCCCTACTCCAGCCATACACCTAAACCTACATCTTACAGAAAAACATCCCTCACAAGTGAAGAATTTAGAAGTAAAGAATGGTTACACACCTACCCTAACCTACCCCTTACAGTAAACTGTGTGCATTGTTAGATTGTAAAATATCACCATTCAGTATGTTTTTTAAGCCTTTTGAATCACGGGACACTGAAAATATCCTCATAAACACCTTCATATTGTAATACCTGTCATACCCATGCCATTACACACATTAGTGTCCTCATAAACCACACACACACACACTCTCTCACACACACACACACACACACACACACACACATACACACAGAGAAGGTGTGAGGATGAATAGCATCACACTGCAGGCTGTATTCAGCAAACAGGGTCAAAGGTAAATGGGGGATAATGTGTGCGTGTGTGTGAAGAGCTCTTGGATGAGTGCTGAATGTATTAGCGTAGTGCCGCATGATTGACATTCGATATGACCAGCAGCTTGGTGTGTGTGTGTGTGTGTGTGAGGCCAATTAGAGTAGAGCTGCTGCCTGACACACACAATTTAACACAAGTACACAGCTTCACAAATAATGAGACCAGCACTGCATGTGTGTGTGTACATGAGACACAAATAAACAGCTACTCAGACACACTCCTGCCTGCCTCTCTGTGACACCCGTGTGTGTGAAAGAGAGAGACACTGTACTTTCTGATAAACAAGATGGCAAAATATCTATATCTGGTCAGATAATGACTTGTTTAAGAATTTGTTGTTGGGGCACTCAATCCAACATTTCCTCAAATCATAAAAACCCAGATTCAAACCATACCTACAAGCACATGATGATTTTCTCAGCCTGAGAGTTGCAGGGAAATGCACCATGCAAGCTGCATTCTGCACTAACTTTCTAGGCGTCTTTGTACTGCTACCTGATTTGCATAATTCATTTAGAGAATCGAGTGCTAAACCAGCGCTATCACTGGGTTCCTCCTGAAACAACACGACTCCTCCAGTCAAATACAGCTATATATATATATATATAAATCTACACCAGACCGACTCACGTACCAATGCTAGTGTTAAGAAGGAAAGTGTGGTGGAAAACATCCAGGTGGACAAATAAAAAATGTGTGTGTGATGCTCCATTTCACCCTCCATTGCTCTGACAGAATATCTCAAATCCTACTGGACAGTGTTTTTACACTCCTGCCATGTTTGAGTGTGCACACAAACAACGTGTGTGTTCAGATTAGAGACGTGTGTGTGTGTGTGTGTGTGTGTGAGAGAGAGGAGCTCCTCAAAGATTCAGGGCCGTCTTCCATCTTGCTAACTTTATTTCAAGCATCTAAATATGCACTCAGTTCCAGTACTTTAGAGACTCATGAAAATCCAGTTCAACAAAATCTTTGTGGCAAGAAAATGAGTTCATATTCCAGGTCTTTCCTAGAACTGAATAATTCAAGCCGTGTATAATTATTCCTAAAACACTCCCCGCTGAACAGCTTCCTTCAGCATGCACTGCTCTCGCCTCAAGGTGCAAGAACTGCAGTAATAACTTCAGCGTTTGTGTGGTTTACTGCCAGAGTCTGCATTAAAAGAGACTCAGTCTAATGTATGCTAATGACAGATATATGCTAATGCCAGGGCTGGGATTGTTAGATGGAGCGGCCCATTCGTTGACATGGACGACAGCATGCCAGTGTTTAAACAGCGCGGATGTCACGATATTTACCGGAGGAGTGACCGAAGGAGTGACCGAAGGGACGTCTGGAAGTCATTTAGCATCAGGCTAATGGTGGTGACATCATTCCTATAACATCACAGCCGCACTCGTTCCTTTAATGGCCATCTTAAATATCTCTGATTCCAGAGCGGGGAAGAATCAGGACAAACAGAAAGTTTTCTGGCTCAGGAGCCAGCTGTGATTTATCTCTGGTCTTCTGAAGTCTCGCCGCTCAGGAAGGCATCAGACGGCAGCATGAGCTACAGTAAAACATTTAAATGAATTTAGAAAGAGATTGCACGCTTGAAAGTGCTGGAGCAGACACAGAAGATTCATCTTGTTTATCGAACACACAGCAGCTCCTGTCTGTGATTCAGATGAGAATATCACAGCCTCTCGTTCCTAACCACACATACAGTACAGTACAGTCAGTTCAGTCCACCTTCAGACAAAACTCTTCAGATATAAGGACTGTCTTTGGAAGGACCAACTTAAAAATAAATGTGAAGAGCATCTGTACTGCTGGAACATCATGAATCGCTTTTTAGATGAACATTTTCTGCATCGGTTGCAGCAGAAGACGAGAACGAATCTAACGATGGTTCAGAGGCTTGGACTCAACACTTGGCTGAGCTTTATTAAAACTCTTCAGACGGTGAGAACAACAGGTTCTGTGTGGATACGCAGTGGATCATTTATCATAATAGATTTGACATGAACTCTTTTCTCACTCAGACACAAACACAGCTAAACTCTTCAGTCCTGATCAACTTAAGTTCAACACATATACAACATGCACCTCAATAAAACTTGTTAGGGTTAGGGTTAGGGATAGGGTTATGTTCCTGCTCAATAAAGAAGAAGACCCTGTGTGATTCTACCTGCGTCCAGATCACTGCTTTATGAGGGATCGTGTTTGTTAAGATCCTCTGCTAATGTGACTTGGTTTGCACCTCTATGGCTCTCTCTGAGCGGGAACCATCACCGAATACTAACTGTTCCCCCCGGACTCATTTGACCCACGTACATGCACCGAGTTCTGCACATCATCTCCCCTTTAAAAGCGCTGGGTCTTCAGAAGGACACCGCTAAGTCTTGTTTTCCCCCCGGCTTCATTTCTGAGCGTTATTTCCTAGCGTTTGCTTTTCTGTGTATTGCTTTTGGACTGTTTTCTGGATTACGATTCTTGCCGCCTGCCCTGACCATTCTGCCTGTTTACGATCGGATTTTGTCCATCCTTCATTGTCCTGTCTGCCGTCCTGTCCGACCCTGGCTGTTGGATTACGATTAAAGCACGGCAATGGATCCTACCGCCTCTGACTCATCACTTAAGTATGAAATGTTTTGGTCTGAGAAAGTACTGAGAAATATGTCTTAGAGATTTAAAAAACAGTAAATCAGCAGTTCTGTCTGGTAAAGTTGATCTACCTGCCAGAATAACCTGCTTAACCTGATTATCTGAAAGCAGTTAAGACCCACTTAAAAATTTAGGGCTTTGGTCAGCAGAGATACGTTCAATAAATGTGCAAATGTGTGCAGAAGCGAGAGATAAAGCAGCATGTTCGGTGTTATCAGGCCTGTGTGTGTGTTTCTGCAGCAGAAGCTCCGGTCCAGACAGACTAAAATACTGCGAGAGGTCAGCGCTGCTGTATTCAGATCCATCTGCCGCTCTAATTCAATATCTGACCAGCACGACTTCATTTGATTACAAACAAACGTGTCAAACAACAGCGAACACGAGCGGCGGAGAGAAACACTCGAAGGTCACCGCGGCTCTGATAGATGCATTATGGGACGGACACACAAACACTCGTATGGATGTAAGAAGCACTGAGAGAATTACAAGCAGCTCTTCACACTTATTTAGACTAGCATTTGGATTTCAGTTTCGATAATGAGATGATGCCATCACTCCAGTGCTGATAAAGAAACGCTTGTTTAGTGACGTTTATTTGCTCGTGGGTTACATATTTTATTTCAATCTAAACTGTTTGCTTCAAGAAAACAAACCCAGGGGACAAGGACACATACACAGCCACGTTCACACACAGTTACACTCTGGCTGTGTGATGTTAATCAGACCTTTGCGTCTCAGCTGAAAGAGACTGTAGAAAGTGTGTGTAAACACTCACAGTCAAATATCAGCGTTTGAAATCTTGCGGCTGTCAGTTTGTGTTTCTGTAATGGAGTTTAAAGTTTGACATCTGCCCTGCTGCAGACCAGCTGCGTTACTGTAGACCACAGAAGAGATTACAACAAATCTCTCGTCCACACACACACACACACATACACTTCTCTAAATAGAACAAAGAGAGCTTGAAGGTCACTGGAGACTTTACCTGACCTACAATTCATCATACGGCCACTGCTGCAGCCGCCGTGTGTGTGTGTGTTTCTGCAGTATATTGAGATACATATTGTGCTGAATATAAACACACCAGCAGGAACAAGAGACTTACTTTTATACACTGGCTCTAATAACTGAATAAAATGTAGATTAGTACACAGAAAGAGAAAGTGCCTCCTGAACAAACACACTAAAAACACAGCTTTATATCCTGATCTCATGATGCCATAAACAGCACTGTATTCTTAGAACTGCAAATGACAGATGCACAGTAGTGTGAAGCATAAATAAACATGACTTTAGTACTGTAGTAATGACTGAAACAGGACTAACACACACACACACACACACAATTACAGAATCACAGTGTTTCTCATATTTTTTTCTATCACTGGTCTGATTAATTCTTGAGGCTCATTTATATAATATCACGGATGTCAGAAATTCTGACTTATGAGCAGAATTAGTTTTAAAACAGAATATTAAATGTTCCGGATTCTTGTTAGAGACGCTGTCAGCGCTGAGAATCAAAGAACGACTCTGAGACATGTGAGAAATACATCACTGAGATTCTCTCTCACACACACACACACACACACCATATTTTCTATCGTCCTACACCATCTAACCCTAACCATTACAGGAAACTTTCTACATTTTTACTTTCTCAAAGAAACTCATTTTATATGATTTATAAGCTTTTGTACCCATAGGGACCTCAATTTAGGTCCCCACCACGGAAAAAAGACCCCATGAGTCTGTGTGTGTTCAAGTTTAAGTCCCCAAAAGAAAAAATATCAACCAAACCACAGACACACACACTCTGACACACACACACACACACACACTCAGACACAGACACACACACTCAGACAGAGACACACACACACACACACACAGATCAGTACGTGTTCTCCTGCTGTAAAGATTGTGTAATAAACTCGTCACTGTCTCTTGATATCATCGGATCATACGGTCACTCACTCAGTGCAGTGTGTAATTTCAGTCCAGTGGGACGTTTCTATCTGTGTTAGTGGACTCAGAAGTGTTTAATTGTGTAAATCAGATCATCACTGGGAATGTCACGAGCACATATTTCACATACACTCTCTCTCTCAGTTTGGCAGCGTGATTTCTAGAATGTGTTAAACCAACTGTGAAGACGTTTAAAACTGCCAAAATCCAGCAGCATCATTAAGAACAGTGTGGGTGCAGTTGGCTGCTTGTAAGTGACTGTCCTGCGTTTTATTTCTGACCAGCAGATATTCAGCGTTTACTGAAGCAAACTACGACAAGAGATCCCGCTGAAACACGCCAAAGAACTCGCTCTCTCCCTCCGTCTCTGTCTGTGTGTCTGTCTTTCTCTCCATCTCTCTCTCTCCATCTGTCTTTCTCTCTGTTTGTCCTCAGTAAAGAAACACAGACGGTGGCTGTAGGAAAACAGACGAGTCTTATGGCATCTGACTGAACTTTGATCAAACGTAACAATCACTCCAGCGTCTCTGAACCCAATGATGAAAGAGAATCGAGACACGCAGATGAGGAGCCCTCGAGTGTGAGAATGTGTGTGTGTGTGTGTGTGAGAAAGTATCTGAATGTCAAACGACTTTTCTTTTTGCTAGTCATCAGTCTTACTGACCCATCAGCTTCATGTAGAGAAACTTCACATTACATCAGTTCCTGAGCGTACTGAATGATTTCTATTTAGCCGTGGAGATACAACACATTACCTGGAGTCACCGTTAAACAGTGCTGCAGCAGCAGTAAACAGCATTATTTTGTCCGTTCTCACACAGAACTGAAGCCTGCGTCTCATAATGAAAGCAGATGCTCACACCAGTGTTAGCACTATTTTGATCTACAGTATAATCAGCATCTCTGGCTTTCTGCTCAGTCGAAATGAAACTCTGAAAAAACCCCTGAAATGCTTAGAATAGTAAAGCTGTGTGACCTTCAGACATTAGGAGCAGACACACTCTCTACAGCAGAACAAGAGATGCTCAGTAAGGCCAAGAACAGAAGCGAGTGTCTACAGACGTCTCATCAGAGTTCCTTACGAAGCTGTCGCTCATTAAACAGAGCTGCGCTCAGCATTCATACATCACATCATCTGTCATCTATTAAGCAGGAGAGCCTTCATTAAACACAGCACTGATGGGAAACAGACAGACGTCTGTCCTGACCATCATCAGGAGCTGGACTTTCTCAAACCCCAGGAATCACTGCAGCAGCCGTCGGAGGAGATTCAGACGTGTCTTGGTTTCGCAGTCCAGTGTCTCTGGACGTGAGAACATCATTAAATCAGAACGACCGTCAGAAACAGACGCTGTGGAGGACTGAGAGCCAACCCAGGACACAACAACTGTTCGACAGAAGAGGAAAACAAACTTATGTTTGTTAATGTTATCTGTATTACCCTTTCTATTTTCTACTTCTCTTTTCATCTGCTGTGAATCAAAGCAGACTCTAATGATTTCATTAGGAGCTAGTGAATAATAAAATCTCTTTTAATTAGGTCTCTTTTTGTTCACAAGCCTCATGTTTTATGTTCCTTCAGAAGTTACTCATTTGAAAACCAGTGAAGTTGTTGTTTTTTAGTGAAATACTAATGAAGTGAACCCAGCAGGGAGGTCTGGATCATTGATGAACATCAGAAAGCTCTAGACTCGATGTCCTCAGCGGAGACTCGGTCCGTCACCTGAGATTATAACCATACACACACGTCAATCATCTGAATCCTCACACACTCGAGTGCACACAAACACTGCATAAACACAGTTAGGTTCAGTTCAGAGAAAATAGAACATGTACTGTACTGTATGTAGAAGAACAGTCATCAGAATTAGACCCCATTAATGAGAATCTGAAAGAGGGAGTAACAATGGTTCAGACTGACTGACAGATGGACGCTCACTGTTAGAAAACAGCAGGATTTTTAGCTGAATGAATCTGACTGATACACCATGATATCGTCTCTGTGTAAAGCGCTCTGATACTGGACTCAGGAGAGATATGAGACACTTCTCTGTTTGTCTCAGAGTCAAAAAAATGATTTTGTTGCCTCTGGGTTAGTTTGGGACGCTTAATTACCAGCGATTATCATCGACTTGATTGCACTGATACTACTTCAACTGGACAGAGCTTCAATCTTGAAGTGTTTCCTGTTGCCCTTCTCTATTACTGACACACTATTTTCCGATTTGATAAAGCTGCTGTTTTGTTAAAAGCGTTATATAAATAAAGCTGAAATAGATGCAAGCACTTATATCACGTAGCTCTCATTTTTCAAATGATAAAGGTTTTGCTGATTCTGGGAATGTCTGCTGTACATATATTTTTAATATACATTATGTAAACACTATCATCTGGCACAGTGGAGATTTTTATGAATTATTCCTTGAACCTGCAGTCATATGCAATCACAGAACAAAAGACACGTCTGCTAAAACAGAGAGACAAAGAAGCCCAAGCCAGCTCCGGTCTGACTCTTTCTTCAGCGTTGTTGTGAAGTTCTTCTCACTGCAGGGAGCCAGAAACCCTTCTGCAGTCTGCTCTGATCTCCGACGGATCAAACCGACAGCAGATCCAGCACAAGAGTCATTGAGACAGTGTTCGAGTCTGTTTGTACACTGGTGAAAGCGTCAGTGTTTGAGCTTTTACCTGCAGCGTCTAACATAAGTCCTCATAATGACTGAAATCATCTTTAATCGTTACCACCTTTAATACATACTGATAATGTGCATCAGCTCAGGTTAAAAACAAGTCTCCATCATGATGGACATATGGTCTTCTTCCACATATATACTGGTGGTTTACTTTGATCTTTGGTATCATCAGATGTTCTAACAGCGCGCTCATCTGCTGTAATATTCCTCACTTCTCAGAAATAGAACAACATATTTGTAAATGTCCATCATGGTGCCACATCTGGTTTTATTCTCCTAGTTTTTTTTTTGACGTATAAGAGATCTTAAGCTCCATCACCTGCCAAACATCCGAGTCTGATTCAGAGACGAGTCAGATGCTCAGATTCAGTCTTTGAGATCGCTCCATATGAGATGAGTGTCTACAGCAATTGACTACTTCTGTACGCGAGGCTAATTATAAATACAATCACAGTGTGCAGTGACACACACACACACACACACACACACACACACTCCTGTGTTCTGGGGTGTAATGGTGTTTGTACTGTACAGACTGTATGTGGTATTGTCCTACACTGACCCTACACCTAAACCTACCCCTTACAGGAAACACTACACACTCTTACATTCTCAAACACTTCATTCTGTGTGATTTAGAAGTATTTTGTACCCATGAGACCTCAATTTAGGTCCCCACAGTGACAGTCCCCATGAGTCTGTGTGTATTCAGGTTTATGTTTCCACCAGAACAGAAAAAAACAGGTACACACACACACACACACATAATCAGGGGTACACAAACAAACACACTTTTCTTCTGCAGGCATTTCTTCAGAAGTTCTTTTCATGTCGACAATTAGAGGAACCCTGCAGACAAACACTTTCCTTTCCCGTCCGATCAGATCTGAGCCGAACATTTGACCCGAAGCAGACAAACGTGGACAGAAACCGAGAGCCGATCTGAAGCTGAGGTCTTAATACTGTCTCACATCAACCAGATTTAGATGCTTATTAAAGCATCATTTCCTGTCCTAAACTTTAATCTTCAGGAAATGTTTCTCGACTCATTCTTCACCTGTGTGTGTTTGTAAAATGATAAATACTTTCATTTCTCTGCTTCACACTTGATGAAGTTTAATAGTTGAAATCCATCATGAAGAAAATCATTTGACACGCGTGTTCATTAACTGAAGAATATAAACAAAGTGGCGTCAGTGACGGATCGTTATTTATGAATCACGATGAAGACTAAGTCTCACTGCTTTGACCTCTTCGGGGATGGTTCGCTGGCTCCAGCAAATGCTAGCTAGCAGTTAGTGAGAGTCAGACAAGCTCATCTTACAGGAGATCACCTAGTAAGTCAAGAAAACCCAGGAAAGCAGTACAATACAGACTGTTTCAAAGCAGGAAAAAAGACTGGACATGTTGTGAACTTCATCAGTTATGAAACACATTTAATTCCATCTGAGAAGCAGCTCTCCAGAAGATGGGAGGGATATCATTCAGCTCAAATGTTGTTCTCATCATGTCCACACCAAGCCATTTCATTCATAACGTGTGCTGTAAAGGTGAACTCATTGTTCTGCTGAAGCCTGGAGGAGATCTGCAGGATCAGAGCCGAACCCAGAAGATCAGAGCGATGGTGAATCAGTGCAGCTCATTCACATGCAGCGCTGCAGAAACACCAGAGCATCTGTGAGAGCATCATATGAAGCTCCTGAAAGCCGCAGATCGAGGAACGTCACCGCCTTTGATCAGCAACACTTTGAACATCCTGTCAGATGCTCAGCTTTAATATCAGAGAGAAGCACTGCAGGACGGAGGAGCGTCCGGAGCGGATCTCGGCCTCGCTGACACTTCATTACTTCAGCAGCAGACGGCTTTCTGTGGTAACTGTACGACGAATCGACTCCAGGCATGACGTTTCCATCTTCTGCAGCGCGACCGTCACCTGATTTTGTTTCATGGTTTCAGAAAGACACTGAGCTGTCTAGAAGCCGTCTTTTCTATCGGCGAAGAGATCAAAGAGAAAAACAGAGGAGAAAAAGTGCAGCTTTGAGCAGAGACGCTCTCTGGCGCGTCGTAAGAGCCGCTGCGTTCACAGGAGCGTTTAGAGCGCTAAAGGTCAGGTTTAGATGTGATATGTCAGCCAGGGAAACAAATTAATAAATGTCACGGATCTGCCCTTGGCTGCCACGCTGGTGTTCAGAGACGCACCTCCGCTCTGATCAAGCTGTTGATTGGTTATTAGACTGATCAGAGATCACAGATGTGACGGGACCCGCCGTTATCCATCACACTCACAGAAACAGCTGTCGCTCTTCACCGACTCGACCCCAGCGCTTCTGTCCTCTAAGCCTGCGCAAATCACACGACTAATAAAACACTGAGCTTTGCATCATGCAGCCTGGGAAAGAGAAATCTCTCCTGGAAGAAAGAAAGCGTCTTGAGTTCGATTCCCAGCTCGTGGATCTGTCCTGATCCTCTCTCTCACACTTCACTCGCTGTCAGATCTAAACGGTCCTATCAGAATAAAGGCAAACATGCCAAAAATTAATCTTTGAAAAAAAAGAAAGTAGAAGAGTCAAGCAAGCTGCACGATAACAGCACACACACTGTGAGATGAACTTCTCGCTTAGACTTACTCGCTTAACAAACAGGCGTAGAATTAATCATTTGGATAAAACATCTGTGTTTTCTGCTCGCTTAGACACTTTATTTTAAGTGGTAATTCTAATTGAAGTACCGAGAGAAACATCCCTGCATGTGTTTACGATATGGTCAGGGTTCTGGTTTGGATTAGGGTCAGTAGTAAATGCATGAAGACACCTCAAAATAAAGTGTTACCAAATTGTTCTGTGAAATATTCCATTTTTTAATTCAGCTGTTGATTAGATGATGTGATCACGATGAGCTTCCGGTCTCATCAGCTCGGTCTGATCCGTGTTGGTGATGGAGCTGTAGTGTGTCTGGATCGTGGACGAGCGTCAGTGGTTATCTCTGCTCTTCTTCAGGAGAAACACACTGAAGTCAGAGTCAAAGGAAAAGCTCATCTAAGCACACATTCATCCTGATTCTGCTGATCAGTTTCTCCAGCCGTCCGGAGACGAGTATGAATGAGACCAATTAATGACATCGGTCAAATCATTTCCGCCCGTTAATACAGCCAGAGCCACTCTATTAAAACATTGACTCTGCCTGACATAATAAAAGTGAAATAAATGAGGTTTTCTTGAGGGGTGGAACTGTCTCATTACCAGCAATTTAACAGTGTCACAAACCAGAGTAAACCAAATAAACACAAACACGAGATGAGGAGACGCTTCCAGATCTCATGAGACATTACGTTTAAAAACAATCACAGGAATATTGACTCAGAATGAGAATGAGTGTTATTCTGGTCTACTGTGAAATTGATCATCAGTGTGAATGAATCAACGAATCGCTGAATCAGTGAATCAGTCTTCAGATGTGTGTTCTGAGGTCCAGATGCTGCTGTGTCTGATCCCTGGAGGAACATCTCTTCATATTTAATATGACAGGACAGTCTGAGGGTGTTTACACCTTTGAACTTTTATCGAACCATTTTCCCCGGACGCTTCCTTCTGGAGTGTCTTAATTGAAACGCTGTGAAGTTGAACACAGTGAAGAATCAGATAGGTGCCCGAGGGTCTCGCCGCCCATCCGTCATCTGATTCGACCTCCATCTCTTCCTCCTCGTCCAGACCCAACCAATGCATATTGATCTGAACGACAAACACAGAAGACGTCTTCAGACAGAGAGAGAGAGAGAGGTAACATGACTTCATGTGTTCGATTTCATGCTTTACATAAATATAACTCTCGGCACAGCTCAAATCAGCGGCATGTGATGTATGTTATATATGTGTACATGCTGCTGGAGGAAGCGTCGAGTCTGTCCATTCTTAGTTTCTTTCTTCAAATCAAAATGTTTCTTTGCTTCTTCATTTCCTCTGAGAATCAGGCACATGAATATGAAAAATAAGGTTCACATCATATACTCTTGAAAACGCTGGAGGCTTCAGAGTGGCTTTCATCTTCACCGAGAGTTTCGCTGCAAAACATCAAAGACTTTGTGCTTCTATTTGTCTGAGAGCCGCAGCGAAGATTAATTGTGCTCTAATAATCAGACGCGCTATAAATGTGATTGAACCGTGCGGCCCTCCGTCGCCGGCACCGGCCAGACACCAAATGAAATGATTTTCTGTGAAAGTCCAGTTTTAAAGACAAAGTGAAATAGATTCACGTCACACTGATGGAAGGTGACAGTTTCATATTGACTCTGACTGAGGAGAGAAAACCACTTTCAATATATTAAATATCAAAGCGGCGGCGGAGAGCCACCAATGAAGAAAAAGCAGCTGAGAGAGAGAATAAATGCAATGAACCCGTCCTGTCGGATCATTTATTATTCACAAACATTACAGGTGCTTCTCCAACTGAAATATACATGTGTTTTTCCTTTGTCCTCACTATCACTTCCTATCCTGTAATATCCTTTAACAAAAGCCACTTCCATAATGAGATGTTATGTTCCAGGAAGTGACATCATCAGTGACATCAGTCTGAGTTTGACCAGATCACAGACACATGTTTCTCACTGTATGAATGAAGTACTGAAAAAACAACCCCGGCACTGCTGGCAGAACTAACCCATCGGATAAACGTGACCCTGTACAGTTAAACTAACCCTATTACGGCTGTCGTTTAGATAAGCGATCGATGAAATGTTGGAGCATCGTTTGCGCGGTAACACTCTGCGGTACGAGAGTGAAATCATGCATAAATGAATGCAGGAATTCTGCCTTACTTCATGCAGTAATATCTCATGAATTATCAGGAACTATCACGAGTTCAGAGTCGTTCAGTCATGACTTCATGGATAAACTACACATTAACTAAGATGGGGCAAATTTTCATGAATTTATGCATAAAAATAGCTTTATTTTGTGCAGATAAAACTACTTCATGTAAGGACTAATATTTGTTGTTGTTGTTTTTAAATGAGTTATTAAGCATGTTCATACAGCCATCCAGATGAATGAACACAGCCCAGCACTGGCCAATCACAGCACAGAGCATGAGACTAAACTTCAGCTAAAGTGGTGACTTGGTCCTTTAAAACACTGAAATGAAACATTTCAGATTAAACATGCTTAACTCATTTAAAAACAACAACAACAAAAATATTAGTTCTTACATGAAGTAGTTTTATCTGCACAAAATAATGCTATTTTTAAATTCAGGATCATTTTTGTACCATAGATTTATCCAAAGTAGATAGTAAAGACTTTTCTTTCTTTCTTTCTTTCTTGTGAACAAAGAAAACATCATGGTGATGCGTAATAAATTATGATGATGTACCCATCTTAGTTAATGTGTAGTTTATCCATGAAGTCATGACTGAACGACTCTGAACTCGTGATAGTTCCTGATAATTCATGAGATATTACTGCATGAAGTAAGGCATAATTCCTGCATTCATTTATGCATGATTTCATAGTAATTCATGCACCCCGTACCATAGAGTGTTACCAAAAATATTTTATGACGACAATATCATCTGCGTAAAATGATTTGCTTAGTTAATAGATTGCACTAACATTTGAGGACTTTTAGTGTACCCAGAGAATACAGAGTGATACAAGACAGTGAAAAATGACTTTAAATAATCCTGAAAGTATGTTAAGAATGTTAAAGTTTGCCCAAAAGCCCGCGCGGCCCCTGCCGGGCCCCTCCAGTTACTGAGGTCCAGAACACCACTGTCGTGGACGACAGTAAAGGTTTTCTTTGAGAAGATTGAAACTCAACTTTTCCAACCTTTGTGTACATGACTTAAACCCAAACCATGTAGATTTACAACAGCGCCAAACAAACAGGCGTAGAATTAATCATTTGGATAAAACATCTGTGTTTTCTGCTCGGCAGCAAAAAAAGAAGCATTAACAGGCAAAAAAAAACTAATAAGTAAAAATAAAATCAGTTGATGCAAGCAAATGCTTTTATAAAAGTCTTGAGTTCTGCATGCTGCTCTGCTATTCTGCACCATTAAACTAACACAAAGAGCTCAGAGAGTGTGTGTGTGTGCTCTCTCTGGAAAACATGCTTCCATTGTTTGCCCTATCCTTGAGTCATGAGATGAACATATGATGGATCGTAGATTGTGTGATTGGACCTCCAGTGTTTCTGTCTTGTGTTACTATGTGTGAAAGCAGTGAAGCTAAAGCTCCAGATGATAAATGAGTTCAGAGCCTGAACACCAGAAAGCGGCCAAACACACTCACACTTAAGTCTGTGTGTAACCCCCAGTGATGTCACAGCTTTATTTCAGTCACCATGACACAAAAGATGCAAACGGATCCAGCAATGCAAGAGAAAGAAATAGTCACAACACAGCAACACATCATATCTTATCACATCGTCACAAAACATCACACACTGCAACAAATAACATCAAAATATACCATCACATCACAAGCCTGGTTTCTGGTTCCCAAGGTTTTTTCTCCATCCTGTCACAGATGGAGATTTGGTTTGTGTATCTGACTCAGTTGGGGACACTGCATTTCTAGCGAATATTGTCAGTTTGATTGCACAGACACTATTTAAACTGAATTGAGCTAGACAATAACATCTCTGCATTCAATAATGAAATGTCTGTGTGTTTTATCCGGTCATTATACATCACTATCACTCTGTTCTCCACTCTGATAATGCTTTGGCACAATCTGTGTTGTTAAGAGCGCTATAGAAATAAAGGTCACTTGACATCATCATAACACCATTTCATCAAAACACAAGACCTGCAGAGCTTTGTATGCTGCTCAATTAGTTCCATCATCACAGACCTGCTCTGGACAGGTCAATCGGACCTGAAGAACAAACTCTGTCTGTGGAACACCGTGAATATAAAACATTCAGCGCCACGCACAAACTGTCCCTCGATTTACATGAAATGGCTAAAAAGCTTTTGGACGGTCAATTAAATCCTGCAGCAACACCTGACATGCCTAGAAATGGATGAGGAGAAAACCACAGTCAAGCTCATGTGAGGAACAGCTCATTTAATCTTGTTTCCTGTTCGTAGTTATTTGACACGGGAGAACCGGCACTTTGTGAATCTGGACGTGATTCGTTAAAGACGAATCAATCATGTTTACAGACGCATCGCTGTAGATGAAACAATCCTCGTGTGTTCATGCAGAGTTTAGATGTACATGAGTGATTAAATAACAACAGAAGCCGAGTGTTCAGAAACAGTGTGTGCTGTGATCTGCTGGTGTGGGACGTGCGGTCAGCGCTCGTGACTCTCGCCGTGGGCTTTCAGAGGACAGAGCACTGATTGGCTGCAGATACAGCCGAGATTGTTCTTCCTCCAGAGAAATGAGCTGTTCCCCCACATTCCTTCATCAGGCCTTTGACTGGCAGCTGACAGGAAGCAGTTGGCCGTGTTTCCTTTTGCACAGGGTCGAGCGAGGTCAGAACGCCTCTTTGCTCCAGAGAGAGAGAGAGAGAGAGGCAGCAAAACAGTCAAACACACACACACACACACACACACTGAAGAAAAGCACATGATCACAGACGGGAATCAGACATTGACTGATCAATATTAATCTATATTATTCATAGATCCCTCAAGTGTGTGTGTGTGTGAGAGAGCGGGAGTGTGTGTCGGGCAGCTGGTCTCCTCACACAGTGAGAGAGAAATTCTGACCTGGTTAACATGCAGACAGTCACTCTGTTGGGTTAGTTAGTGCTAATCGGCTCGAGTGCAGATGGATACGGTCCGTTTGGATGAATATCAAACACGTTTCCACCTCAGATGTGTGAAGCAGTAACTATGGCAACAGCAGCCTCAGGTTCTCGTGTTTCTGAATAAAGCTCTATTGATTACTATCGATTATTCTGTCTGCATACGGACAAACATCGTTCTCCAAGCTGATGTTCCTTTAGGTTAAATACTGATGAATGAGTCTCTTGCTTGACTGTGATGATGAAAAACTGATGAAATTAACACCGCCGTGAAAAACACTGAGGATTTATTCTGTCCTTGTACAATATTACCAGCAATTACATCACAAACAGTGTTAATATCATGCAGAAGCTTTAAACGCCCGACCTGGAGGAGATGTTCGATACTGGCGACAGAGCTTAGAGTGCCCACGGATGAAGAAGTCACGCTAGTAACTACATAGTAACACCCTGGCAACCACCCACGCCAACCTAGCAACCAGTAAAAGAGCTCCAGCTGCAGCACATCTGACCAGAAACGGCTCTTCACACGGATCTGTGAACGTGTTAGCATACAGCAATCACACAACACCTGCGTGCTAATGCTCTCCAGCGCTGATCAAACCCTCAGAGACAGAGAGTGTTAAACCGTGAACACTCGCTCACTGCTTGAGGGGATTGTGGGAAACTTCGGCTTCGCTCACAGACGCGACTGCACCGGAAACAGAAGGTTTCTGATCACTTTACAACACATGTGATGCATTCTGGGATACGCTGTGCTGCACTTCAGGCCAATCAGGTATTCTGTTCAGATCTGATGACTCCGTGATGATGATGATGATGATGATGATGATGATGATGATTGTATAACTCAATCTCTGACAGCATAATAATAAACTAAATTCTCTTTTGGTTGATTCAGTATTTTAATACAGAGGTCAACTCAAACATTACAAGAAGTGAAAAAACATAATAGTAATAATAAATACTGTCCTAAAAATATTTCTTTAGATAAATTCATTCTTTGAGATGAAAACAACAGGATCCACACACACACACACACACATACTCCTGTGTTCTGGGGTGTAATGGTGTTTGTACTGTACAGACTGTATGTGGTATTGTCCTACACTGACCCTACACC
>JAUYWG010000013.1:1385557-1399015 GCA_034779775.1 Enteromius afrohamiltoni
CTGTGAGGTCTTATATAGACAGGTGTGTGGCTTTCCTAATCAAGTCCAATCAGTATAATCAAACACAGCTGGACTCATAAAACCATCTCAAGGATGATCAGAAGAAATTGACAGCACAGTTAAATATATGAGTGTCACAGCAATGAATACAGAATACTTAGTACTATGGGATATTTCAGTTTTTCTTTTTTTAATAAATCTGCAAAAATACATTAATTATGAAAATAATTAACTTGAAGGATTTTAGCAAATGGTTGCAATAGAACAAAGAGTGAAACATTTAAAGGGGTCTGAATACTTTCTGTACCCACTGTATATGTAAGGTGTGCGTCACCAGGCCCATCCATAGATCAGAGTTGCACCAGGCCCCATGCGACAGACAGAAGTACATGAGATGCATTGCATGCATTAAAGCTAACCTAAAAATTCATATATGTCAGTCTGTCACACCCTTGAGAAACAAACAGCAGGGATTCAAAAAGAAAATCATGACTAGATGTCAATCCTCTGCAAATCATCACAACGACGTGAATTGATTGTGCTTTTCCTGACAGAAATCAGTCTGAGCTTTTAGCCGCTGCTGTCAGCCGAGCTCCTGCCACTAATTAAACACAGCAGAAACGAAGCAACACATCTGATTCAGCATTCAGTGTATGAACGGCTCCTGATTCAAGAGAATTAATACAGTTTATATCTGAAAAAAACTGACACTAGAGGAAACCCAATTCATCAGAAGAATTATCATCATTACCTCATCGTAAAAACACTCAATCACAGCATACTGTTTAGAAGAGACGTGCTGCAGCATGAGAGCATTTGCCTACTGCTTGGTTTCTAGTTTCTTCAATATCTCAAAATCATTTAAAAGAAGCACAACCACAACCACACTCCGTCTGCTCAATATGACTGAGTTATACCCAACTGCTTAATTTCTTATCCTCAAATAGACCAAACAAATGCATGCAATGCTGATATTAACAATAAATACTAGTAAAACAGTAGCATTCCCGGGGATTGACTATCTAACTAACGATCACGGTTTGAGTGGGCTTTCTAACCTCTGTGGTTGCTGAAGCACCTTGCAGATAGTCAATAAATGGATAGCCAAATGGAATCAGTCGCTCCCAGAGCAGAATTCATTTCCTTCCCTGTTCTCTTCGGCACCCATCAAAAGCAAACGTTTCCTGACCAGAATGGATAATGACTACGGCTCTAAATCTCTAAACAGCATGCAAATGGAGTCACAGGACCAAATCAATCCATGAAGGAATGTTAGCATAAATATCGTAAATCATGATTGCCATGATTTTTGAGATAAGAGCTCTACAAAACAGTAATCAAAATAGAGAAACTTGGATATTACTAAGGTACCGTCATATCACCATTACAATATGAAACCTTTCTACACTATGTGTAAATGAGAGAATGATTTCAGATGAAGCCCCATATTGACCTGATCCAACAGAGACCCCTATTGGCAGCTCTTCCTGTGCACATGTACAGAGACAGACAAAGCTTTGGTTTAATTGGTCAGTGTTCCCACATCACTACAGCTACCTCATGAACTGAGAAGCATTCTAGACAAGCTACATCAACTTGGAATCACATGGATAACTGGAAGAATAGGCACAGAAGTAGAATGAGAAACTTTGACATGCACCCTTCTACACCTGTACACAAACGTCATCATCTAATTGCTGATCAGTTAATTTTTTATCATCAAAAGAAAACGTCCATAATAGCAGCTTCATGGAGGAAAAAATAATTGTAATGGCATTGTAAAACCTTGCTGTAATTTAAATGAGAGATAATTGAGTGTCTGCGGGTTCCAGAGTTACTGTGCATCCTAATGAGCACCCTCTTTATCCTGAGAGCAAATCAATAGCACTAATGGACATAAGCAGCCTCATCAATAACATTAGAAGAAAAAAAAAGAGTTATTGCTCCATAACACACATAAGCAGCAAACTACACCTTAAAAATAACATAGAGATATTATCAGAGCATTATCTGTCAGTTCTAGGGCCTCTGTGCAAACAACCATCTCAACATAATTTCTCCACCTGAGTCAACGAAAGCTGCTCTGAACCACATACTGACAGCAGGACCTGTTTGTGAGCTTCTGAAGGTTCAAAGGTCCTGCAAGGACACATGCAGGTGTAGTTCTGCATCAGTCGCTGGCCCTCCGACTATAAACACGAGAACATCTCGTTCGTTCTCTCATCGTATCGACACTAGATGCAACGCCACATTTAGATCAATGTCCATCCAAGAAATAATCAGCTAATTCATGCATGAATCCCACTCCCTGAACAAACTCCAGCACGACAGGCAATCCGGAGACAGAAGAAAGTAGAAAGAAACTGAGGCGCGTTCCGGTCAAATGTAATATTAACAACACGTTATCTGTATTCAGAAATCGAGAACGATCTACCCAAACATCACAGAGAGGTGGACTGAAGTTATCTGTGGCACAACCTCTGTTTATACCGCCATGAACACACGCCTCACGAGCGCATACAGAAATAAAGATCATGACAAAAGCACATCAGATATCTTACCTTCAAACCCGAAGAGTACGAAGAATCCCGGGATGAGAATCGAGTGTATCCAAAAGCAGCTCATTTCGTCTGGTTCCGATGAACGCAGCTCTACCCGTCCCCGTGTGTGTGTTTGTGTGTGTGTGTGTGTGTGTGTGTGTGTGTTCTGCTCGGTTCGGTTCGGTAATGACAGCAGCAGCTCGCGGTTGTGTTCGGATGCGGATGCTGCAGAGCTCCTCTGATGTTTCTTTGGTCCTTTGCTGCCATCTAACGAAAACGCGAATGAAACTCATTAATGATGAAAGACACGTACAGGTCTGCTGTCCTCTTTCATTCTCACGAACACATCTCTCTCACGATCCACTATTATATGCTACCCACTTTGTTAAAACATTGAAGGGAACCTGCATTCATGCAGCGTGCGTGCTTGAGGCTGCTTTTATCTAAAAGAGCAGCAGTATATTAACGCCTTATTTGGAAAGGCTCGCTTCATCATTAATAATTAACAAATACTGTAGAATAAGAGACATATATTCCAAAAGCACAGGGATAGAGCGATGTTTTTTAAACGCCACAGCTAAATCCACTATACTCGATGATGAGTTTGTGAAGGCAGTTAACTAAGCGTGAACCTGAGTGAAAATCCAGTGTTATATCAAGTTTCACATCGGAATACCGAGCTGGGTTTGAATAAATTCGTACTTGTCAAGAGTAGTTAACATCAGACTGAGACTTTATCATCCATTAAAAGGTATTTGTCGTTTGAACATTGCTTAGGAAGATAATATGTTGCACGGTGGCCCATGCGCCTCTATGTTTGTTTACGGATATAGTTCAGCGTTGGCGTGTCTGTCCGGACTTCGGTGCTTCAGATTCGATTCTTCGATTCTCAGGTTAACAGATCGGCTTACAGTCGATGAGGAGTAAAAAATGACACTTTCTGCTTCCTGTAGTGATGTTTGCGCAAAATTCGCGTACTTTGTTGCAGAAGTGTATTAGAGGCAATATTCCTCAGATAAACAGACATTTATGTTGCAACCAGAATTACTGATTAGTCGAAACGTTTATGTGCGGCTTACGTGTTCCATTTAAATAACATTAAAGTTGGGTCCATATTTTAGTAATTGATATTTTTGATTAACATGACAAAATATTAAGATTACATGAAATACATTTTTGTATTTACAAAATCACAGTTTATCGAGTTGTAGTGGATCTGAAGAGCTGCATTCCAAATGATGCACCATACACTAAGTGCACTATGTAGGCTACTACGTAATCAACGGTGTAGTGTATGAATTATATAAAAATTATTTTGTCATTCCTCATCCCCTTTTTTTTGAAGCGTCCAACATTGCACACTGTAGGTGAGCTCCAAATTGCATACTTCTTTTTTTGTAGTGTAAATAGTGCAATCAGGCCGTTGATAGGAATTCTGGACCCTGTGCAATACATTTGCTACGGGCCCCCTCAAAAGCATGTTTAGTGCTGAGTTGTGATCGTAAAATAATGTTAGGGTAATGGGTAATATGGCCTTCAAATGAAAAAATAAATCAATTAATTATTTCCTCATTCTTATGTTGTTCCAAATTACTGTCTTATATTGAACACACAAGTGGATTTTGTATAATTTTACCACACCACTTTGGCTGCCCTTTATTTTTGCTGTATGTTCCACAAGAGAAAGAAAATCATAAAGAAATGTAGGTTTAGAATGATATGATGTAGAGTAAATGATGACATTTTTCAAGTTTGAGTGAATCTCGCTTTAAGACCTTTATTATTTGTAAATAAAAAGCACCTAATTTCTATGAAACACTGATAGGCCTATTCATCTTTAATCAGGCACTTTTAACATTTTACTTAAATTAAAAGTCATTAGACAAAGAAAAAAGTATCCAAAGTTTAACTGACTTAGTATTTAGTAACAGAATACTTAGTAACAGACTGTATTTTAGGATGGCGGTCACAAGAAGTAAAACCATTCTTCAGATTATGCACTTAAATAACCTCAAGAAAAAAACAACAACAACAAAGTGTGGAATGTTGGGCATTTTATGCACCCAACTGTCACAACTTTAAAAACAAAAACATTTATTTGAATTATTTAGTCCAATTCATAAACAAATCTTATATTAGCTCATAGCAAGGTCTCTCAAATCATTTAAGTTGTTTGTGCATAGATTTAGGTTGTTTAGTAATTAACCCCATATAGGTCTGCATTTAGAGACATCATTGCATAGCCAGGAAAGCTACTGTAATTAAAATAATGCTAACTTATAGCTTTTGGAGCACTTGGAGGACATGCCATCGAATTTCTCTGGGAATGCCAGGCATGCCAGTCCAAACAGGAAACAGTAAGTCAGAAAGCACAAAGAATGTTTAAATTTGACCACCTAGGCAAATCATGTCTTTGCGGAGAATTGATGACCAGGGTCCAGTTGATATAGGGGGGAGCCTAGACAGGCTGTGGCCAAATCCAGAGCGTGGGCTCTGACCCAGGTACGCGGCGGGGAAAAACTAGTCAGAACTCCGGTGAGGCCCTGGGAGCCTCCAACGTTACATCAATATTGCACTGTAAAATGTGAGGGAATGTATAGCTATTAAACTAAAAAATTGGAAACACCAGCCAATAGTTTAACACCAGTCTTTCTATGACTTTCTTCATTTCACTAAAATCTTTGTTTCTCTCTTGCATTACTATCCAATAAACTACTTTAAATAATCATGACTAACTGTAATGCCAGTGTTGATGAAGAGCTTGGAGTATCTTCAGCATTTAAGGGGTTAAGTTAAAGGACATTAGAGATTCCACATGTTTGATTCTTTAGCAGTTTGAATCATTGTGCACTACTACAAACACTAAGGCATGAAAGGTTAGGCATAACTGTGACAAAACTGCACAAATCGGCCCTTGTTGTGGCATTTCCTGTGATGTTGTGCAGGTGCTGAATGATATTTATGACAGCAGGAGAATTTTGCTGGAGAAAACGTTTGTTCTTCGTGAACAGTGCTCATTCCTCAAGGCTGTGCATGAGCTCAGAGATCTTTAAACACTGAAATGATGCACTGTAAATAATTCAAGACTCAAAGAATGGCTTCAAGGACAAACACATTTCTATGTAGACTTACAAATATTTACAGTGTTTGTTTTTTTTTTTTCTGAGAAAGCAGTGGGAGGAAAACTTCTTTATTCTGCCTTATAAAGAGTTTGAGTTTTATGGCATCTCACAGCATGAAGCAGCCTGACTGCGCTCTCTCCATATTAATCACACTGCTCTTTCCATCTCTCTCTTTCTCTTGCTCTGATACTGAAACCAGGTCATTAGTGTAAGAGAGGAAGAGAGAGAGAAAGTCAACAGATTTTCTCCAAAGAGCAGTTGTTTTAGCCAATGTTTCTAATTCTTCACTGTGTATCTATCCACTTCTATGACAAAATAGTTTTTATATCTGAATAATTTTATATAAATAATGATGTGAATACGATATGAATATAAATGTTTCAATTTTATAATTGAATAATTTGTATGGGAGACCTCCAGGGAAAACTAGTTTGCTTTTGGTAGAGGTGTTAGAGAGGCCAGCAGGGGGTGCTCACCCTGAGGCATGTGAGGGTCCTAACGCCCCAGTATATTGACGAGGACACGTTATACAGTTAGAGTAATTGTTTCCTGTACAAAATCTGTATAATATATATATATTTTTTACTATTACACGATTAAATTACATTGATCGCTGTGACTGTTGTGGAGCTGTGGAGATGTTGTGAAGTAACTCACATGTATGATGAGTTATTGTGACATTCTGATTGCGTTTTCTACTTTTTCTCTCTCACTGTCTCTATAGTAGTATTCGTTTTAGTCTTAACATGCTTTTGTCATGTCCTACCCCTAATCCTAACTTAACCGTAATATGTCCAGCGATTGGTGGCAGCAAACATACCTCTTGAAGGATGATTACAGTGACATTCACCAATGATACACTATTAGATGCGTGACTCATTTATTATTAGTGTGCAATCAGTCACAAAAGTCAAAATAACCCTAAAAGATTATTTAAAGTTATTTAAAGCTATTGGTTCTGTTGTTCGTTGTGTCATGTTCTGATTAGTTGGTTCAAACATAAACCATGAAATATAAAAGATGACAATGGATCCAAACAGCTTTGTTACCCACATTTTTCAAAATATCATCTTTCATGTTCCACAAAACAAGCATTCTCAAAACTATGGCCATTTGATAATACCTAGAGTATCAAAATCTACTGCGGGCGGCAGATCTTTTTCTTATTTAGCACCCAAACTCTGGAACAATCTACCTAATACTGTTCGGGAGGCAGGCACACTCTGTCAGTTTAAATCTAGATTAAAGACACATCTCTTTACTCTGGCTTGCACATAACACACCCAGTATGCATGCAGCTTTCTCTTTCTCTGTTTTAACAAGTGATAGAAAGTCTAAGGCCCCTAAGGCCTTCAAGCCGTTCAGTTGACCCAACAATTCACTATAGCATCTATAAAGACAGCCTTCATGCTTTCAATGTGGAACTAGCCACAGCAAGACAGATGTTCCTCTCAAACCTTATAAACAGCAACCTAAACAAACATTCGACTCTTTTTGCTACTGTTGAGAGACTAACAACCCCCCCCACCCACAATTCAACCACAATTTCAAAAAGAAGTCACTCTGTGTGTTTTCAAAGCAATTGACAAAGAAATAGTACAGCTCCTTAAATCCTCAACCTGTAACCTTGACACAATTCCCACATCTTTTTTCAAAAGTGTGTTTAACTGTTTATAAGCAGATATCTTAGAAGTGGTGAACACCTCACCTGGTTCAGGTCATACTTAGAAGGGAGAGATTATTATGTGAGTATAGGAGAGCATAAGTCCAAGTGGACGTCCATGAGATGCGGAGACCCTCAAGGCTCAATCCTCACGCCGCTCTTGTTCAGCCTGTATATGCTCCCACTAAGTCAAAGAACCAAATTGCATATCACAGCTATGCGGATGATACCCAGATTTACCTAGCCTTATCGCAAAATGACTACAGCCCCATTGATTCCCTTTACAAATGCATTGATTAAATTAACAGTTGGATGTGCCAAAACTTCCTTCAGTTGAACAAGGAGAAAACTAAAGTCACTGCATTTGGAAGCAAAGAGGAAGTTTTTAATGTGAATGCATATCTTGACTCTAGGGGTCAGAACCCCGAAAAACCAAGTCAGGAATCTTGGTGTGATTCTGGAGTCAGATCTTAGCTTCAGTGGTCATGTCAAAGCAGTAACTAAACCAGCGTACTATCATCTCAAAAACATTGCAAGAATTAGATGTTTTGTTTCCAGTCAAGACTTGGAGAAACTTTTTCATGCCTTTATCACCAGCAGGGTGGATTATTGCAACGGTCTCCTCACTGGCCTTCCCAAGAAGACCATCAGACTGCTGCAGCTCGTCCAGAACGCGGCTGCCAGGATTCTGACAAGAACTAGAAAATCTGAGCATATCACACCGGTCCTCAGGTCCCTACACTGGCTTCCAGTTATACATAGAATTGATTTAAAAGTACTTTTACTTGTTAATAAATCACTCAATGGCGTAGGACCAAAATAAATTGCAGATATGCTCACTGAATATAAACCAAACAGACCACTCAGATCATTAGGTTTAAATCAGTTAGAAATACCAAGGGTTCACACAAAACAAGGGGAATCTGCCTTTAGTTATTATGCTGCCTGCAGTTGGAACCAGCTTCCAGAAGAGATCAAATGTTCTAAAACAGTAGCTACGTTTAAATTTAGACTCAAAACTCATCTGTTTAGCTGTGCATTTACTGAATGAGCACTGTGCTTCGTCCGAACCGATTGTTCTTTCTGTCTTAAACCTATTTTAAATATATTTTAAAATCATTTTAAAATCATTTTAGTCAATCAAGGTATTTGTGCCTTTTTATGCTGTGATCATTGTTTTTATAATTGTTCTATTTTCTTCTTTGTTTTATTATTTCTTTTATGATTATTCTACTCCTTTTATGTAAAGCACCTTGAATTACCACTGTGTATGAAATGTGCTATAGAAATAAACTTGCTTTGCCTTGCCTTGCCTTCATAACACACACCAATTGTTGGTTTTAGTACAATGCTTGCAGTCTTATTGATTAAACTAGTTTTCGTTCATTATCTTGCATGAAAACAGCAAACAAAGCCAAAACAAATTCTAGCTAAGAAAAAAGACACGTGACACGTAACAGCACATTTTCTTTCTGAATAAAAATGTCAACATGGCATTTATTTGAATCTTCTTCACTAAGATCACCATTACAAGGCAAGCAAAGGAGTCTATTTCTAAATTATGTTTAATAAAAGGGGGAAAAGTTTGACCTTGCTTTAGTATGAGATAATTTCCACCAAACTACCGTTAGTAAATCTTCTACCCCATCTTCATTATGAATAATAACATAGTTTGACGTTATATTCATATTCATCACTGAAAACAAAGTTTCTTACTTTAATACCAGATTTGGTTGTGGCATTATGAGGCCTTTTACAACAAACATGATATATAGCTCTGAGCACATGAGTGGAATGGGAGAGGAGCACAGATACAGCGGCTCATTTGTCATTGTGTGAAGGAACAGGAAGTTCTGCTGTTCCGTGGGGTTTAGAGTCGAGCGGCTCAGCTTTTCAAAGCTCTGTAGATTGCTTTTTTTTGTCTATCATCAAACTTTTTAAGCAGCGCCTGAGTCTCAGAGTCCACACAGGTATTGCAGAAATGAGTTTACTACAGTTACATACCTACCGTACTGACACCCAAAGATTTTATTAAAATGAATCTAGGCTTTACACACTAGTCTTAAACTTAGTAAATGTTCTAATGACTAACACAGAGGTGACACATAATATAGAATGTTTTCAGTGTTTCAGAGTGCAGATCTAATAGCCTTAACATGTGTTGGATAAAAAATCTCTACTGTTTTGTGCAAATGATACTTCAGATAGTAAGTAAATAAAGCGACTTTTCTGCTCTTATGTGAATTGTGATCACGAAATAAAATATAGAATATATATTTATATATATATTTGTAGCTTTCTATGCAATGTGAATCACATAAGGGTTGACACTTACAGTAAGGACTGACAATGAGGGTTGAAACACAGACGCCTAAATACACGTGCATGTTTTGATAATAAAACATTTTCGGGAGGAGCGTTAATTCAAATTGATTGCAGCTGTTCCTAATTTCCTAATCATCTCCTGCCACTCCCATCCAATCACAGCCTCCTCACCTACTATAAATAAACCCGTCTCCTACCCTTCAGTATCTCTCTCTTTTTGCAATCCCTCCCCCTCCCCTACTCCTCCACTAGAAAATCTTCCTCGTCCAGGGGGCAGTCGGAGGCTGAGCTGGGCGCCGAACCCTTGCCCTCGCTAGGGCTCGGCCCACCAGGGTTCGCCGCTCTACCGGCTCGCTTCCCGGACGGCACGCCAAATCTGCTTCTTTTTGATTCTATCAAACTATTTATTAATGAGAAAGAGTGAACTCGTGAAATATTAACGAGGACAGAACTAAAGGCACATGGGGAACACAGCTGGCACAGGTTACACAATTAACTAAACTAGAACAGGAAACACAGAACCAAGTATGGCCAAAGGCGGACGCATGGGGATCAGAACACAGGACGAACTAAACACAGACTTTTACACATTATTTTACATCTATATTATTTTCCTTCCTTGTTTCCTTGGAACACAAGGTGACTAAGAGCTTAAATTTTAATATGTATCTTTTTTGGAACCAATTTCTATGGTCTATTCAGTATCTTACGCATATTATTGTTTCATCACTGTCCAATTTAAAGGAACCATATGTAAGAAATGGCCAAAACTCTTACTGCAATAACAAAATACAGTTATGTGGTGTCTCTCCCCCCACCCCCGTTGACTAGAGGTTGCCAGATAAACTGCTTTTATACATCTCCATTGTAAGTAACCGAGTCGTTCCCTTTCAGTCGGTCACTCTGACGTCACGTCGGTGACCGACGAATAGGGATCCCAACCAAAGCGACATAGAGACGCATGTCTCCCATGTGAGAGTCACCAACCCCCTGTGTTTGGTCTGTAAGAAGGTAGACTCAGCACATGGACCAGTACCGCACTATAAGCAACTGGACACTGGGACGTCCACAGTGTAGGACGTGCAGAAGTCTTTTTCTTTCAAGAGTAAGACACAACTCACATATATTATGAATGAACTCAATGCATATGGAATATAGGAAGAGATTGTACTCTCAGAACTGGGGAAGGTAGTTCTTACCTATACCACCTGAGATGCTCAGGGTTACACTCAGGGGTTTCCAGCCCTCTAGTCGTTCTCAAGGATACATCATCTCGAGGGCCTAGCGTCAGATGCTCCGCCACATCCGAATGCCGAGGGGATCGGAGGACTCAAAGTATCTACTAATAAGGATTACTGGAGAAGGATACCAAGCCGACCGAACAGGTCCTACTCCGGCTCTTCAGTTCTGTTAGAGGTGAGAACATGGGAAGAAACCGGTTCCACACGAAGGCTATAAAATCTAGCGAACATGTTAGGGGTCGCCTAACCCTAACCCACAACAAGGGAGGTGCCACGAGCCAACGCCCAGGACGACGCTACACTTCTTTAGTTAAGTGAGCGCGTACACTGAGGGGACAGGGCACACCCTGAGCCTGGTAAGCCAGGGTGATGCCATCCACTATCCAGTGGGCCATCCTCTGCTTAGAGATCTGAGGTCCTGAAGCTCTGTGTCTGGTCTACGTAACATCTTAATGCTTGATGGAGGCCAATGCGAGCAGGAGAAGAGGTTTCATTGATAAAAACCTCAACTCGACTGCTGGCAAAGGATCAAAGGGATCCTCTCTCGTAGCACAAGAGAGAGATCCCAAGAGGGTACAGTAAGAGGCCGAGGAGGATTTAACCTCCTAGCCCCCCTAAGGAACCTGATGATCAGATCATGCCTACCCAGAGACCTGTCATCGACAAGGTTAGGTTAGGTTAGGTGGTTAGGTGCCATAGGGTGCCCCATCTCTGAGTCAGAAGATCCTTCCTCAGAGGAATTGGCCAAGGAGGGGCTGTCACGAGGAGCATGGGTTCGGGGAACCGAGTCCTGGTGGGCCAATAAGGGGCTACCAGCAGGACCTGCTCCTCATCTTCCCTGACCTTGCACAGAAACTGTGTTAGAAGGCTCACTGGGGGGAATGCGCTTGCGCAGCCCCTGAGGCCAGCTGTGAGTCAGGGCGTCTCTGCCTAAGGTTCCCTTCTTGTTCTTGAACGTATTCAAGCAAGTCAGCAAAGATTGAGCACGTTCCTCTGTGAGGCGCACTGTTTGGGCGACCGAGTCCAATTCCATCCTGAGAAAAGAGATCCTCTGCACCGGACAGAATTTGCTCTTCTCCAATGACCCAACAGGCTGAGGTGTCATAACACCAAGTCCCTGTGTTTGCATAACTGAGCTCTGGACTGTGCTAGTATTAGCCAGTCGTCGAGGTAGTTGAGTATACAAACCCCTTTCTCCTTCAGAGAAGTCAGGGCTGCCTCGGCCACTTTGTGAACACACAGGGCGACAGGGAGAGCCCAAAGGGCAGGACATGATACTGATATGCTTCTTATTCGAACGCGAACCTCAGGAAGGGCCTGTGTCACGGATGGATTGAAACATGAAAGTACACGTCCTTCAGATCTATTGCTGCAAACTAATCCTGGGGACGTATCGGTGTCAATATCTTGAACGGAAGCCTGTGAAGAGCTTGATTCAAGACTCGCAGATCCAGGATCGGTCGTAACCCACCACCTTTCTTGGGAACTATGAAATACAGGCTGTAAAACCCTTTTCTCATATCAGTTGGAGGGACCGGCTCTATTGCTTTCATCTTCAGAAGAGTAGCAATCTCTGCACACAGGACAGGGGCATTGTCTGCATTCACCGTCATGAAGCGAACACTCCTGTACCTGGGAGGTCGCCGGGCGAACTGAATTGCATAACCAAGCAAAATGGTGTTGATGAGCCATCGAGACGGTCTGAGCCTTATCCAGGCATCTAAGAACCGCACAAGAGGCACAATCGCAACCACCGGGGCAGCGAGGGGAAACGCAGGGGTCCAGTCCGAGCGTCTCTGAGCCGGTTCGGAGGGAGGCCTGCTTATGTGTGTTTGTGTGCACAAGTTACCAGTGTTCTGGCAGTAGTGAGGCCGGAAGTCCGTTGGTTCGTCCTCCACAAGCTCTGACTGCTGCCTGAAATGAGAGGAGAGTGAGTGTGTAACAAAGCTCTTTTACAGGCCTGTCCACAACGCTTCGTCCCCTCAAGGGACCCAGAGATAGAGGAAACCACTCTTCTTATTGAGATTTTGGAATTTTTTCGCCCCGGCCCTCCACCAGAGAGGGGGTGGAGAGCTCATCCACCCTGAAGAACAGTACCTTCTAAGTACCCATTACCCTGGGTCACTCGTCCTGGGACCTCCTGCCCTTGTGTTTTCCTGCAAGGGCCTGGACGGGCTCGACCGGAGCTGGCTGTCAGCTCCTCGACGCGGCTGCTGCACTGGCGGCGGAGCAGCAGAGGATGACAGCAGGGGCCACCCTCGGCGACAAGCAGGCTGAGGCTGTGCAAGCAGGGCCCGAGTGCAGCTGGCCACCTGCGGCGGACGTGGCGGAAGTCTCAGTCTGCTTCTTTGGCTGCAACGCCGTAACACCAGCCTTTCTCCGTCGCTCGCAGAGTAGAAATGGCTTGTGGAACATTTGCATGAACTGCTCGGCTCTGAAGCGAAAAGCTAATGAACGCTAGATTGGCTGACCTACTTATACTCGCAAGGTGATTGGGTTCAGCTGATCCTAATCAGCGTATGCTAATGAAATTCATTGGCGTGTTTGCATACACGCAGAGTTGTTTT
>JAUYWG010000013.1:1399115-1415550 GCA_034779775.1 Enteromius afrohamiltoni
AACACATTAGGTGGGTGGAGACAGGGAGCACATGGGACAGAACATACAAGGAGTGGAAAAACACAACAAATAACATGTAGGCTGGAAGTGCCCACTTAAAGTCTGACTGGCACTTCCAGCAGATCGTGACATATATATATGTGTGTGTGTGTGTGTGTAAACTTCTATTTAATTGAAATATATATTTATTTTTCAGTACTTTAGCACAACTTATAGTGAAATATTGCTTTAATCTAATACTTACATTTATGACAGAACTTGGCCAGTTGGTTTGTGCTTCTTTCTTCCACAGGAAAAGTCAAAGGAGAGCTTTTAGTGTCACAGTTTCCATTTTCATGTTGTTGTTCCGATGAAGAACATTGTTTCGGAGACAAACAAATAGGAATAAACTTTAAGTCCATTTATCAGGCAGGTCTATCAGTAACATTTCTAATTGAAATAGTGAGATCTTACTGTCACGTAAGTGTGGTAGGTCAGGTAATCAACCTGGTAACTGTTTAATACGTTGTCCTATCCGCGGTGCCCTCTAATGTATAAAAACAAGAGCCTATCTTTCTCCTGTGTTGTGCGATTGTCTTGTTCTCGGGAGCTGGAGATGGAAACCTGATAGGAAAACACATAGTTAGTCAATTGCGAGATGGTGGTACTATTTAGTTGATGTGTGTTTTATTTGATGTATATTTTAGGGAGTATGTGCTGTTTATTCTTTGTTTTATAG
Organism: Enteromius afrohamiltoni; assembly: GCA_034779775.1. Taxonomy (NCBI): domain Eukaryota; kingdom Metazoa; phylum Chordata; class Actinopteri; order Cypriniformes; family Cyprinidae; genus Enteromius; species Enteromius afrohamiltoni. The sequence goes on from JAUYWG010000013.1 coordinate 1,399,834, forward strand.
TAACGTTCTCTTATTTACAAAAAGGTACATTGTAAGACCGTTGCGTAAATTGGCCCCCATTTTCTAGCTACAAGAGTTTGACAGAGCCCCCAAATTTTTTCCCTGTAATTTGTGAATACCGTAATTCCGAGATGACAACATGTGACATTTTACTCATAGCTTTCCATGTTGTCGGACTCAAAGGAGGCGCCTAAGTAGCGCCAACATGAACCTAACGGCGGTCAACCCTTACATCTGTCACTGGTCCAAGTTGTAACTCTCAGAACACTCCGAGTTCACAGGTTGAAATTACGTATTCAGGACCACTTGAGGGCTCCCATAATATCCCATATTAATCATGTGTCTGGGCTATGGGATAGAGTGGTAATTAAAACATCTAAGCCCAGCTAAATTTAGCAGAAACACATCATAAGTCTCCCAAAAGCATGTGAAGCATGGTCGTAGCGACATCATGCTTTGAGGCTGTTTATCTTCAGCTGGAAGAAAGTCAAGGTGGAGGGATTATGAACAGTCCCAAAAACCTTTAGGGTTCTGCTATGGAGCTGATGATGAAGAGAAACTTTCAGCACGACAATGACCCAAAGCAAACATCCTGACAACCAGACCTGAATCTGATTGAAAATATGTGGGGTGATCTGAAGAGGGCAGTGCACAGGAGATTCCCTCACAATCTGACAGATTTGGCAAATGTTGCAAAGCGAAGATGTGGAACTCACATCCAAAGAAGTGGTTTAATAAAATCAAAAGGTATTTCAACAAGAAATTGGTTTAAGGGTGTGTACACTTTTGCATCTACATCAGTCATCAAAGATGGTCCTTCGCTGGTTTATGCTGGTCTTTTGCCAGCATGTGACCAGCATAAACGAGCAAAATTACCATCTTAAACCAGCAAAGGACCACCATATAACCAGCATCCCAGCACCAAAACATACCTAACCAGCATATGCTGTTTTTTTCAGAAGGGTTGACAAGAAAATAAATGAAAAGTAAGAGAAATGCCCCATCAAGACCACAGGAATCAGATAAGTCCTATACACAATCTGTCTCAATAAATTGGTTTTCTGGTGCACTATGAAGAATGATTGCATATAATATGTCACAGTTTTTTTTTATTTTGCTATCCTCACTTTAGTGTCCTGCACCCGCTAGTAAAACATATATTTAAAAAATAAAAAATTTGGTCTGAATAATATTTAGTTTGACTGTGTGAAGTCACACGAGATAACGTGATCTGCAGTCATAATGACAAATAAAGGACAGATGATATTTATGAGCTGAAAATTATTGAACACAACCCTTAAAATGAGAAGTGGCTCTGAAAAGGACATGAAAGAAGACCCACAGAGCTACATTAAACAATATAAAGGCAGCATGAGAACACACATAGTCTTACCTGGATCAGACTGTGTCTTGAAGATGTTCAACAGTAGATGATGTCTGTGAGCCGATGCTTGTTCTTTTATAGTCTGAATTCTCTCCAGAAACAAAGTGGTTCTGTCAGTTAATGAAAAAAACAAAGATGCATTAAACATAATTAATGCTTAATGCACATGCAACCACAACCTCAAAATGTAAAACCATTATATTTGTGATATAACACTTCCGGTTTCACTATGTAGAAAGAGGTTGCATTTTGTCTGAGCTACGACTTTTTGCTTAGTTTGCGCCAATTGAAGTGGTCATCTCTTCTATTCGACACGTAAAAACGCTTCCTTAATACTCAGAGAGCAAACCGAATGCAGGAATGGGTATACCAAGAAACCTGGCAGCCCTAAATACCAAGATGTCTCGAGAAAAGATCTAGAGGAGTCTGACATGGCGCGAAGCTGACGGTGGAGGTACTCGTATCTGAGCTTGAAAAGTCAAGGCAAAGTATTTATCGCTTTGTTGAACGACTCAGTCCCTCTACAAACTTCTTTGGATGGTATCCACGGTACTCTGGCTTCTCACACTGCTACTATTTCAGAGATGGAAATGGCCCTCACTGATCAAAGCGGTAGGATCATTGAATTGGAGAGCGAAGTCACTTTGTTAAAGGCAAAGCTAACAGTGGCGTCGGATTTAAATGCGACGCTCGAATCTGCTGTTGACGATTGGGTCTCCCGTTCGAAGCGTCAGAATCTACGGGTGGTAGGCTTTCCAGAGGGGATTGAGGGTGGAGGGTAGAGTTTGTGACTGCCTTTTTCGCCAAAACCATGAAAGAAATCCTTTCAGCCCCACCTGAAATTGCCCGCGCTCATCAACTGGATAAAGACACCGTATTGCGCTGGGTCAAGGAGCACAAAGAGATCTCCTATCAAGGTCACTCCATTAAGATCTACGAGGACTTCAGTGCGGGAGTCGCCAGGAAGCATGCCGCTTTCAACGAAGTTAAGTCAAATCTGTAGAAGAAAGAAAGGTATCCCCTTTGGCATGATCTACCCAGCTCGTCTGCGCATCACTCATAACAGTGAGCGTATTTTTGACACCCCGGAGGTGGCTGAACATTAATTTCAGGAACATATTCGTGATGGATAATGCCTTTGACATATACTTCGGGCAGCGATAGTGGCCAATTTCAAAACTGAGTTTTATGCCTTATCCTGTATTCTTTAATTGTAGTGATTAACATGCTAAACTATTTTGAGCTCTCTCTTATCTACAAGAACTCCCAACTTGTTGAAATGTATTTGTTTTCCATGACTTTAATGGGTATTGTATGTGTATGTGTGTATGTATATATATATATATTTTTTTTTTTTATTATTTTTTTTATTTATTTATTTATTTTAATTATACTACCATTATTTTTGTTCTTAAGCTCACATTTTTATAAGGTCTGTTCACTGTCGAAGTGGACTTCGAGGTTTAGGTGGACCGATTAAACGCTCCAGAGTGTTTTCTCATCTTAAAAATTTGAATTCTGATATTCTCAGTTTGGTTTCAAATCTTTTACAGTTGCTTAACACCTTTTCAATCTTTTTCTTGATATAAGCTGAATATTAATAAAAGAATTTGCTTTCTAATTAATGACTTAGCTAAACAAATTCCAGTTGAGTCGCTGCCATTTCATTTATCTTCTACAAAGTTTCGATACTTGGGTGTAAGTATTTCACATTCTTATACCACCATACCCTATACCAGCACCAGTATGTGCTTCTTTGTCCAGTTACCCCTCTAAGTATACTACAAACCCAGTTGTCTGTACTTCTCTCAAAATTTGGAGGCAATTCAGACAACATTTTAATCTAGCTGCTGCTTCTGTTTTTTCAACCCACACGTTTTTTTCCTGTCCAAAGAATTTGGAATTTTCTTCTAAAGCTTTCAATATTTCTCTTGAACCTTGCCCTCTGATTGCTATATTTGGTGTACCGGCAATATTGGGTGTACTTCCAAAGAAGTTTGCTAATGTTTTAGCCTTTGCCTCCCTGTTAGCTCGGAGACAGATTTTATTACACTGGAAGTCCCCTAAGCCTCCTCCTACCGTCTCATGGATAGAATTTTTGATGTATTTTCTATACATTGAAAAAATTAAGTTTACATTAAGAGGTTCCACTGACAAATTTTATAAAAACTGTAATCCTCTAATTTTGTCCAGAATACACCTGTAACGTTCAAGCACAGATCAGTGAAGGTAGGTAAGAAAAACAGAGTTTTTATTAACAAAACTGAGGACACAGGCTCAACAGAAAACTCAAGCTTCCAATCAGCAAATTCAAATGAGAATTAATAGTTCATGAAACAGCAATCTCTGCTATAGATCCTCGTGAGCGGGGATCCCCCAGATCGCATTTTGACAGAAGAACCTCAGAAAATTGGTAAGTTCATCAAGCACTGATTGGTGCAGCGATCTCCTTTGATAACAGAGACTGTCTCTGAATTTAAAAAATAAATAGCTTAATCTTGTCCTTATGCAGTACAGGCCAAAAGTTTGGACACACCTTCTCATTCAATGTGTTTTCTTTATTTTCATGAGCATTTACATTGTAGATTCTCACTGAAAGCATAAAAAACTATGAATGAACAAATGTGGAGTTATGTACTTAACAAAAAAAAAGTGAAATAACTTAAACATCTTTTAAGATGTTCTTGCTTAGCTTCAAGAGGTAGTCACCTGAAATGGTTTTCCAACAGTCTTGAAGGAGTTCCCAGAGGTGTTTAGCACTTGTTGGCCCTTTTGCCTTCACTCTGCGGTCCAGCTCACCCCAAACCATCTTGATTGGGTTCAGGTCCGGTGACTGTGGAGGCCAGGTCATCTGCCACAGCTCACCATCACTCTCCTTCTTGGTCAAATAGCCCTTACACGGCCTGGAAGTGTATTTGGGGTCATTGTCCTGTTGAAAAATAAAGGATCGTCCAACTAAACACAAACCGGATTGGATGGCATGTTGCTGCAGGATGCTGTGGTAGCCATGCTGGTACAGTGTACCTTCAGTTTTGAATAAATCCCCAACAGTGTCACCAGCAAAACACCCCCACACCATCTCCTCCATGCTTCACAGTGGGAACCGGGCATGTGGAATCCATCCGTTCAACTTTTCTAAGTCTCACAAAGACACGTCGGTTGGAACCAAAGATGTCAAATTTGGACTCATCAGACCAAAAAAACAAGATTTCCACTGGTCTAATGTCCATTCCTTGTGTTTCTTGGCCCAAACAAATTTCTTCTGCTTGTTGCCTCTCCTTAGCAGTAGTTTCCTGACAGGTATTTGACCATGAAGGTCTGATTCACGCAGTCTCCTCTTAACAGTTGTTCTATAGATGGGTCTGCTACTAGAAGTCTGTGTGGCATTTATCTGGTCTCTGATCGGAGCTGCTGTTAACTTGTGATTTCTGAGGCTGGTGACTCGGATGAACTTGTCTTCAGAAGCAGAGGTTACTCTTGGTCTTCCTTTCCTGGGTCGGTCCTCATGTGTGCCATTTTCGTTGTAGCGCTTGAATTTAACTTATTTTCTCAGAAATGTGAGATATTGTTAGTTAATAAGTTAGAATTGCTAGATGCAAAGTCGCAAATGCGGGTTATAAAGTCAGAATTATAAGATATTAACAAGTGTTAATATCTCTGTTCAGTGTTTTTTCTGCTCAAAATTGGACTTTCCAATTGAACTCTCAATAGCAAATTTATATATCACAATTCTGAGAAAATGACTCAAATTGTGACTTATCACATAATTGTGAGTTATACAATGACTTAATGAATCCCAATTAATTTATATCCCACATTTATGGGAAAATAAAGTCAGAATGTTTATCACACAATTCTGACTTTAGAACTTGCAATTGCAACTTTACAACTCACTATATTTCAAGAGTTCACGTTTCCTGGTAATCGATAGTTTGAATTGTTGCAAATTTGGCAAGCTGTCTGGGGAGCGAGCTGGGAGCACGGCGGACTCCGAACCCTAGGGAATGTAACCCTAGCAAGGGTGAGGGTTCGGAGCTTGGCTCGATCGCCGTCTGCCCCCCAGCATGGGAAAGAAGGTGGAGAAGGGGTGGAGGAGGGATACGATCAAGGCGAGATGTAGAAGCAAAGAAACTGGGGTGTTTTATAGGGAAGGAAAGGGGAATGATTGGGTGTACTTGATTGGGAAATCGGCTGCCAGCCGTGGGTGATTACTGCGTTCACGTTCCTCCCGAAACCATGTTTTTGTCAAAACATATACTATCTTGCAATTCTGTCTCGCAACTGTGAGTTAAACTTCAGCTCTGCAGATAGTTCAGTTGACCAGCTCTGTCAAATTTGAGAATCTTAAACAGCTTGTGGGAAACACTTACATATCGCCAAACTAACAGTTCTTGACTGATGCTATTTATTGAGTAAGATGGGAACTCATAACCGCATCTTGAGCGATGTATTACCCCCCCAATAAATAACTAAATTGTCTTGTTTTTTTAACCATATACAAATTTATATTGAATTTATATGGAACTTCTTCAATCACTTATTCATGCTACTTGATGAGAAGGTAGTTCCAAGTGATGTGAGCTGGTCATCAAAAACATCAGATTGTCATAAACATGCAACATACACTGACAAGGTCCAGCACTATTATGCGCGCGTGTATGTGTGTGTGTGTGCGTTTTAAAGATTCAAATAAAATATTTTTAACCATAGAGTGTTTCTCCAGATCCATAGAATATCGTAATTGGTGAGGTTTCTGTCATCAGAAACCACTTCTTCTGTTCTGTGAGTGTTTTGTCCTCAAGAGATTCAGCTGTGGTTGCACATTTCCTGATTTCTCATCAGAATAAATGTATTATGCATGTAACACACCACTTCAAATGCAGCGTTGTTATAGTTTTAGCATCGCTGTTCATCAGTGGAGATCGGGAAACCTAGATGAGCTGCAGAGACAGATCCCCAGTAAAGACGACAGCGATCAGAAAAGCACAATCTAACTTTGCTGTGTTCAGAATTGAAATGAAGTGCTGGTCAGAGGAGAACTGTCCCCCAACTGAGCCTAGTGTTTCCCAAGGTTTTATTTCCATTCTGTCATGGATGGGGTTTTACTCAGTTGGGAACACTTCAATTCTAGCTATTCAGCAGCAGGCAGTGCATCCTGTCTATGCTATGGCTTAGGACAATTTTAACAATCACCATCCTGTCCGAATCCATGTGTGGCTCAACAAAAACCACAAATTTATAAACGTGTTCCGTCCACCATAGCCCTTTCCTACATGCAACATTCCCCAAGAAAGTTCTAGCCATTTATTACAATATTGTTAATTTCGTTCTTACATAAACTCCATTTCCCATACACCCCGTAACTGGGCCAGCACAGGTGTTCCTCATTCACCTGCCCCTTTAAATACAGATCACAAACTGACTCATGTATGAGTCATATATCTACACATGTAGGGTGATACCACTGTTGGCAGCTGCAGCATTCTAACATGAGCTGCTTGTAATGAAGCCTGAGCTTCACGCTTGCGAGTCTTTATGCTGAATGTGTTGCTGTTTTTTGTTAATGAAGCCTCAGCCTGCCTTTGTTAAACATGCATACCTCAGGTGGATGACCCTTGCACAGAGCGTATGCACAAGCTACAGAAAACACACCACAGTTGCTTAGATTGGATTGCTGCTGCACGGCTGGTTGGAGAACATCAAAGTGTTCAGGCTTTGGCCTTATAATCCAGGACAGTGTCTGTAGTGTTCTTGGGTCCAGAGGGCTGTTTTTACTGTCTTGCTTGCTGTGATCCAGTGGTTTTGCAGAATGCGCAAAATCTACACAAATTTGTTTTGTGGAGTTTGGTGAAGTATTTGTTGTAGCATGGTTACTTTGGGTGGCCTGGGTAGTCTAGGAGCAGTTATATGGTTTTGACATGTCCCAGATTGGCACAATCAATTTCTGTAGTTCTTTAAACTACATATACAATGAGTGATTAACACATGTTAATTAAATATGTGGGATACATATAATATGCTGTTATGCATATCAGTGATTTAAGTCCGTACTAGTATATTTTCAGGCCTAAATAGGCATGGAAACGCAACCATGCAATGATGACATGGAATTAAAGAATAAATTCAAGTGTTATTTTATTTATTTATATTACTTTACGTGTCTCTGTTTTTTCTGTCTGCTCAAGTGTTTTGGGCTTCATATACATTTGATCAGCACTATTGCTAGTGCAACCATGCATTAAAACTATTTTTAAAACATTATATTGCAAGATATGATACTGTTAAGTACTTGAAATTTAACATACTATTTGTGCAACTTCCTACAATGTCTTCATTCCTATCATACCTGCACATTTCACTCACCATCAGACCAAATACAGTCTTTTAAGATCAGATAATAATAGTGATAGGAAAAAAACCTGATCATGAACTTCCTGAACATCTTGGTTTTCTTTATGTACTTCTAGGGATGCCTTTGAAGACTTCTTCTGACACACACACAAATTTAAGCAAATACCTAATAGATTTGAAAACAAATAACCATAGATAATTCTAACACTTGTTCTGTTTATCAGATTATCATGATTGGTCTTTTGACTGCCTTTTTTCCATACAGCTTCATCATGTCAGTTTGAAAGGCCTGCAAAAATATGTAACAGAGGCAGTGGTATGATCACATGTTATGTAGGTTGCAACTGAAAGAGGAGATGACCCCTTGGAAGGATTTTGAAGTTCATTTGAATGAGGTTTTTGACTCCGTTAAATAGTTTTCAGAACCTCTTTTGTTGGTGCTTCATCTCTGCACCCAGAATGCATCACCATCTCTGGGAGTTCTTGCATGGAATCCAAATAGAATACACTTCTGGGTGGTTTGCTTCCTGAGCTTCTCCAATTGAAGCACATGCATCTTTTTAGTTCAGTGGTACTGTGGCAAACATCCCCTCCACAGCAGCCTTTAGGGTGACCTCATCTGTGACTTCCACAGTAACATTAACAGGGAAATCTCCAAATCGTCAATAGTCAGTGCATTTGAATAGGGGAGTGTTTTTAGTGACTGCAGTGTTTTTAAAGCTTGTGGTATTTGAAACCAAACTGCAGTATGGGTGTATTGACCTTATTCCCTTTGCAATTATATTTGGCCACGCTAATCCTTGAAAACATCTACATTTCTGATGCTTCCTCAGGTCTTGCCATTCTTTTACATCAATAAAAAAAGAAACATGGATTCTGTGGCAAGGTACATGGAAACAATTTTTCTTCTACATCACTGCTTTTTGTAGAAATGTAAGTTGATTTAGCCAAGTCAGATTCCTTGTCATTATCCTGTTAGACAAAAATAATTTAAATATTTTGTTTAATTAAAAGAGATATGCAGACTTTAAAAAAAATGTATAAATAAAATTAATTTTAAAAATATGTAAAAAGTTAAATACATTTTTCGTTTCTGTATCTAGGCAGATATATATATATATAGTGTATATCCGTGTCCCGTGGTAGGTTTTGTAGCAGCTCCCCCTGCCACACAAAGGTTCCTTTTCCATATTAGGTTATTGCCTTGCATTTGGAACTGATTTTTTTATCCATGTCCATTTAAACTGTTCTATTTCTGTTTGTGTAGTCTATAACAAATGTACTCTGTATAAGGTAAATTTTATACGATTTGTCTATCGGCTGTTCGTTTCCTTAGGGGGAGCTCGACAAATTTGCCCAGATGTGGAATGCACACTGCATACGAAATCAATGTAATATTATTGCATTGCATGGACGACCGGCCGTCTCCTTATCTTTACGGGCCAGCAGATGCTTTCTTCCGGTGTGACCCTGCTGATGTTCAGAACTGCCAAGAGGAGTGTGTAACACCGAAACATCCATGTGATGACATAGTGTTTGAACTTTGTTGTTTGATAATGTAGGAACAACTTCTCCATGTACCAGAAGATGCAGAGATGTACAATAGGCTACGGCAAGAGATACTGCATGTATTGTGATATATTTTTACTGCTTTTATCTTATGAAGGAAAACGTCTGGAATCTCTTAAGTAAACAAATTGTATTTGAGTAGGAGCCTGTGATTTAAATTCTAAGGTTATGTAGCCTTTGTTTTTTTTTTACAACACTTAGGTATAATATGGTAAATTGTGGATTTTAAATCACTTTTGTTTTAAAGTCTTAACTTATAATCATGTCGACAGGGCTTAAAGTATTCTGGCACCATGCCGGATCTCTGGCGTGCGGCTGTGAGGGTTAAAAAATATATATATTTTAGAGCCTGCGCATGCTGTTTAATATTTTCGAGCCAATTTATTTCACCTAACATTACCAATCATATGAGAGAAACGCCGCTTTAACTAACGTTGCAAGCCTGGGGATGATGTCCTAGCAATAGATAAAGGACTCAAAAATGAATGGCACTGGGTATGGATTGAAGAAAGTAGAGATGGCAAGCCGTTTGGCAGTTGGTGCCAGAAACTGAGAGAGCCCAGGGCTCATTTCTGCACAATTTGTTCGAGGAAGCTACTGTATTAGAGGATGGATTCTAACAGATATTTAGAAAGGATGCTGGGGTTTGCGTCAGGCTCAGTCACATCAATGCGAACGTGCGCCTGTGTTATAATGTTGCATCTGTTTTAGGCTTATGATCAGGGTTAGGTGCTTCTACACCCATGTTAATCAACTATCATCATCCACTGATTACATTTTGGGTGGGGGTAGAGATTGGGATAAGTCTATATTTCTGGACAGTAATGTTGATTCAGGATCATGTCTTAGTTTTCAGGAATCTAAATCCCTCACCTTTTGGCGAAATTCAGTCTTTGGATGGTAGCTAAGTGTCCCGCATTTGTAGACCGTGCGCGTCATCCACTGACATCCAGGGCGCTATTTCTTCCTGTGAGATAATCCGCGATGTGTCGCCAGGCCGTTTACATGCAGCGTGATTTGCACGCGCAAGCTCTTTATTTTCAATAGAGCCGCGCAGTTTAAAATTCAAAGCACTGACAGCTTCAGCTGGAGGGCAAGGTCTCAGTTAAAGGGCAAGAGCTGTCCTTTTATTTTAGGGATGTACATATGTCTTTAGACAAATGTCAATACAGTATTTTTTTTTCAGAACCTGTGCTTGGTTTATTATTCCATTCAATTTATTTGGCTACTGTAAAAAAAAGGGAAACTATTAATATCAAATAGCACTTGTAGTTGACTGTATGTTTTTTGATAATGGTAGAAAATACTTATTATGTTGATTTCTTTGCCAAAAAAAGACAAACCTGGCTGTCAATCATGATGGAAGAATAAACAAAATTTACAGCATGTCCACTAATCAAATGATAATATTTATTCTGTGGGAGTCCTCCCACCTCCCGAACCCCTCAGAGGCCACATAACCCCTGTTGTGTGGATTGTGGAGAAACTATTATTTTGTCATTATTTTGGTAACTCAAGTTTTGTGCACAAAGCACTCACATTGCTTCATTAAATGTAATTTTTATCTTGTGTAATAAACTGCTAAAGATCTAATTGCAGAGTAATATGGAGAGTTAAATGTTGTTGTGGGGTTTTATTTTTTGTTAGAAAATGTTTAATAGGTATTAATAGCCATTTGCTAAAATTATTTATATTATTAAGTTAAGTTAAGGTCACCTCATGGGCAGAACTTTTCCTATGGAGCGTTCTATTGAGATTCGCCTCTTGGGCTTCTATACTCCTTGCTGCTAATCAAAGAACCGGTTGAAACATAAACCTTCGGCCTAGTCTGAGGTCCTGAGCACTCTGGAGAAGGTTTTCCTCAGGAAGGTTATCCCTGTACTTGGCCGCATTCATCTTTCCCTCGATTGCAACCAGTCATCCTATCCCTGCAGCTGAATTTTTTTACCATCTTGGAGTCCTTCTGTTGTTTTTTTAGCAAACTCCATGCAGGTTATCATGTGTCTTGCACTGAGGAGAGGCTTCCATCGGGTCACTCTGCCATAAAGCCCTGACTGGCTGCAGTGATGGTTGACTTTCTACAACTTTCTCCCATCTCCTGACTGCATCTCTGGAACTCAGCCACAGTGATCTTTGGATTCTTCTTTACCTCTCTCACCAAGGCTCTTCTTTCCCGATAGCTCAATTTGGCAGGACGGTCAGATCCAGGAAGGGTTCTGGTCATCCCTGAGTTAAATCTATGATTGTCACAGCACTAAATACTTAGGACTTTGTTATATTTTAGGTTTTCTTTTTTAATAAATCTGTAAAAATTTCAACAATTCTGTGTTTTTCTGTCAATATGGGGTGCATTACTGTACATTAGTGAGGAAAAAACTTAAATGATTTTAGCAAACGGCTGCAATATAACAAATAGTGAAAAATGTAAGGGTGTCTGAATACTTTCCGTACCCACTGTATATCTGCTTACACCACAGAATGGATGCTACAGTTATAGTTCACCCAAACATGAAACTTGTGTCCTCATTTACTCACCCTAAAGTAGTTTCAAACCTGTATGAATTTCTTTGTTCTGCCAAACACAAAGGAAGATATTTTGAAGAAATACAAGACAGTCCGGGGGCATGACAGTTTGTAAATAGATTTAAAGGATCTCTGCAATATTTGACTTTTCCAGAACACAATACACAATGCAAATGATTCTTAATAATAAAGCACACTTTATTATTGAAACTAATCTACTATCCAAACACTAACCTATGATTACTGTAACGTGAACACACACACAGTCAAAAGATGTAAAGATAAAAGCTTTGCTGCCAAAACATTTGCTGCTAGTTTCTAGAACCAGAAGCCGTGAGAAATCAACAAGAAGAAGTTTAGCTTATTAAGTTTTATCGCGCACTTCAGTGAGTAAAGGTAACTTTGTGTTTACCGCTGACGAGGGATATCAGCTGAGGAAGTGTCTGCACTCGGGCTTCTGGCAGGTTGGCTTTCTGATGTCTGTGAGGTCAATCGCTGATAGGTTCCTAGAGTTTGTTGCAAGTTGTTGGTTCTTTGGAGTTTTAGCAGTACGGATAAGCTGTTTCAATGAGTTCTTGCACTTCTCTGAGTTTCCTAAGTTTCTATGAGTTGCTTCGCTGGTTTGCTGCTGTCTTCCTTCCTTTCGAGGTGTTGTTAGATGATTTGGAGAGGTGCACACACAGATGTTGCTGTTTACATCTTTTGGGTGTGGTTACGCACACAGATCACACACACTGTACGGTCCCTGGTTTGCATGTTTTAACATGTGGAATTTTGTCCCGCCCCACAAATGGGGGAGCCAATCAGTTCGCTGCTGCAGGGCGAGTCTTTCTCTGAATAGTTCCTCATTGTGTATACATTAAACGTATGTTGACACCGAGGAATGTAAAGGAGTGTCTCATAACGTTTGGTATAACTATAAGTTTTATAACTCAAGATATTGATCACTATAAAATTAAACATATCAAGATCTATCCGTCCACACCAAACACGCCTGTATACATCCTGATTACACTTCATTCATTCATTCATTCCATAGCACAGACACGTGATATACATATACATATGATAACCCAATGTCATAAACACCAACATACAAAAAGCATATATGAATTATGTGACATACATATTTTTTATGAGCTGTTTGTGGAGCTGTGAAGGCTATCAACAAGTCGTTGTGAGGTCCTGCAGAGCAGCTCTGGGTGTCTTCCAGTTTCCTGGGCGATCAGTCTCCGGCCATTTCCCAGACATTTAGGCGTTCAAAGGTAGCCATTGATCAGTTTTACGATTCATGAACTGTATAAGATTCTCTTTGGAATGTTGTCTTTATGCATCTCTGTCTGTTCACTATGAGGTCCCACTATGTTTATCGAAACTCTCTCCACACTGAGGGCATGTGTGTAGTTTTACTCTAGTGTGAATTCTCATGTGTTTGTTAAGATTTCCTTTTTCTGTTAACTTTTTCCACACTGATTGCACACATAATGCTTATCTCTAGTGTGAACTCTTCTGTGTTTGTCAAGGCTTTCTTTTCCGTTGAAACTTTTTCCACACTGTTGGCAGGTAAAAGGACTTTCTCCTGTATGAAGTGCTATGTGGTCGTTAAGGTTTCTTCTTCTACTGAAACATTTTCCACACTGTTGGCAGATGTAAGGCTTCTCTCCAGTGTGAACTCTCATGTGCCTGTTAAGGTCTCCTTTTCGAGGAAAACTTTTTCCACACTGTTGACAGATGTGAGGCTTCTCTCCAGTGTGAATTTTCATGTGCACTTTAAGGTTTCCATGTAGATAGAAACCCTTTCCACACTCAGAGCAGGTGAAAGGTTTCTCTCCAGTGTGAACTCTCATGTGCACGTCAAAGCCTCCTTTCTGAACAAAACTTTTTCCACACTGTTGACAGGCGTAAGGCTTCTCTCCGGTGTGAATCCTCATGTGTACTTTAAGGCTTCTTTTTTGAGTAAAACTTTTTCCACACTGTTTGCAAATGTAGAGACTCTCTCCAGTGTGAACTCTCACATGGACTTCAAGGCTTCCTTTTTGACTAAAACTTTTTCCACACTGTTGGCAGGTGTAAGGCTTGTCTCCAGTGTGAATCCTCATGTGCCTTTTAAGACCTCCTTTCTGAGTAAAACTTCTTCCACACTGTTGGCAGATGAAAGGCTTCTCTCCAGTGTGAATTTTCATGTGTCTGTAAAGGTTTCCGTCATGAGTGAAACATTTTCCACACTGTTGGCAGGTAAAAGTTTTTTTTCCTGTATGAATTCTTATGTGGTCGTCAAGGCTTCTCTTTCTATTAAAACTTTTTTCACACAATTGGCAGGTGAAAGGCTTCTCTCCAGTGTGAATTCTCATGTGCGCTTTAACGTTTCCTTCAAGAGTGAAACGTTTTCCACACTGTTTGCAGGTGTAAGGTTTGTTTCCAGTGTGAACTCTCATGTGCCTGTTAAGGTCTCCTTTTTGAGGAAAACATTTTCCACACTGTTGGCAGGTAAAATACTTATCTCTAGTGTGACCTCTCATGTGTACTTTAAGGTTTCCTTCAAGATTGAAACTTTTTCCACACTGTTGGCAGGTGTAAAGCTCGTCTCCAGTGTGAACTCTCATGTGGAGTCTAAGGTTTAAAAGTTCATTAGGACTGTTTTCAGACTTAAAATGGGTTAAACTTTCAGATCTTGTTGTAAGGGTTGTTTTCTCTGAGCAAGTCTCTGGCCGACTGAAAGACTCCTCTTCAGTTTTAAAATCATGATGCGTCTCGTATTGTACTTTCGCTTCCATTCCTTTTGGTATTATGCTCTCCTCTTTCAGCGGCATGAGGTCTGATGAAAAAAGACAAATGGGTCAGTAAGTTAAAGAATAATTCAATAGCAAAATTTACTTTAAAAATTTAAAATTTAAAAATTAAATAATTTGCGGAGAATAAATAAAAGTGAATAAGTATATGACTAAATCCAGTACACATTGCTCTTTGCATTGTTGCAAAATACATTAATATAATAACATTTATATGTAATATATACACACACACTATAGTAGTCAACATCTGAAGTGGATCAAAGTTGTCCTAAAACCAAAACAACATCCATTGTAGTCTGATGAAAACTTTAACTTTTTTGTTCCACTTCAAAAGTTAACTACTGTACACAGGAAAATATTATTAAAAAGAAATAATAATTTATATTAAATGAACAGCAGTCTAATGAGGTAGCAACAAGGGCTGCACTAACAAGATAATATTAATAATTGTTGATTATTCCCTTAAAATAGTCATTGCAATTGGTTACAATTATCAGAAATTACATGCATTGATGTTTTAAATAGCTTTATACAATTATCTGAAGCAATTGCAAGCAATAATTTTAAGTAAAAGAGAAAGAAAAACAAAAAGTAAAAACACTACAAAACCTTTCAATTGCTCTTCTCATTGCCACAAATGTCAAATATATATTGGTTTGGTTTCTTTCAATAAAAAAGTAAAACTATGCAATATACATGGTATAATAATGTTATAGTGATGTTCAAATTAAAACTATGTAAAAACTCAAAAAAACCTGTAGAAAAAAACCTGAGTTTGCCTTATCAAGTATTCTTGGCTAGAGGCTGAAACAACACCACGTTTGACTTTTAAAGCCTTTTAGCCAGGAACACAAGCCTGTTCTGTAATCACAGTTCACACTGCTCACCTCAACTCAACTTTATTTATATAGCACTATTAAAAGCAACAATTGTTGACCAAGGTGCTGTACAATCAATCAAACAAACATCAAAAACATTTACACATTAAAACATCATGAATTACATCACAAAACAGAACGATCACTTTCCAATTAGCTACAGTTAAAAGCAAGAAAAAAGTAAGAGGTTCTCAGTTTTGCTCTACATGAGTGTAATGAC
>JAUYWG010000013.1:1415650-1432394 GCA_034779775.1 Enteromius afrohamiltoni
GCCACATCAAGATGCTGATCTGACATCATGAGTAGTGCACAGGTGTACCTTATACTGCCCACAATAAAAGGTCACCCAGGAATGTGCAGTTTTTTGCTTTATTTATATATATTGGTTTTAGTGCTTAAACTTTTTCTTTAAAGGCTTAAATCTAATATATATATTTTCAGATTTATTTCAGTTGCCGAATTTTTTTTTGTATTCAACAATATTTTTGTATTTTGTATTTTTTGTATAATTTTTTTGTATTCAACAACAGTACAGCAATGAATGAATAAGAATTTGGATATATACTAAATTATCACATGAGTAACTTTACAATGGCAAAAATCTTGATTATTTCAAATAAACACATTTACAAAATACAATATAGCCTTCGTGAGATTTTCATACAATTTAGAAACAGCGTCAGACGAATGAGATTTGTTACATCATAGCACCATCATGTGTTAAAGGTTAACAATACATGATCTTTCTCAGATCGTTTGACAAATTTGTTTCGACAGGAATGATGTGCCAAGCAAAGACCTCATACATCGAGACGGAGATCGAATGGGGAGCCCGTTTTGAGCCGTGCATGACATTGGAGAAAGGGGCGTTTCGAGTCGACCTGAGACGTTTCCACAGCACATATCCGGTGCCTCTCCCGCCCTGCACCGCACAAGAGCAGCAGCATATACAGACCCTTCAATTGGGACTGGAGCTCCAGGAATCTCTGAAAGACTGTGTTAACTGGAAATTGGGTGGGGATGACCAAGAAGATGACATTGTGAAACCACCAACACTTACATTTCCTATTCACAATATCAAGGAGGAGCAAATGTCAGAAGTCAACGAATGCGAATATCTTTAAGTTGTTAAAAAAAGCGGTTCAGGTTCCGAAAGTGTTGTTCAAGCATTTTCCAAAAATCTTATATGTGAGAATTCCGATCAGTTCACTTAAGTTCTCATTTATTTTGAAAGAGTGCGTGATCTCTGCTGAAGGTTGTTTTCCCCTCCTCCCTCGAAATTCGTGTTTCTGTGGTAACGGTTTTGGAATGACCAAGATTTTGAATCCGAACAGGTTCAAAAGCAATAGAAACATTTTAAAACTTTGTAAATGGGACGTAATAAACTACACGACATTGTACACTGTTAGATACACAAGACAGCAGAGGCATGTCAAGAGAAGCATGACGAACTGAAAACATGTAATCTACAATCGGCTCTGAAAATGTTTAGTATTCTCTAAAAAGGTACCTTTGCCATTCTGCTTGCAAAATATTTGGTTATTCTTGGTGAAGTTAATTATAATTTCTCGCGAATCGTTGCTGAGTAAGATGAAAACTTAATGCGTCTATGACCTCCATGGCGGCCTCTACTGGTGGATAATGAAACTAGACCATTAAGCATCTTTTCACCATACTAAATTTCACCACTTCACTAAAGAGTTTTTGACCATAATGCTTTTATTAAAAGATTGTATACATTTGTGTAAATAGATCACATAGTGAGTGCTTAGATAAATGGTAGAGATTTGACCAGCTCAATAAATAAACAAACATATATCTTTATGCTATTGTGATGATATTTCACAGAGAAAGTTATAAGCATTGGTAAATTGCAGTCTACTTCTTAATTGAACTGTTCACCCAACTAGACGTCTTCAAAGAAAACAAAAGTCAACTGCCATAAATGTCTTTTTTATGCATATTAAATATATTATAATATTTGTATAATGAATTAAAAATAGATTAATAAAAGTATTCAAAATATTGAATCTGTATTAAATTTTCCATATCTACATATTTTATCGCACAGGGCTTAGGTGTGGCAGTTGTACAGGTACGTGCTGCTCAGGCTCCAGTCTGGAGGGAAGTCCTGCGTGGGGTGATTCTTCAGGTGTTTCTGCATGGCTGCCAGGCTGCTACAGAACTCCAGACACAGGGTGCACTGGTAAGGAGTGGCTCCGCCGTGAGTACGCAGATGCTTGATCATAGCCGAATAGTCACGTGAACGCTGACCACACAGCCGACACTCGAATGGTTTTTCACCTGGGAGAGAGATGAGGGGAAAGAACTGAGCTGCAGGTTTCAACATGATTTGCCAGAAACCTGAAGCGCATTTGTAATCAATAAAATAAATTAAAAGAAATAGAGATTAAGAACTCAAAAGAGTTAAAGAATTATTACTAAAACTGTACTATAAGTACTCTCTCTATATATATATATAGAGAGAGAGAGAGAGAGATGTGTGCAATATTTAAAATAAAATTATAAAAAGAAGAAAATGTGGAAATGGAAATATATCAAAATAATTATGTGAAATATTAAAATATAAATATTAACTAACTACTTAAAGTACTATGACTAAAACTGGAATAATATTTTTAAGAATAAAATAAATACTGTAATTAAATTACATATGAAAAATTAGATACACTATTTGTAAATATATTAGAGTTAAAATAACGTAATCTTAAAAAAAAAAAAAAAAAAATCGGAGAAGGCCATCAGCATAAGTACAATAATCAATACAGCTGATAATTCATGGAGATTAATATATAATCTATTTTTTTGTTTCTGTAAATAAAATATAAAGTAGTTTATTTCAGCTAGTTGCCAAAGCAACATTTCTCATTTTTATTAATTTTATTTTATTAATGAAATGAGAAAACTAACTTTAAAACTTAAAAATAAAAATAACATGAAAAAAGTCGTAATATATACAAAAAAAAAAAATTCTACAATAGTATCTCAGTGGTAATAAAATAACACTAGTTTAGTTCACAGATCTAATCTTGATAGAGCGAAATGCAATGCTCATTTTCTCAGAAAGTGAAATCTCTATCTAAATGAGTGGTGTCTGATACTAGCGCCACTATTCAGAGTTCAGCTCCAGCCACAATTAAACAAACCTGAACCAGGTCTTCATGATCCTAAAAACTTTCAGGCTGGATTAAAGGTTGCTTGTACCTGTGTGGACCCGGTGATGCGTGTCCAGCTGGTGTTTGAGGCTGAACCTCTTGCTACACTGTTTGCACTGGTAGGGCTTCTCTCCTCCGACACCCCTCTTGAGTGAGCGCAGAGGTCGCCTGTCCCGTCCACCTCGACCACAGAACTTACACCTCAGCGCCATTTCCCCAGAACCTGTCAACGGAAGATGAGTGAACACTGATCTGACAAAAAAACTGGTGTGCTTAAAATAGAGATATTCTTTGTTATCGCTCGATCTTTCTAATGCAGTTTCATTTCAGAATAAAACAACACACAAAGAGGTTTGAACAGCGAAAGTGGCTTTATTTTTATTTCGTTTTTTTTTTTTTTTATTGCGAGTCCATTTAAAGAAATAGTTCATCCGAAAATAAAATATTTGACAACTCCAGTGAAAAAGTCCATTCCCATATTCGTTGTGCCGGATGGTTACTTGTAAACTGTGCTTGATCTTTACATATTCCTCTCCTGATTCAGATACAGAGATTACTTTAGTTAACAATGTACGAATACAGGACTTGGACTCTCATTTTAACAGCACCCATTCACTGCAGAGGATCTGCTAAAAATTTGTCCGAAGGTGAGCACACTCAATTTTAATTTCACTGGTCTTTTAAATGTGCCTTATCTTGTTTGAAGAGTTGTGAATTCACAGATTATGTTTTCAGTTCCTTTTAGCACTTACCTAATTTTTCAAGTCAAAGATGAAAAGTTTTTAAATATGTTGTTTATTTCCGTTATAAAAATAAGCTTTCAGATAACCTTGGTATCTTGGTAAATGGTATATCTTGCAGTGAACCTGCAACATAAATAGTGACCTTTCAACTGAACTTTAAACACATCTTCATGGTCACTGAGCCTCAGGCCGAAATGTACCTGCGCTTCACAAGAACGCAGGGATATTTTTGTCATGACGCTGGTCAGCTCTTTGGCCCCTCATATCTCCTTTAATGTGTTTAAATTTGTCTTCGTGTTGTCTAATGCGCTGCTGATGACAATTGTTCCATTTGCTAAAACACCAGTTAACCAAGTGTGAAAGTGAAAGGAGACTGATAGCACTATCTAATTATTAATCTACAAAACACTACAGTGATGTTCCATTTGTTAAAATAAGCTATATTAGTTAACATGTACTTCTAATGCACAAGTAAAATTCATTTATTAGCTTTATTGATTTATTTTCACATTTTTTTACTTTGCTTCAATGACAGCAACTGTTGAGCTGGATGCAGGGATGCGATTTGGACTTTTAAACTTTTTTTTTCCCTCACAACGTAAATTTTCATTTGGACCACTTTCAAATGTCTTGAGAAGGAGACCACATCTTTATCATTAAATAAAAATCTTAAAATGTGGTCAATTTCAGCCAGTGCATGATGTTCAGCAGACGCTGTTTAAATGGTTTGCAGCAATGTTGCACAATTCTCTTTCCAAAAAGAAAAAAGGACAAAAAGTTGAAATGATAAAGAATAATATGACTTTTATATAATATGGCCGTGAGTATTTACTATTCACATCATAAACTCTTTGTTTAAAATATTTAAGGATGTAACACTATTAATAATTAACTATTGATTTCCTAATTTAAATACAACGGATTTTAAATGTGGACCCAGTTATGCAAGTTTTCAGCTGCTAACATCCTTACACAGTTAAACAATGTACATCAAAAAAAAAGTACATTGTTATAAACTGAATAAATGAGGATTGAAATACACTGTCTGACTTGAGGAGATCAAAGCTGCCATTTTACGAAGATTTTTTTGAGAAATGGCTGCTTTCTTTATCAGAAATATCTAAATTCTTGCCGTAAATATCCTGCTCTGTGAAAATTATAAAAGCAACCTACTGGTTATTTTTTATTTATTGTTAAAGTGGCAAGATTAAAAGTGATTTATGGTCAAAAATAAGTGACATCTGAGTTTTGGCTCATCCTCTGCGCAGCCGAGGGGCCCAATTTTAGATAAACACATCCTGTGGCAACTCTGTTGGTGTGCGGCCTAGTTTATAGCTCTCCCTGTCCACACACACACACACACTTATACATACACACCACATCCTCTCCTGTACTGCTCAAAATGTGAAAAAAAAGCATGGTTAACACTTTCAGTCTTTATATTTGCGAAGACCTCACTTGTGACAATCATATGGACACTTGCAAGGTTGTGTAAGCTTATACTTCTGAGCTCGCTAAAACGCGAGCAAACGCTAAAGTAGTGTGAAACAAAAGCAAACGTACGTGCCCAACTCTGACATTGTATTCACACATATATATAAAACACCCACACATTCCCACATACCCCACTCTCTCTCTCTCACGTATACGCACACATACACTAACTCAGGATGCAGCACAGTGACATAAAACTGCTGCAGAAACCTGCGCCTTTACAGCACAAGTTTCGAAAAAGTGGCTTAGAACATTCTTAAAATTTTAAAAGTTCTTAAATGCATTTAAAAAAGATTGTACAGATGGTTACCTAAACTAACTTTAAAAATGACTGATTGGCAATACCTATATGGACGCAATATTTTTAGCTAGTCATATGCCTCCATATTTTTAGTTATATATGCATGTTATACTTTAGAATGTAATACATATGTTGCTGATATGCTGTTAATGCGATTATACAACACTTCTATGTTGTGCAATGTTTGTATGATGTTATTATAACAATGAGACTATATGCTCCCTTAAAAAAAATAAAAAAAAGTCCACTCAGAATTGTACCATCATCAGGCCATCCACAATATAGTTGAGTTTGTTTGGCGCTCCTGCGGTGAATGGGTGCCATCAGAATGAGTGTCAAAACAGCTGATAAAAACATTCACAAGAAATCCACATTATAGTAGATACAAGTAATCTACATGAAAAGAAATCTATCTAGGCGATTTACCTTTAAACTGCCACTAATAAACTTTAATATGTATTCCATATTAAAACACTAGTCTATCCCCAGTTTTCCTGTCACTTTAAAATCCTCTAACATGTTTTCCCTCATGAACTGTGCTTGATTTGTGCATATTTCTGTCCTAATTAGGATTGTTCACTAGTCAAAACAGTAATTAAAAGATTAATTACTTGTATTTTAGCAATGGTTGAAAATGCCTTAATGATGGATTTGTTTTTTTGTTGCTTTTTTTTATTATTAACGAGTACTATTTGCTTTCCAAGTCATTTAATTATGGAATGGATTAGTGAGGATCACTTGTGGATCATAGTAATATTTTTATCATCACTCTTCAGACTTTCATTCTGACGGCACCCATTCACTGCAGAGGATCCATTACTGAGGAGGTGCTGTAATGCTACAGTATATTTGTTATGATGAATCAAATCCATCTGGAATGGCTTGAGAATGAGTAAATTGTCAGCTAAGTTTCATTTTTTGGGTGATCCGTGCCTTTAATTGCAAAGAAAAAGCTGCAAGGTGTACATTTAGGTTTATTCTAAACTACAGCTACTTTTATGTGAGATAACACATACTGTCTGAATTACACAAAAATCTCCTAAAGATAACATCTCATAAAAATGTGTTACTATCATTCTCACCCCAAAATGCTCAGTCTCGCGAACGCTCGCACACACATAAAAAGCACTCTAACCCCAATTTGGATGAAAAAAGAACAAGTCAACACTTCTCTTTTGGTACTGTATACAAACCACCATGAAGCACAGAGCTGATCGACCGCAGGACTGTGCTGATGCACCACGATTCAGAAGCCACAGTTTTCTCTTGCGCACAGCTTTATACCCCAGTTTAGCAGGTAAGGGGTCATTTGCTAATGTCTCTGTGCCCTGAGAACATTATGTAAACTA
Source organism: Enteromius afrohamiltoni (assembly GCA_034779775.1). Lineage (NCBI taxonomy): Eukaryota > Metazoa > Chordata > Actinopteri > Cypriniformes > Cyprinidae > Enteromius > Enteromius afrohamiltoni. The sequence goes on from JAUYWG010000013.1 coordinate 1,422,443, forward strand.
GGACAAAGCACAACCACCATTGGGACTACGCAGTAACCCCAAAAATGATTAGGACATATAATGAGCTTTCAATGCTCGAATGCTTTTGCATTAGTTGCCTAGCGGCGTCTGCACTGCAGGAGTGTTTCTCAGAACTAACTTCACTTTCGTTAACTGGTGTGAACTTGACTTTTTTTTATTTTTTAGGTGAGGCATGAAGTCATTTCCTTTAGATTCACACAGATGCTCTAGAACAATATTCACATGTACAGTTTGCTGCATTAATGTTTGACAGTCAGAAAGCATCTGGATACTTTGTAGATATACGTTTAATTCTGAATATCATTCGTTTGAATAGTGTTCTTGTAAATACATGCAGCTGAATTAAAATGCATTATTAAGGTGGAAATGGCATTCACATTTAAGTCATTTATAATGCTGGGTGCAAGCATAAATAATTAAATATCCAAAGCAACTTTAAATTGCACTGAAAGTATAGATTTAAAAATGCATTCCCTGGTATTCAAAAGTATGACCTGTTTGAGCTATATAGGAATGATAAAAAGGATCATATAAATAATAATATAATATAAAAACAAAAATACATAAATAAATATCAAATCATATTTATAAATGTAAAATAAAGTAAAGGTTGGAACTGATAAACTAAAGTTGATGCATGAACACATTTTGCTTTTTTCCACTCTCTACTATCCTTTCTTTTACCACTGCCAGCAAAAGAGAAGCAACGGCTACCATCTTTCATCTCTTTGAGAGATACACAAGATTTACATCCTGTTGTGAGCATCCATTCCTCTGATCTGCATAAAAAGTAGGTGCATCCCAGACCAAATCTGCAACTCTGCTGTGCATTTAGTGTTTCTGCAAGCTTCTGTACGATTATCTTATTCTGGGCATATAAGAGAGTATAGGTTGATTTCTGTGTATTTATACAACATATCACCTGAGGTTGATGACCCAGTCTTTGGCCTCCAGGGGTTTTCCAGGGCCGGTTTACCACAGTGTCTGCAGCATATCTCCCTCTCCTCTTGAACCTTTGGCTTCCTGTGGAAAATGTCGTCATGTTAGCACCCATTCAAAGATGTCCATATTTTCCATGCGTAACTAGCAAAAACGATCGCATTTAGGACTTTCTTCATCACCAACAAATATCTTCAAACTGAGTCACTGCAGTTTCCACTGGTGTTTTTTTTTAAACCACTTGTTGATCTGGTCAGCTAACACCTGCAAGTTCAGTTGCACTTCTAAAGCTGCATTTCCACACATTCTAGTGTGATGGCTAGACCACAGCTAATTCAGCAGGTAAAGGTCAGTGAGAAACCCGCAAGCTGTCAGGTGTTGATGCTAATAACCTCTGTTAGACTTAGTGTGTAATCACATTTGTGTCGTCATTTAGCAGAGAGGGCACTACTGTTTCAGTTTTACACAGAATTCTCAAATACACAATCTTGCAAACCTTTTAATCGAAATGCTTCATCATTTAAATTCGTAGGTTACACTCTTAACTTCAAAGGGTTCTTCAAGCCATGTCATATTAACCATTTGTGGTATTGCAAAGAACCATTCAGTCCAAAGGTTCTTTAAAGAGTCAACTTTTTTAGAATCTAAAGAACCATCTTTCACCACAAAGAACGTTTTGTCTAACAGATGGGTTCTTTAGATGTTAAAGGTTCTTGCCATTTTAGACAAAAAGGTTCTTCTATGGCATATTTACATTTATAAATAATCTGTAGACGAATGCACAGGGAATGACGTTCCGCACACACTCTTTTATATCGATCATATTGTGAAGGAAAAGCAGCCTACAAATGATTATAGGAACTTCTTAAATGCTTTAAAATGCATCCCAGGATGCACCTTATGGTTCAGCGTTGAAAAATACTGAGAAGTGTGTAGGTGTGTAGTATATGTCGAGAAAATATGCGAACAAACATCGATATACAGCACTCTGTGTGTAGCCCAACACAAGGCAACAAAGTGTCGTTCAAACTTGTCAAATCTGTTTAATCAAAGAATTAAGAAAATCAATTTAAACTTACATCACCCCCTTCTGTCTACGACCGAAAACTGTAGGAACAAAGGTTTTGCGTTCAGCAGGAAACAATGCAAGAAGACAATGGTTTCCTCTGCCGGAGTCAAGCAGCCTGCAGCGCATCTACAGTGTGAAGGAAAGCTTATGCGATTCAAATATTTAGAACGAATAATATGCTTTACCAAACGTATTATGTTAGTCTAACAAGTGCTCATAAATTTCAGATTTTTTGGGATGTTCAATCGCAAAATGTGCTATAATTGAGTCTACAATGTTGTGTGGGGAGCTTGCATTGTTTCCCTGTGCGTGCATGCTTTAGGTAAAAAAAAACTGCATCTGCTATCAGGTGTTTCATTTCAGCATTGATTGAGCAAAAGAAGTATAAAGATCAATGCCTCAATCAGGCACCTGTTTGTGTGTGTGGCAAATTAGGGAGTGGAACAGACTTTGGCTAAAAATGAGACTGAAATAGAACATCCTGCTCTGAGGGTGTAGATGACTGACTTTCATGTTTACTGTTGTAAAGTCGGGGACAAATGGGGGGCTCCCCTCAGTTTCGGCCTTGATAGTAAGTGTTGTGTTCCAAAACACTCCACCAACATATCCAGTATTTAGTGCAAATGGTGTTTCTGTGCTTTTATACTGCCTCAAATACTTAAAATTAACACACTTTTAAAAATTAAACACCCAAATTATTTAAACGAGAGACCTGCAGATCTTTATGAGCATAAGCGCATATATAAGTCATTCAATTAAAATGTTAATTAAATTATGCTATATTATTCACACCCCAAAATGTTTCATTACAATGATAATATAATTGTCTTGATAGCATAATTACTGTTATTCCACTGCAGTGGAACCACAGACAGTTATTAGTTTCCCTCATTTTAATGGAGCCTATAGAAAGATAATTCTTGTAGGTGGAAAAGGGGGCTGGTTGGGGAAAATGTGTCCGTTGGAAAGTACAGAAAGAAAAGAGTATCACCCAAGTCACGATCATAGACACACACACACACACACACACACATTCAAGCATATACGTTACCCATAAAAGTTTGACACACATGACTGAATTTGTTTCTCAATTTAGAAATGACGTTATTTTGGCGATTACTATTCTTGCATTTGAACTTTTGTACAAAACTGTACAACTATTTTGGATTTTTTTAATTTTTAGAAATTTAGAAATGCAAAACAGTCAACAAGTGTGAACTCCTGCTGTTTAAAAGCTTTTCGGGGTTTACTGCTATTTAAAAAAAAAATAACAACAAATTGCTTGGCCCTACAATATATTACACAAAGTAAAATATTTTGGAGAACATTATTTTTTTTTTTAGCTTAAATTCAGGTTTTTAGGCAACTGTTTTTTTTTTTTGACTGCATGGCCTCAGTTTCAAAGTCTAATAATTTAGATAAGTTTAACTATCTTGGTCTGTACAGAGAAAGCAGAGTTTGAGAATAATTTTTGTTTTTAAATCTAATATATACAACACTTCAAAATTACTCACTACTTTGCATTGTAGAAAACCATTCCCTCATTTGCAATTTTAAATATTAGAAATTTGAAATATTTAGTGAGAGGTGACAAAAAAAGACTTCAAAGGTATGCAAGGTCAGATTTTGCGGTATTTGCTCTTGGTTATGACTGTAAATGTGTTGTTGCATTCGATAAAAAACAAGTTTACCAGGCTAATGGTGTTCCGCTGAAATTAGCTGACTATAATGTGGCTTCCTGTCGAAAATATAATTTAAAAAACCTAGATTGTTGTCTTATAAACTTGGACTTCTCCCTGAAAAAGATGGAAGAGTGAAGCTCTATCTTTAAAAAATATATTGTTTTAAATTAAACATTCTCCAAACAGTTTTGGTTATGAATGATTTACATTGTATTGACATAAAAACATAGTATCATGCCAAAATATCCTTTCTGATGTTTCACAAAGTAATTATTTCTGTCACACATAAGATGCACAAGGTTAAGGAATTATAAACAATGCTGCCACATATATATTATGTAATCAAAAATGTTTATTTTGGATGCAATTGATCGTTTTATGGAACTAATTTGAAAATGTTCACATTTTGGGGGGGAAATACTTTTAAATTGTGCTTGTGCTGTCTGTCATTAAAATAATTTGAACATGAATTGATATTTTATTCAATCCAATAGCATTCATACATTGTAAGTGTCATTTGTGTGTCGTTTCTTACCTCTCTTGATCATCTGATATGGATCCCGTTAAAGCTGCACTGATAGAGGCGTTCTTTCCTTTCAGACCAGGAATGAAGGGACTGTCTTGAGTCAGCGGAGGAGAGTGTATGAGGGGGTGATAGGGGTGAAGCAACCCTGTGTAACCCATAAGTGAAGAGGAGACCTGTGGCTGGAGCGAGTGGTGGAGGATGGGGTACATGGGTGTGGGGTAGGGATACGCTCGAAGGGAGTGGAAGGTCATAATTTCTCTACAGTTTAACACCATGCTCCTCGACGGGTTGACCGGTGGCCAACAGAGGCGAGGGCTTTGAGTCGGAGAGCTGGAGGAGATGATGCTCTCTCTGGAGAACGTGGGAGGTCTAGGAGTCACGGGAGAACAGCTCTTCTTATGTGTATCAGGGACCGATCTCTTGGTGGAAGAACGTTCTTTTTCTAAAGAACAAACATGGTCTTCATCTGAACTGTGGCTAGTTTTAGACAACTGAGTGTCTTTGTGTGCTTTGTCATCTTGAAGGGAATTTATCGCTTTTGTGTCTGTCTTAGTTGGGGCTTCTGGATCTCTAAGTTGTGCTTGACATTGCTCTACCAATGACTCCACTTCCAGGTACTCAGCGCCCCTCAGCAATTCCTTGAGATCACCTTTGGGCACCTCCAGTGATTCGCTGTACACATAGTCTAAGATTTGCTTGAATGTGTGGGAAGAGACTTTTTCTATAACGCAGCAATACCCTGAACCTGGACCGTGCTGGTTTGTTAGCTGCCGCTTGAGACGCTTGCTTGCCAGCGCTAATATCAGAGCGTGGGCCTTAAATGAAAGGCCTTCCACAGTGAGAAGTGTGTCACAAAGAGTTCCAGCCTGGCGGAGCAGCTCCGTCTGATGCAGAAATGGCACGTGGTGAGGGTTTTGAATGCGGATCATCTTCAAAGAGTGGGGGGTACGGCTGAAGTGAGATGATCGAGTTTGGTGTTGTGATGAGAAATCTCATGTCAGCCTTTAGATAGGGGGAAAAAACAGAGGTTGAGTGTGTCATGGGACAGTGAGGAATAATTGTTGACATGAAAGAGAAGATGGAGAGAGAAAAACTACTCAGAATATTGTAAAAATCATAAATGAGTCTCCCAGGAAATTATAAAATATAAAAATAAATGTATTTAATAAATAACACTGCTTTTTATGTAGACCGTAATACCCATCTCTTTAACTATTTTAATTGTTTATCTTTTTTATTTTCTTATTTATTGACTTATCAGGTTATAAGTTAAGCTATTGTTTATTCATTCTTCAATTTATGTACTTATCTGGCTTAGATATTGTTTGAAAATCAAAAAATTGAAAAGACAAAAGATTTACAGGCCTGGAATTTTCCTGAACTCGATACATTGAGATTTCGATCTCTAGACATCTAACAGTCGTGATTAAGGTGATCGATAACCAGACTTTTTACATGCATCCAAGGACTGATCAAACCTGTCACCGTTCAGCTGTTTTAAAACTAAAAAACAGATCTCGTAGCTTTCAGAGAGATAGACCGAAAGAAAGACTGAAACATAGATAAGCTCGAAGAGGTAAATACATATAGCAATATAGGCTAAGGCATCTGACTTAATTTCAGAGATTGTGAAAGACATATTCAGAAGAATTGAGCAGGGTTTTTTCCTGAACTCATCAGCAACACAACACCTCTAACCTACTTTCATACATCAGACAGACAATGTAATTCACAAAATGAAACTCTAAGCATGTTTAATCATTTCTATCTCACAATACATTCAACCATGAACTGGAATTGTAGTGTCTGTGTATGGCTCAACGCGGAGGTGGACATGTCTGGGCACGTCAGGCGGCAAAGGACCTTTCGCATTTTGCATCACCTTTGAAATTTTGTTGTGGAGCTTTTGCCATGAAGCCACAGACCTCTTCAGAATGTGAAACTCTGACTAATGCCGGTACGCTGAGACTCGTAAGAGTTCAAGTTTGTTTGATCAACAACAACAGTATCAAAGCCATACAGTAGGTCGGTTTAGATATGCATCTACTGTAGTAGCAGTGTGATGTGGTGTCTGGTGAAGCGTTTGATTACAGTACATGTCAGCTGCGTTCTAATTCCTCACAATTGCGCAGAAAGTGATGCGGACTGTCTGGGGGGGAAAAAAACGGTTTTGATACTCAATCTTGAAAGGCATACAGAGGCACTCCAAATAAGAACCATGACCATCCTGGAATACGAACTGTCTTTGGACAGTAATGAGATGCAAAAGATTCAGTCGTAAGTATCTCGGTTTGCGTATGTTTTGTCGTCGATCTGACGAATGCGCAAAACAAGAAAGTCGAAGAGTATCGAATGCCTGCAAAAACCTATGCTGATACGATCACTCCCCCTCAGCTAGGATGCAATGGTGACGGATTGTGTGGAACACACTGTACTGAGATGACGGTGCTCAATGTTCTAATTACTAGAATTGATGCTAAACTGGTTAAAAGCGATACACACACACACGCAGCAAAGCATGAAAAAACAACTGAAAAAACCAACGTTAATATTTGCAGGCATTTTACCAAACAGATGTGTAGATACTTTCATAACTGTCCAAATTAACGGTTGACTGTTTACGCACTCATGATGTAGTTTACATTTCTGCACACAATGTATGTGATCTGCAACTAAGTAAAGTAATTGAACAGTTTACCCAAAAAATAAAATGCGGTCATCATTTACTCTCGCTCCTGACGTTCCGCATATGTATGTCTTAATTTCTTCACAAAAGAAGATCGTTAAAGGACACTGGTGTCCAAACATATTGAACTAGGCCTACATTGCCTTTTGCTGTGTGGATGTACAATGTACAATACATTTTCTTTAGAACGATCACGAGGGTGTAAATTTATGACTATATTATTATTATTATGGTTATTATTTTCATTTTTTAAGTGTACTGTCTACTTAGCAGTCAACAAAATAGAAAACTACTTCTTAATTTCCCCCTTTGTTTGTAGCACTAGCTTGTGTGTGTATGTGTGTACCTTAAAAAAAGAAAAACAAGAGCCAGATGAGTCATGTATTATTACTCTAATATTAAATGTCTAGTGTTCCACAAATATAAGTGAGTCATATTACTGTACTTAATCTAGCATGCATCAAAGATTTGAATAAATTTAGAATAGACTATGCCATAAATTATTCCTTGGACTTGCAAAAATGAATATAATATTTCCACAGCTACCGACCTAAATGCATCTCTTGCTCTTGTTGTTGCTTTGCACAAGTCACTGGAAATTTAGAATCAAAGCTGAAAAATGTTGTCAAAAATGAATTAGTTCTGTACTGTATGTAAAGCGCGTTGCCTACGCTAAGCCAATTTTTTATTTAAAATAGCCTAAAAAACAATAAAATATTTATCATCCGTTTCATGCATTACTGCATGCATTACAGCTGCCGTAATCACAGTCCCCCCAGCAACTAAAAAACAAACAAACAAAAACAGCAATCTGCTGTTGTTCCGTGTCTGACTGCGGTCAAATTACCGCTAAATGAAATTTACCAAGAAATTACTAAAAGCGTAGCAGTTTTTTTGTGTCGCAGTGAATGATACCTCGATACCAACGATGCCTTCACTCATTTCTTTTAAAGCCCAGGTGGAAATGAATTCACATTTGAGCGTGATAATAAGCAGAATGAGAATGAATAAGAAGAATGAAACCGTGTGCAGTAAGTTCGGAGTCAAATGACTGCAAACTGTGCAATAGTGCAATGAGCAATTGACTTACCTGCCAAGCAGGCCTGTGAATGTCTGAATTTGAGACCCAGTTTACACTCTGTCCCATAACCAAATTGAAGCCTTGCCTTCATTGTACGAAACTATAGTATGTCACATGTCAAAACAACTAGGCCTATCCGACGAAAGGCAATCTGTAAGCGTCATCAACAAAAATCTCACTCACTAGTGAAGAACGAACCTATAGACTATGTAACAGGTGATAACTTTAGAAATCTGCAAAGTGCAACGGTCAGGCCCACATAAAGAAACGCAGTGCAAGAAAGAGGCCCATGAGTAACAGGGGAAAACCTGTCTGCAGTGACACATCCTCTCCGGGCCTGCAGTCAGAAAAGACCTCAACACACAATCAGACACTTGCACGGATGCTTTTGTAATCAAAAGATGTTTTTCCAGATATAGAAAGCACGGCACTTGGTGATGGGGGAGGGGAAGAAGTAGAGAGGCAGCAGACAAGATGAGAAATGGCAAGATGACACTAGAAGGTGGAAAAGAAGAAGAGCCTGGTTGACAGAAACTTTCAAAGACGTACCTATACGATCAAGGTAGAGGCTGCGTCCTGTCGCGAGCAAGTCAACAGAGACGCATTAACACGCATCGCGACCTCAAGCAGAGGTGTCATCGCCCAGTGGAAGTCTACATGTGGGTGAGATCTAGCAAGGCCACCTCTAAACTCAAACCAGCCCCTCCCCTTAACACCTCAAACATCTGTGATTGGTCTTCTTTTGCTTTTTTGCTTCCTTTTACCGTTTTTTTTTTCTAGAAATAAATGCATCTGTGCTGTTGACTTATTTGTTCATTGGAACCTTTCCTGATAGCAGCAGAAATACGAACTGGTCGAGATCAGAAAGTTGTTTGATTATTAAAAAAATAAAATAAAAATACAAAACATGTTCTCTTATAAGTGATATTGTGATAAAATGAGTTTGATTGAAAATTGAAAATGAGTTAAATATTTAATCAGATACATAAAGACATTATGATGGGGGCATGAAGATGCATTGCAATTAATATTCAGCTACACTGACTCTACATTTTTCCAGAATAAATTAAAAATAAATAAATTATTTATGGGGTATGTTTTAGATAAATGCTAATTAAATCTTTGTACTTTATCATTTCACATTTAATTCAATGTAACTTGATATTTTTTTCTAAATATGAAATTTATGAGTAATTTCTTTGTGAATATTGTAAGAAAAAAAGAATCCTATACCATTTTTTTTTTCACAAGTTTACATGTTCATCTAATTCTTAAATTCTAATTTATAATGGGAGTGAGGTAATCAACTACTTATATGCTTTGGTGTTTTGGAACAGATTAATAAGCTTCTCCAAAATGTTTAGAACAAAATATTAGAGACGTTATTTCTTTCTACTATTGGCTAATTTTTATGTCTTTATTTTTTTGGGCCAGTTTTTTATGCAACTGCCCACACTTTGTTCCCATAATCGCAAAATATCATGTTATGGAAAACAGCCATTTTAACATGAAAGAAACAGTTCACTTTTCTGTACCGACACTGAATATATAACCGTATTTTGATAAATTAATGGCATTGGTTAATGAGCAATTCAACCCACCAGATAAGAACAATTCCAGGAAGAGGATGAAAGCGAAGGTGTGAATTGTTATTTGAGATCCTCTTATCATCCATTGCAGTGGAGGCTGAAGATCTTTATCAAATAATAATGTGCAATACTTTACACTATCATGGAAACATTGTGAAATGTGACACTTCTTATAACCTATTAAATTAATTAAGGCCTGGTCTTTCATGTCTTGAGATTCTCTATTTTTCCAGTGCATTATCGGGTTCCTAAGATTATAGTCAGAAACATAATTATGTGTATACACACACACACACACACACACATATATATATATCTGAAATGCTTTTTGTAATTCCAGTGGTCAAAGGCAGTGGCAA
>JAUYWG010000015.1:12991-32476 GCA_034779775.1 Enteromius afrohamiltoni
TATATACACTTGTCTTGTGATGCTTATGCATAATTTGAAGGTAAAATGTGACTTGTGAAACAAGTTGTCTTAACACTCCCTACTCTGTGACAAGCATTTTAAGCTCTTGTCGTGGGCCAGGATGCATCAGTAATGGCATTTCCTTTCCATATTCTTGCATAATTCTTGTTCTCTCTCATTAGAAGAACCCCAAACAACGAACCTGACACCCCTCATAAACGCCATGAAAGAGCGAACTACTGTGAAGAACACTGAAAAACTGTTGATCATCAAGACCCAATTTAGAATTTCTGTGTGAATCAGAAATATTGTCCAGTGTGCAAGATGTTTTCAGAGCAACTGATGCAGCTCTTAATACACTACTGAATAGAACAGGATGTTACATAACCATGGGAATGCAACTGAATTTAACAAGCCTCACTGGCTGAGTAAGAAATGGCTTCCCATTGCCAAAACATTCTGAATATACAGTTTATACGGTGGAATGACAGTGAGCATATATACTGCAAGTAATGCAAAAAAGAAAAAAGGTTTGTTCAGAAACTGTTTGCTTTTGACTCTCTACCTCTTACTCCTGTTCTCAAGCTGTGTGTTTTTTAGTGCTGCTGCTGAAGCAAAATATGGAAATCAAACACACCCGGATGATTTTAAAGGAACTGACTGTGCAAAATCCAGCTGACTGGGCAAAAAGAACTGCATGCACACTTATACTTGTAAAGGAAACTGTGTAGAGGAAATTATTTTTCTTGTGATCTGCTCACTAAGGCTGCACCAGACATGCAGTAAAAGCAATAATATTTGAAAATATCATTATAATTTAAAATTAAGCATTCAGTAAAATGTAATTCATTCCAAAGCTGAATTTGCAGTCTTCTGTCACACGATCCTTCAGAAATCATTATGATATGCTGATTTTCTGCATTTCTAATTATTATTAATGTTGAAAACAGTTTTGCTTTTACATTTTTTTTCCCATTTGAAATTGAATTTTGTGAATGCATTTTACTGTCACTTTTGATCAATTTAATTCATTCTTGCTAATTAAAAGTATACATTTATTTTGTAAAGGAAAAAAAAAAATTAAACAGTAGTGTAAGATCTTCTCCGATAATGAATAAAAGCACCCACGATGTACAGTTGCTTGAGATTATATCCAAAGTGAGAACAGCTGGAATCCAGACACAGACTCAGATATGGGAAATTTGGTCACTACATAATTCCCATACTTCCATTTGTGCCATTTCATACTTTTGATATTATTCTAGCATGTGGAAAACAGTCCTAGTAAAGAATGAGTCTTTGCACTCCTGACTGGAAGAATATATTCTCACTGTGCCCATTACAAATGACATTTGCTGTATCTTTGATGAATTAAGGTCTTTTAGCGCTGTCGGTAAGTCGTTCTCGATGTCCAGACGGTGCATGTTGGTACTGGACTGTAGCCTTACTACATCCACAGGACTTTAAACTCTCTAACCACTTCCTCCCAATAACCATTAATGAAGCTACTGTTCGAGCAAACCTCCAAACATATGTACAGCAGATTTCATGCCGAGCAATAATGGCGTGAAGGGAAAAAATGGGTGGAACAGGAGTGAGAGATACCTCGCTCTGCAGGAAACAAGACGGTGCCAAACAGACCGGATTCTGGCTCCAAACCACAGAGCCGAGTGGCATTCCTCCCCTCCGGTGTGATGGCTCTACCTGCCGCTTCAGCCTGACCACAGGCTCTACGGGCCAAACCAGACTCCATGGAACAGTCATCACAGCCTGCAGAATGTGCTCCAGCGAACACTTTAAAGTGGTTAGCGCTGCAGGCTATGAAATGTGCACAATAAGTAGAGTCTTTGTGAGGTGGAACACATGCTGGTGAATCAAGGTTTATGCAGCTATATTAACTCTGATTAAGCATGTGGATGGTTGCAAAAACTGCAGAGTTTTCACACTCAAAGCACTCGTTCCAGCAGGTGCAACGCACAAAGTTGGAAAAGAAAAAGCGTGACAGTTTATTCGGAGTCAAATAAGCAGATCGTTTAAAAGTAATAGTTGAATTCTGTCATTTATTTTGTCTAAATATGACGTTATTATCCTTTTTCTAGTTTTGGAGCTTCACTTAGGGATGGGATAAACACTGTGTATAAAAAGAGCTATTTTAAGATCGGTTTAGTTTTTCCTTTTAAAAGAAACTGATAGATTGCATTCATTTGATTCAGTTGAACGTATTAAAAAATTCAACCGATTCAAATAAATGCTTGATTGACTGATTGATAATAATATTTCTTAAGCAGCAAATCAGCATATTAGAGTGATTTTTTAAAAGATTGTGTGACATGGAGGACAATGCTGCTGAAAATTCAGCTTTTAGCAAAGAATAAAAAGTAAATGTATTAAAGGAGTCATACAAAGGCAATTGTCCACCAGCTAATATGATTCTTTAGGGTCTTAATGAAAAGTTTGTAATATAGATTGTTTGAAAATTTCTCAAAGATGTGTAAAAAACACTCAAATTCACTTGACCAGTTTCCTGCATTATTTGCACCAGGTTTTACATTTGAAATATATATACACACACACTAATAAAATGACATCTTGTGACAGCATGAAGGAGAGTACATGGTGATTATTGTAGAATATACTGTAAAGAAAGCTGTGGTCAGTGTCCAGCATTAATGATGCTTTAAAGTGAAAGTTTCTTCAGGATCCAGGAGCGCAGTAACTCCAGTTCTTGTCGACACAGCTGATGGTTGAGGCCTGGGAAGGAATGGAAAGACGTGTTGAGGCCAGCTTTCTTCAGCAGTGAGTTGGTCTCCTCACCCCAGCTATGGAAAACCAGCTCATCTGCTGTGCCGTGACACTGAAGCAGCTCAGGTAGAGGCTGTTGGGATGCGCTTTCTACTGCCTGTGCAGAAGATTAGAGACGTGTTTGACATCATGATATTAACAATCCTTGATCGTAAGGCATTCTGAAGGCTATTATCTACCTGATATATGACTGAGTCTTTGTTAAGAAAGCTGGACAGAGCGAAGATGCCAGCCACATCCTGGTGATACCTGCAAACCAGGTGTAATGCCATGGCACCTCCCATTGAAAAGCCCCCTAGAGTCAAACATACAGACATTAGACAAGGTCTTTATCACACCATAAGCATTCAGTGACTCTGTATTAAAGGGGTCATGCAAAGGTAATTTTCCACAAGCTAATGTGATTCTTTAGGGTCCTAATGGAAAGTTTGTAATATATTGCGCTTTTCCACTGCATAGTACGGCACGGTACGGTTCTGTACAGCTCACTTTTGGGGGTTTTCCACTGGGAACAGTACCTGGTACCTGGTCCTTTTTTTAGTACCACCTCAGCCGCGGTTCCAAGCGAGCCGTACCGTTACCAAAACGTGACAAAACGTAAACTCTACTGGTCACTGATTGGCCGGAGAAAATCGTAATTACTGCGTCACTGAACTTGCGACAAGAGACACAACAGACCCGCTAGATGTAAATCAGCACAGCCAGCGAAGGATCGGACGCAACTGTTTTGTTTGAGGAAACGCACCTTTTTGCATTGTAAAAATGGGTGTTTTGTGGTCTATTGAGGAAGTGCAGAAGTTCCTCTCGTTGGTAGCCGAGGAGCGGATCCAGCGAGAGCTTGATGGGGCGACACGGAATATAAAGGTTAGTAGAGGCGACGCAACTATAATGACACGTGAATAATCCCGCCCACTATAAAGCAGTACTAAACTGCAGTGGATAAGCAAACCGAGCCGAACTGATTTGTGCCGTAACGAGCCGAGTCGTACCACGCAGTGAAAAAGCGACAATAGATTGCTCAAAAAGATAGTGTTAAAAACGCTCCTTTTCCCCTGTCAAAAACAGCTCTTTAGAAATCACTCTGTTCTGTGCTCTTCCCCTTTAAATCTTCACAAGCTCCGGTGACTCCGCCCCTCTTTTCCGAGGTGCTCTCGGAGGATCTTTTTTTTGGTGTATTCATAGTGAAACTTGCTCATTAACACATTATCAGGAGAGGCGATTTGCAAAGATTCCTTAAAAAGATAATCACTGCTTCTGTAGGTGAGGCTGGATCATGAATGATTTGCGCGAACATGAACACATTTCGGTTGATCAAGGGGGGGCGTTTCCCTTCAGAACCAAACATAACATCAATCCTCTGCGTCTTCTGTCACTCAGATGTCGGGGGTAAATCACTACTGCTCTGTTCATTAATATATTCAACAACAAAACACCTCAATCTCTCAGGAGTCCTGCTTGTCTCTGCGTCTCGGTCTGATGACAGCTCAGGGCGGGTCTGAGGTAAGACACCAGTTCAGTCTGTGCGACACGCTGCTGTCAATCAAATATGCTGTCAATCAGATATTGTGGGAGTGGCCTCTGTCGGTGTGCACACACTCCCAACACACATTTCAGTCCAAACAGCTTGAAAAAGTGCACGTACTATATGACCCCTTTAAAGCCTGTTGAGCTGAGTTCTCTTAAAGTCATTTCTACTATACTTGAGTGGATTTTAGCAACATTATGAGCTGCAGTACTTTCTGAGTCAGAATTTCAAACCATAATTCAGGGTTTGCAATGAGCTCAATGCATACCATTCCGTTAACAAGTATACTGCACTTTTTTTGTGTCCGACAACACAGCAAATATCTGAAAATGAAAGCCTATAGAACCCTGACATTTCTCGAAATGATGGCATCACTTTATTTGTGCTATTAATTTGACACAAGACCCAGCAGTCGTATGTTTAATTTGCGGCAAATTATTTGGTTGTAAAGCCTTTTCCATGATCGTTTCTCACTCAGCAGTTGCATCTTGATATTATATATTTTAAATGATATGTTATTTTTTCACTACAGGACAGCGACTGCTCATAATCGGAGCATTTTTAAATGCATTATGCACAAGATTATTGTTAAGAATCACATTATTGGTTTAAATGCAAACAGTTTGTGACAGGAAACTAATCAATGCACGCAATTCAAAAGGGTCTACAGTAGCCCAAACTGAAGTTTAAAAAAAAGAAAGAGAAAAGAAAGCTGGCCTTTAGTTCCACTTCATCAGACCTCCCATTTTTCTGAAGTCTTCTTACATGCCTGTGCTTAATCTTACACATCTGGGCAAATCTGGGCACTACATCTGGGAAAGTGAACAAGTACCCATCAGCCTGTCAGAGACGATGGGAGGAGCCATGTTGAGATGGAGGATGGATGGAGTTCACAAGTTCTTCTTATAGAGACGTTGTAACCAGGACTAATTAACAGGTCTGCCGCTTTTCCCTTTACGCACTTCTCAAAGACAAAACCTATGAACTCCATCCTAATGAAATTGAACATACTGAGAAATTCCACATGCTGCTTGGGTAAAAAATTCTGTGCATGCATGTTTGACTTTGGCTTTTCCCATTAACTACGACACCTAAAAGATTGAAGAACGCAATATAAATATATGACAGCGTTTTCCATGGAAAGTTCTGGCGCTTGTCAGTCCGTCAGCCTGGGAAGTGGACTCAGCGTACAGACCACTTCGTTTCTCCAGCGTGCAGAGTGACTCCAATGAGTATTTATAGTTAATGACAAAATGTTATGATTTAGGAAGATAATATTTCAGCAGTCTCACAGGAACATGTGTTTTTTGAATCAGTTTCTTTGGAAGCGAGTTCAGGGGCTTTTCTGTCCTTCCACACTGAGCCTTTTCACACAAAGACACTCCTCACGTTTTACTTGTAACTATTTCAGGGTATTTGTGTGTTATTGGCTTGTCGGTTAACCCTTCCTCGAATGTTGCCATTGGGTTTAACTCTCTGAGCGAATGGTTTTAATCTCTATCCGGTCGAGTTCACACAGCCTGAGGGAATTTACCTGAGATCTCTTTTTACTGAATGGTTTTCTGCCACTTTCATCTCATTGTGATATATACGTGAACCTGATAACCTGAATATTCTGAGATAAAGCTTAGCAGAAACTTGAGAATCATCCAGAAATTCTTCTTGGCCCATTCTGGCAACAAATTAAAGGAATAAGAAACCTGATAAGTTTCATTCTTCATTTTACACAACGAGGGAGAGACTTATGAGCAGTGGTCTGAGACTCTGCTTAATTTGGAACAAGTGGAGTGTGAGAGTGTGTAGGACAGAGGAAAGCAATACGGCAGGGAGAGATGGATGGATGGGGAGGTGACAGATAGAGAGAGAGAGATCGAGAGATAGGCGAGTAGCCATACCAATAACCATCCTGTGTTTCGGGATTCCTGCTCGGATCTCCTCCTGGACAATGGCGCTTAAATTAGCACACATGGAATCTATCGACTCTGAATGTTCTGGGCAGTCCTGAGAAATCTTGTGACGGTCGAACCACACGTTTGACTGAGCCCCTCGCATGGGTGTGTATGGCCTTAAAAAGAAATTATAGCAGTGAAGTGATGATTCAATCAAAACAAAGCTGCAAAATTAATTACTGCATTTACAGAGAAATGTCTCTTTATTACTATTAACTGTTCACAGACATATGTGACCCTGGACAACAAAACTGAGATGTATACATCATATGAAAGCTCAATAAATGAGCTTTCTATTGATACATGGTTTGTTAGGATAGGACGATATTCGGCTGAGATGCATCTATTTGAAAATCTGGAATCGGAGGGTGCAAAAAAATCTAAATACTGAGCAAATCACCTTTAAAGTTGTCCAAATCAATATCTTATCAATGCATTTTACTAATCAAAAAATGACATTTTGATATGTTTCAGTAGGAATTTTACAAAAAATCTTCATGGAACGTGATCTTTACTTAATTTCCTAATGATTTTTGGCATAAAAAAAAAAAATTAAGCGAATTATGACTGCTTTTGTGGTCCAGGGTCACATATTATTCTCAAATGTTTCCGTTCATTTATTAAATTTGCGAATAATCACTAAATGCTGAATTTTTGCATGCCGTTTAAATGCCGTGTTCATAGCTTAAAGTCCACTTGACATAAAAAGTTATATTTATGAATAAATAGAGATGTCTTTTTTATTTCTAGTTGATATTTCGTTGTTTAATAAGCT
The DNA here is from genome assembly GCA_034779775.1 of Enteromius afrohamiltoni. Classification (NCBI taxonomy): domain Eukaryota; kingdom Metazoa; phylum Chordata; class Actinopteri; order Cypriniformes; family Cyprinidae; genus Enteromius; species Enteromius afrohamiltoni. The sequence continues at coordinate 20,043 of JAUYWG010000015.1, forward strand.
TCATTTATTTACGTTGATGTATCGCATCCGCAACAAATACTATTTTTCAAATATAATATTGCTTCTATAAAGAAAGATAGTAAATTGTATCATGCTGCTTTTCTATGGAATGATTTTTACTAAATTTATGACATTTTCTAATTAGTAAACAAACATTACTTTTTTTTTTTAAGTGTTGGTATTACTGCTGAGACTAAGACTGTAGCAGACTCCACATGAACAAAAAAATGTCAGTCACAAGCACATTGTACATTTACTACGAAACACATAACTTCTCTCATTGTTTTAATAAATGACTGCATTTGCCCGATAATGATGTAAAGGTGCTATGGAGGCGACGGACAGGACACATTTACCTGGCTGTTGCTGTGGGATAAATCACCCGGATGTGTTCAAATGCCAAGTTTTGTCCCAATACATCATAAACCCACCTCCGCAAACCTGGCCCTGTGTCTCCTAAATGAAATTGAAAAAAGTTACTACGCTAGCGTACATCTCAAATTAAATTAGCTAAATCTAAACATATTCTTTTACATGGAAATATCACTTGCATGTTAGTTCCGAGTCTCTAGATGCATCACAGAGTACATACTATACATAGACACAACTGTCTAGTAAGAAAGGCCAATTTTTTTTACCTTTTTTTGGAGAACTGCATGATATAAACTCATAATTGCAAGCTATAAAATCAGAATTGGGTGATAGCATCTGACATTTTTCACAGAACTGGGAGTGCATATTTTGAAATTTAGACTATAGCATGCAACTTATAAAGAAATAAACTCACAATTGTAAGAAAAGTACATTTTCCCCCCTCTCAGAACGGCTTTGTAAATTGCAATTGTACGGTTCTGTTCAAAATTCTCAGAATTCAGTGAAAAAAGTGAGATAAGAAGTCGCAATGACCTCTACCTATTCAGTAGCAGATTCCCATCGTCTAGTTGTGTGTGATTTTTGTAATTATTTGTCTTGTAATATGATAGAGACTGATAGCACCTCCTCCTCCAGTGTGAAAAGCTGACAGTTGAGTGCATGAAGTGTACACCTTTCCATTGAATTGCATAAAGTGCATTTTCTGGGTTTCCGTGCACTTACAGAAATTGTCAGTGTGCAAAAGACTAAAACTACGGGTTTGCACAAATCCCTAGAACTAATAGTGATGTCTGCCTCAGACCTGACTAAAAATACAAAGGATACGCAACGTACAGGACTGTAAAGATCATCACAGAGATTTGAAACCTATTTTTTAACTTAGTCACATACATAACTGTAACCAGCTCCATGCTCACCGGCACATTCGCGTTCTGTCTGAACTATTTCTTGTACATACATTATATGTCTTTGAACACATTAACCGAAATCTCACACAATAAGTGGCGTGTTTGACAGGAGATGTTATTCAGCTTGATTCAGCTGCGGCGCGCGCGTCCTGAGTGAACCGCGCCAGTATTTCTCTGTTGGCACACCGCGTCTGCATGAGAAAGGATTCAATCTCTTCAAAGCACCTGAGCCATGAAGGAAGATGACAGACGCAGTGTGTTTTCCAGCCTGACTCACGACACTCTTCTGTAGTTTAACAGCAGCCATTTTTAGCCCGTTTCATCTCGCGATACACAGCGTCATGCACGTCACAGATCGCGTTCACCTTTTAGTGAAACTTCTCTCCAATGATGTCTAAGTAGCAACATACAATGCCTTTCGTCTGTTTTCTGAAGGGGAAGGTGAAGGTAAAGGTTAGAATGTTGCAGCACAACTGATTTATTATTTATTTAGCCTATTTGTAGGCTACAGTAGTTACGCCAAAACATATTCAGCACAGTTGTTTATTTGCACACTCGTTCCGTTTTACGTTATTATAAATGCTAAATATTGTATAGTCTTGTAATTATCCAAGTAATGCAAAAACACAGTCACGAGTTAAGCTACAAGCAAAAAGAAGAAGAAGGAAAAGCACATAAAAACAAAAAATGAGTTACACAGTGCATAAAATGTATCATGGCTAATATGCCAAAAACTCTCTAATTTAATAAAACCCTTAGTTCTAACTACAGTTTTATTATCACTAAGAGTTGGCTGTAGAAATGTCCACTTGACATTTCAACCAGGTGTCAACCAGGACACTTGAACACCCTAGTTCTTTGTGATCCTTTGTTATTTATGATTATTATTATTATTATTGGTTTTACTTCTATTCAGAACCAGCATCCAGAATTAGTACTCAACAAATGCTATGTGTTAGTAAAATCAAACCATTGATTGGCTGGCCAGCTGGTAGGTCAACACGAGCGTGGTTTAAATTGCAAAGTAAGAACAATACTATTTTCCCCATTTCTGTTGCAAGAACATTACAATATAGCATATGTTGAGATCATGCAGGATAGCTGTTTAGACATGTTTATAGCCGGTCACTTTACTCAATTCACACCCATTAACATTTTCATTCGAGACATAAAAAAATCCCTGTCCAATAAAGTTCCACAGCTCCGTTACACTGAACATCATTGTTTGCTCACAGAGATTTAGGAGATGTCTACAACTTACTTTAAACACATACTGGGGTCTTATCTTTCATAAACTAAGTGCCGTTTTACTCGATTCTGGTAAATTTCAGTTTGCTTTGAACGCTCAGACCACACATTCTGCGTCCACCTTTTCTCTCTCTGTGTGGGAGGGATGGACTACATTTGTGTGTAACTCTGTCCCTGTCTCCAATACTGACAAATGGCTGGTGGAGATCCCCCACATGCTAAATCAGTCCTGTTTATGTCTGCCCTCTATAGGCTGTTTGATAGTGGATCTGACATCTTGAGACGGGACCAGTTTGTTTCTTTTTGTCATAATGCCATAACTTATATTTTCTCAGGCAAAGTATGTCAAATCCTGTAAGTTCTTCACACAGTATTGACTGAGATAATGTAATTAATGTCAGTGGCTAGCGAGAAGCAGCATTCAAGGTCTATGACTTCTTATTAATTATTTGATTAATGCTGTAGGGTTTTGATCAAACCTTGCAGGCTTACAGCATTATTTTTAGTCCAGTACCTTTATGTTTTATTAGATTTAATTAAATTATATCACATGTCTATTAATATCATATTTTATAGGATAGCTCGTTCACCCAAAAATGAAGATGGGAGGCATAATTTACTCCTCCTTAAAGGGAGGGTAACGTGAACTTTCGTGCATTCAGAGTTGTTTACACTGTTCAAAAGTTGGATGCTCATGCTACGCATGGACAAAGTTTCAAAAAACAATTTGTTATTTGTTTATAGTATTTATGTGCCACAAATAGCCTATTACTTCCAGGTTTGTACAAGTTTTGAAGAGGTTTTTATTTTGATTTTATATTAAAACTACAACAAAGAACAAAACAAAAAAAATACAATTATATCAAGACATTCAAATAACTCCTTATATGGGCATTTCTCCCGGAAGCACGCGCCTGTGCAGACATAGACCATAGAGACTAATGTCGCATTCATCGGCGCTCCGGAGCGCGTCATTCTTTAGCTCCGCCCACATAGCACGCCTCCAGGAGCTCGTTACTCTTTAGCTCCGCCCACACAACACATCTCCAGGAGCTCGTCACTCTTTAGCTCCGCCCACACAGCGCGCCACCAGTAGTTCAGCTTTTTTTCGGAGAGAATAGTAAAGCTGTATCTATCTTTTATAAATATGATAAAACTAAACACTTTTTGGAGATATGAAGGATGCAGTAGTACTCTATCCCAGCTAACACACGACGTAACAGTTACATTTACAGGTCAATAGGTAAGTCATACTTAAATTAGGTAATCTGCCGCAAAGGACAGCGTGTTTGACTGAGGCACAATTTTACTTTAAGTTCAAGTGTCTGATAGAAGAATTAAGAGGACGTGACATGTGGCCAGGTATGGTTTCCCATACGAGAAATTTGTGCTCTGCGTTTAACCCATCCAAGTGCACACACACAGCAGTGAGAAGTGATCAACCACACAGACACACACACCGTGAACACACACCTGGAGCAGTGGGCAGCCATTGCTGCGGTGCCCAGGGAGCAGTTGGGGGAACGGTGCCTTGCTCAAGGGTCTCACCTCAGTCGTGGTATTGAAGGTGGAGAGAGTGCTGGATATTCAATTCCCCCACTCACAATCCCTGCTGGACCTGAGACTCAAACCTGCGACCTTTGGGTCGAGTCCAACTCCCTATCCATTAGGCCACGACTGCCCCATTAATATGTTACCATGACAACCGGAAACATCAGCTGCTGGAGAGGAGAGGACGCATCTGGAATTTCTCCAAACACATATCAGCATGTCAACAGGAATATTGACTTTGCACGGAAAGAAAAAAAAACATTCATGTGAAATAGTAACTAAGATGTTAATAAAAACCTACTAAAACAACGAGCAATTGCATCTATAAAACAAATGCTTTTATATGTTTTCTCTCATAAAATAAACTCTTGGAATCAATTGGCCTAAATTTGTTGTTGTAGGTGTTTGAAAAGAGAAGCTGTGGCTGTCGTGTGTTTGGCGTTTGAAGTGGCATTTGTCCTTGGTCTGGGCCGTCGTTTGTTTCATTGCTTCAGGGACAGTTTGTTTGGAAGCTTTAATTGCAATGGCTGAACCGTGTTGAACTGATCTCAGAATGGTGGCCCCTTCAGTGTTTCATCTTTCTTTTAGCTGCTAATCCTAATTTGCTTTATTTACAGTATCTTGCAAGACTCCACAATCAGCTTGGCTTGGCCTACCTGGGAGATGATCAGAAAGAGCTGGTTGTCCTCGATTAAGCTCATGGCTGGCAGAAATGTTTAAAAGAAGGTAAGCAGCTGTTTATTTTTCTTTGTGTTTTGATTGGTGGGATATTAAATGATGGATTAAATGATTCAAGGATTCTTTATTGTCACACCAGTACACTTCTATGTTATGATACAAAATTAGGACCCCGGGTCCCGTTAAGCCACATAAATAACAGAGTAATATTAAAATGAGGGGTATATATGTGTATATACATGAATATAAATAAGAGCAGTTAAACAAGTTAGCTAAACAAAGACAAATGTTCACAGAAACTATGTTACTTGAGCTACGCATAGCGTATTGCACATTTACAAAGCATAAAGCATATTTGAGCATGCTTCTCCTAACCATTCATCTGAACCTTAAGCACATTGCAACACTGAAACAGTGATATGAATGTACCAATGGCAAAAAAGTGATAAAGAAACAGTTTAAAGGCACAGATCACCTCCAGATGTCTTTTAGATGCTGTTTGTTCTTTCTGGTTGAGGAAATACTACTTTACCACACCACATTAAAATATAGTGTCACACTGCATTACCATTTTCTAAGGTTTGGGTGAATGAGAAGGAAGAAAAATCTTTTTAAAAAACCCAGCTCAAAAACTATGAGAGGCTACATGTTTGAAATATAAAGACACATTTAGCTTTAGCTGACTATTAGTTAATTTTTAATTATGACTTTTGCCTCAGTAAACATTAATAGTTGGTAGTTGTGAAGTTTAGGTATGGGGTTTAAAGATCTAAACTAAAACTAAAATATGCATGTAGAATAAAGCATTCATATGTTAAATAATGATCAATGTGAAATACTGTTTAAAACATTCTATTACCTACTGTATTTATTTTATATATTCATACATTCTACAGAAGACTTTTATGACACCTTGGACATATAACAAAGCATGTCATGTCGGCTAGCTTAATACCTTTCTCTGCTTTTATCATGCTGGACAGTTTAAGAGGGGAGGAACTGCTCTCTGACGGCTGTGATTTTTCATCACATTATTTTTCTTTTCATGTTGTTCTTTTTTTAAAGCATGATCTCACTGGTTCACCCCCGTGAGGCTCTCATGGCGCACCACTTAGTGCTCATCATTCAGTGTTGATGAAAGACTTGCCACATTCATACTAAGCATAGCAATGACTAAAACAACTGACCATTCTGAGTCAGCCCATTCTGAGGTGATTTAAGTTTTCAGTGCGAATAGAGGATGATGGCCTCCAGATGAGCGTTCAAGGCTCCTCTTCCACAGAGACGAAGCTCGCAGGTCATCTGCTGGTCATTCACGTGTTAGAAGTCTCTCTTTAATTGAAGTTCACATAATCAAGATATATAAGTGCACTCAATGTGCACTTGTGAACTTCAAATCCAACACATGCTCACTCCCTACTCGTCACATATTGAAGCTTGGTCAGAGGACCCTTTGGCATCACTTTTTGATGCACAGGGTACCCCTTTAGAGTAATTTTTCGACATGCAGGTCCATTGCTTTAAATAAGAAACCCAAGATACTGGGAATTTTATTGTCATACTTAAATTATTTATTGGGTAATTGGGTAAGGTGGATTATTTTTGAGAGGAATAGACACGATTACGGTCTCTGTCCGCCGAAAAGTTCATTCTTTGTGCTGCAGTCTAAGCGCAAATTAAAAAAAATGCCGCCAGAAGAATCTTACCTTAGTTGTGAAATGCTATTGGCTCTTTTGTGTCTCGTGAGCGATTGCATCATTCTACGGGGCGAGAGTATGTTTTTGAATGTGAGATGTGAGTGTGGTAATGGAGCGGGATCATTTTCAGTGATTAAAACTTTGTGTTTTACTTGGTTACACTTTATTCCGATAGTCTATTTAGACATTCTGCTAGCTATAAGTAACTTTGTAACTATATGTCAACTACATGTCAACTAATTCTCAGTAATTCTCAACTACATGTCTACTAACTCTCAGATTAGACTGTTAGGTAGGTTTAGGAGGTCACATGTAAGACATGATCCTGCATCAACATCTTTTTAACACCTTAAACCTACCCCTACCCAAAATGTATGCCTAAAATCAGTGAGAAATGATAGCTGATTAACAAGGGTGTAGAAGTACCTAACCATGATTATAAGCCTAAATCAGATATTTCCCCAAAAATTGTACTTCAATTCTGATTGGTTGATTGGAATGTTGCTCCGGGAACATCATGTCCGTGGTGAAATCATGCTCACCAGGTTTAGGGCTAGTAGAATACGTTTCTGAAAGTCACTATGTAGTATGTTGTGGACTATGCACATTAAGCAGATAGTCTACTAATACTCTAATGACTGTTAGTTGACAAGTAGTTGCAAAGTTAGTTACTGTTAGAATATCTAAAGTGGACCATCAAAGTGTTACCCTCCAATCTTTTCTTTGCATGAAGACATTGTATAGCTTCAGAAGGACTTAGAATTAACTTGTTTTTAATGCTTTTATACTCCTTATGGTCAGTTTTTGCAACAAATCTGTGACTGCACTTATATTTGCCTTTGTGTGTTTTATATTGTTCAGAAGTGGGTAGGTTAGGTACAAAGAAAGTATACATTTATATAAAATCTATGCAAACAATTAAAATCTACGGATGAGCTTTACTTCAAAAAATTACGCTAAAGGGGTACCCTGAGCATCAAACAGTGATGCCAAAAGTTCCTGACCACCTGGCAATATGTGACGACTTGGGAGTGAGAATGTGTTGTGAAATTTAAAAGTAAATATTTTTAAAAATGACTTACTGTATATACTACATATGCAAAAAATACAAAGAATATTTCTGAAATAAACCACTTAACTGTACTTTTACTCTGATGTTGACTAACATAATAACACGCATGTAAAGTACTCGATTATATATTTTTTTAAGCAAAGCGATATTTTTTTTTTCATGAATGTATTTTAAAATGTACTTTATTGCAACTTAAACAGTTCACCCAAAAATGAAAATTCTGTCATCACTTACTCAACCCTCAAGTAGTTACAAAACCTGTATGAATTTCTTTGTTCTGTCTAACACAAAGATATTTCGAAGAAAGTTTGTAACTGTATTTCCAAGCCAACAGGAGCAATTATGAAATAGTGTAAAATTAATAAATAGTGTAACCATATTTATGTTTTGATATCTGTTCCATGTGCTTTTGTGTTTTGTTTTCATTCTGTTCCCCCATGTGCTCTGATCATTTGTAACCCCCTGCCCTGCTCATCAGTGTTTGATCCTCTGCCAGCCGTGTCTACCAGGTGTCTTGTGTTTTGTCTTTGTATTTAACCAAGCCCTGGGAAGCAGCAGCGCGTTCTTGACAAATAGGTCAAAAATGGCTATAAACAGTAAAACATTTACATTTAACGGCAATTAACAAAAACATTACATACACTATTAGGTAAGTAATATTTCTTTTTCAAAAGGGATTGCAGCTTTACCAAAACCTATCACGCGCTTAACATGTACCTTACAATACCAGCTAATGAGTGTATTTAAATCACATAAGTGCATGTTTCAAACTGACCTCGCTCTAATAATTACATTACAGCACCTGTCTTTCATTTTGACATTTGTGATCCAAATCAAACTTTTGCATGAAACTGCGTGTGCTACACTCCTCGACCGGCGTTCTGGCGTGGCTAAAAAGTACGGTGCTCTTTCATCTCTAATGTGGTCTGCAAAAGCTCGGGGTTGAGCTGGTGATATCTGGACGGCTTTAACACTCGCCCCCCCCCCGCTGACTGCTCGAACCTGTGTCCTGCTTCCACCTCTATAGCAGCATGCAATTTTGGCGGCATACGAGCAGCATTTATGGCTGCACTTCAAAGCTCCTACTGTAGCTCTGCCAGAGAGCACCACATAACTCAGCCAACTGGAAAGTAAAGCCTGTCGTAAATTTTGCGAAAAATTGAAACAAACATACCAAAGCCAAACACGTTTATTAAGTATGAGAACAATGCCATTGCTCTGTGGGTTTGTTTATTTACTGCGCTCCATCAGCTGTTGCAGGTTTCACTCGCTGTGTTTAACAGCATTTTCCGTATATATGCCCAGGTCATAATTCCATAAACGTACAGCTATGACGAGATATTGGGTTGAGAGGAATGCGCAATGAAGAGCCAAGGAATTTTTTTTTGCCGATGTGATTTTATTTTCTAGTTTGACTTTGATGTCGGTCAGCGTTTTCTCTGTTCATTCTTTTATAGAGGAAAATTGGACGAGAGCCTGTCAGCACAAGGGTCAAAGAAGAAAGAGAACAGTTACTACAAAGATGTGTGTAATAAGAAGCCCTCACCTATAAAGCAATAACTATGAGAAAACATTGAAGTTATTTAATTTGCATTATGCCCTTTGTTTGGCTTAAATTTTAATTGTATCTAATAAAATGGAATTCATAAAACTGATAATGCTGAATAATTTTCTCATTGGCAAGACAGCTATGCAAAAGCAACTGCAAGTAAGCAATTTGTAGGTCAGTGTGGAAGGAAATTGGCTTACAGTATCACAATCGGTGCATATTCCATTTTATATATATATATATATATATATATATATTTTTTTTTTTTTTTTTTTTGGAATCCCGTTTCCACATGTTCCATAGTATCTCACAATTACATCATTTTTTTGATTTCTGACTTTTTTCACTTTTTTGGTGAGAAACAAAATGCAAGAAAATCCAATTGTAATATTCAAAAGTTGTAATTACCTAGATTTTTTTTTTCAAACAGGGTTCCATAGCTTCTTTTCAAGTCTAGCTTTTCAATCAACCTGGCAGATTTCCTCTATTGTTGTTCAGTTAAATGCCTCTGCTGAAAAAGTAAATGTAAATGCCACATCTGCTTCTAAAACAAATAGCATGGTCAAACTTGCATTTGTGTCAGAAAGGCAATTCACAAATTGCAGCTTGGAGAAAACAGCTTAACCCAAAATATGAACCATAGATCACTCAAAAACTTCTGTCATTGTTTGGTAACTTTCTTGTTGTTCTACACCCATATGGCGTTATTGTTTCAGTGGAATGCACTTTGAAGAAAGCAGTTGCAATGGGAGGTGGGAAACTGTTTTCATCCACACTTCAAGTCTCTCACGTTTGCTAATGCAACTCTATTTATGGAAGATGAGGGTTAAAAAAAGCATTACAGGAATATTTGCACAAGAGAGTCATGGACTTTAGAGTTGACTTTGGAGTGCCATGGCACTCTGGATTTGATCTTTACACTTTGTTTTCATAGACCTGCAATTAGGAATGAACAAAGTAAGAAAAACAAAATCGGAAAAGAAATCGGATGGTTCGGTCAAGGAGAGAGGACATAAAAATCATAGAGAAGAAAAGAAACATTTCAGAGCTTAAGAATCACGTCAAAGTCTTGGTCACTTTGTTGGAATAAAGGCTGTACATATTATATTTCCCATAAATGGCATTATGACTTTAATCTACAAGTGTGAATCACATTCATAAGTTATTATTCAAACTTGCTGGTATTTTTACAACTCCTTGCTCCAGGTTCTTGAACATGAGGTATGTTTAGAGATTAGCTGAAATGCAGGTAGAGCCTGGGTTGACATTAATGATTCATAATTGTATTTAATGTCTGAAAATATTACATTCAGCTCATACTTTAATGAGTACTAAATAAATAGGGAAAGTATGTTAATGTGTACTTTTTTTTGACTGCTCAGTCAGAGCAATTTTCTGGAAGCACCACTGGGTCACAGTGTTCTTCAGGAAGTTGACCAGTGACTGGCTTATTTATAATCCACCGCTTAGATAGCGTTGTAGCATCAAAAAATTACACGCTTTACTTTTAAACACCAGAAATATTTTTCTTTGAATGGAAAATGTTTTATGTTTCACATAAAAATTTTTAGATGATTCATCCTCTCTCCTTGTGCAAGTTCACACGCCGTCTGAGCTGCCGGTAGAGCCGCAGATGCAGGAGGCTTTGTCCTCAGCTGAAACGCTATAGTCTCCGGGAGAGGAAAGGCTGGGTGGCTCCAGATCTAATTTGCAAAGCCCATTCCTCCCCACCCTCGCTTTTGGGTCCCAGATCATTAGATGGCTCTTCCCAGGAGTCCACCTCTACTTCCTTCATCATATCCCGACCCTGCCTTTCACCTCTCTTTGAAATTAGACACTGGAATGATGAAGTTATTTATTATTCTCCGTCCTCCCCACTCATTCTCCTCTGGAGGAAAAGGAGAGGGGGAGAGAAGAGTGAGAAGAAAAGAGGCTTTCGGTGGAAAAGGGAGTTATTGAAATCTCCTCCCCTCTCCCTCTGTCAACATGATATTCGTTCTTCCCCTCGATAAGTATCCAAGCCCAGCTACCGAACGCACAGTGGCCAAATCTCGACTTGGCGGCTATGCAAAGTAAAGGCACGAAGAAAGCATAGAGACCTACTTGTTCCCACAGAAGCAGACCTTGAAGTCAGGCCTGTTTTATTTTACACAGCCGTACTCTCAACAGAGATGTCGCATATCTTGACCTCTTTGAGATCATCCAGTTTCTGGTACCGCATGATTCTTTGAGAAACTTTGAGAGTTTTTGAGTCCATCAGGCCAGATTTGTTTAAATCTGTCTCAAGTTTCAGGGATTTCTGTGACTGCCCTCCCTGAGATCTGTGATGTTCCTCTTCTGCTTCTCAAACGTTTCTCCTGAGAAAAAACTCAGGGTCATCTATAGAGTTTCCAAAGAGATTTCCAAGATAACAAAGTCTGCAATCAAAAGTCAAGGTTATGCAAATTCCATTACTTTTATAGCTCTTTACACTTACTATGCCAAGAACTCTATTTTGGATGTTTAGGACAATTTAATGAACTTTGAATGGGCATTTTCTGAAGAGTACAGTTTTGGATCCTCTGGATCCTAAGTCAATAAGATTGTGTGGTCTGTATTTTCTAATTGCGTATGTTTTTTTAGTTGTTGATCCATCTTCTATGGTGGTAAAGCAGTTATTGTGACTTGGCACAAACTAACTCGATGGCTTCGACTGTGGTTTTCAGCAGTGTCAGAGCAGCAGCTGCTGCCAACAAATGCCATACCAAAGCACATGGATCTGCTGGTAACCCAAAGCTTTGTTTCCCCTTCCTCCCGACTAGAATGAATGCTGGCGAATGATTTTGGGAATCTAGACTTGAACCCATTTCAAGGATTTGTACCCAACCAAAGTGCTACAAAATCTTACAGAATGAGGTCTGACAACTCAGGCTCCCTGAAATATGTGCGACCTTTCTGCAAAATGAGATTATGTTGCTTCTTGCATGTTTTGCGACACTTTAAAAAGTGAAATGTCCTGTAGCTGGCACAGCAAAGCATTCCAAATAAAAATCAGCACTTTAGATATGAAATGCCAAAAAGGTTAATGGTTTTTCATCCTTGAAAATAACATACAATGTATTCATTCTTAATTGATAATAATCCTTATAGAATGCCTTTAAACTCTGTTGTGATTCATTTTTTGAAAGGACTCTAACCCAAACACCCTGCATCACAAGTGCTGTGCTATACCAGGTTCGTTAACTACCCAGGCTTACTGTAAATATGTGCTTGTGGTGAATTATGTGTCTTAATGACAGTGTTGAGCAGAGGTGGAAAGTAACGAATTACATTTACTCGCGTTACTGTAATTGAGTAGGTTTTTTGTGTACTTCTACTTT
>JAUYWG010000015.1:49680-66562 GCA_034779775.1 Enteromius afrohamiltoni
CACGTTGGCTGACTATGGTACATTCATACCATTCTGGTATGACTGTACAAAAATGCATACAAATTTCACTTCATATTATTGTTAAATATTATTGCTATTATTGTTTATACTATTATATTATTGTACTATATATACTGTTATTATAATATCATTGTATATAATGTAAATGTGTGTTGTAAACTTGTGTTATGATTGGTTCGTCCTCCTTCTGGCGGTGCTATAAGTGGAAAGAGGCAACGCAGAACAAGTAACGCTGATTGTGCCTGTTTTTGTTTTGTTTATGAATACAGGTACTGAAATTAAATCACCCGCCACAAAACCCAGCTTTGTGTGAACAGTCCTTTAATTATACACTAAAAGAAAAAACAAATTACAACCGCTACACGCAGATCCAATTTAAAGTAATACTTTGCCTGACGAAGCTGCTCTAAAGCGGCTGGGACCAGTGGTGGAGGCGGTTCTACATTTAATTACTCCCTTTTATAATTTCAAATAACATTAGAAAAGCATTGATTTTGAATAAAAATGAAAGAAATAATAAAAAGTTGAAAATAAAGTATTGGGTAGGTTTAGGGAGGACTTTATATTCCCAATAAAGGTGTCAACCATGGAATCTATTTAATGATGTGAAAAAAAAAAACAAAAAAAACATTTACACTTAATTAGTTGCATTCTGTTTTATAATGCACTTTGATACTGAGGTGCAGATAATTGTCACTTGCAATAAGTGGTATCAATATCAGAAAATGCTATGTGCCCTTGGCATAAATAGCCACTGCCAAAATATAATGGCATATTATACATATGGAATTGTCAGATATTAAAATTATGTAGCAATAATTGATTGATGTTTAATATGGTGTAGGTGGATAGTTATTCCCATTATGTTATGTTTTATTTTTTAAAGATTGGCTTAAATGTGTGATATGAAGAAATCATTTCAAAAACGGATTTATAGTATTTTAAATTGATTCTCAATTATTGAAATTACTAGACTATTCATTACGCTTCATGTTTTATAACTGATTTTATATTCTACAGCAAATATGTATTGGTGTTGTATTGTTGTTTATAAAGGATTAATTATTAATAAACAAAAAAAAACACCCACAAACACACTGTTCCCAAAGCCATGATAAGCGGTAAGTGTTGAAAATAATCCATCACAAGAGCGGAGAGATCTGACATTTGATCGTTGACTCCAAAGTCTCAAAAGTGTACTTGACGAGCGAACAGGGGTTGAGCAGCTGAGAAAGTGCAGAAGGTCGAGCGAAAGCTGCTTAGCACCTTTCTCGAGAAAGCACATTTTTGCACGTGCATAGTGCATAGCACCTGATAGTGCTCCCTCACGAGAATGGTTTTCCGCGCAAGATGTGCGCTAGATTTGAAACTAGGCCTGTGTGTGTTGTGTATGCACAGCCAGAGGAGCCAGAGAATGACTGGATGATGGCTTGAATTGATTGTGTAATACTGGATGCTCTCAGAATGCAAGTTGCCAACCTGAAGCTGGAGTTTCTCTGTGATTCTGAAAGGATTGCCACTGCCCAGAAAGTGACCGTCTAGCTCCTCCACTGAGAGAGATGAGTGACAGAGTATTAGTTCGATCTGGTGTTGCCACACAAATGTATTAGAAATAAATGTTCCAGTGGCCCCAGAATCTAATAAAGCTGTGGTGTGAAGGATTTTATCTCAGATAGCGAGCTGAATGGGGATCTGAAAACTTGATAAGCTGGCAGTAAAAGAGGAAGGAGAACTCACCGATCGGGAATCCCCCGGACGAACAGGGTAGGATGCTTTAATATGTCCACGCTGGCGGCAGTACAGACACAAGCAGTTCTGGATTCGGCGTTCACGCTCCTCGGGTGTAAGATGAGTAGTGCCGGCTGCATGGGTTCAGGCGTGGTGGCGCTGTCTGCCGGTAAGTAAACGCTGAGCCGACTTGAGCATTGTGACTGAATGAGATTATCCAAATGAATGGCCAGATCTATAAATTTGTTAAGGGACTTTCCCTCATCCCGATAGGCTAGCTCTGATTGCAAACCTGTGGACAATCCTGTGGGAAAGAGCAGCTTTAGTGTATCCTCAACCCAGTTGTTTTGTGCAGCGTATGTACGTAATGTCAGAGCATACGCGGCGGCCGTTCTTTTTCCCTGCGTTAGCGCAAGTAGATATTCACCCCCGCTGTGGGTGGGAAATGTAGAGCCAAATAGCAGTGGCCCACTCCAGTGCTCTCCTGGTGAGCAGCAAGCAAACGAAAGCTATCCAGCTCCCATCGGTGGGGTAAAGTGCCCTCACTTTGTTCCACAAAGAGGGAGCATTGAAGAAGAAACCCCTTTCAAATCCTTCAGGATCGCTGCTGAATCCTCCAATGGCAAAGTCTTCTGTGACAAGGCGCTAGGCTAGGTCGGATCCCTGAGCAGCATTATTGGAGTGGTCATACAGGCAGGGTCAAAAATACAAGCAAACAGAGCAGCAACAATACAGACAATTCGGAATCACAGTCGGGCTAAGGCAGGGTCGGGGCAGGCAGAGAACAATCACAAGTAGAATAAACAGTCCGAGGTCAAAAACAGGGGAAAGGCTCAGAAATGATCACCATGGCAAATCAAGACTTGGGTGACAATGGGTGAACTGGCAGTCTGGCTGAAATGGGGAAGGTAACCAGCAGTGGGAATGGTAACAAGGAAGAGGTGCACAAGGTCAGGCCCAGGTATGAGGAAGTATGGGAAATAGAACTAAATTCAACTAGTGTTTTGTATTTTAGTCATTCTTGAGAAGTGTAACAAAACAGGGTGCAAAATTTAAAAATATTGTACTTTTTACCTTTGACTGTGTAATAAAATTTCAACTTTATCTTTAACAGCAGTCAAGATGTGTTTAACATTTAAAACACATTTTCATGTTAGCAGACAGATTGCACTTTTTTTACATGTAACAACTCCACAACAAATATAAAATATCACAATGAAATATTATCAAAATAAGTAACTGACAGAGATGACAGATCTAACTGAGTTAACACATCTGACCGTGTTGACGAAAACCTGAATTTGTAATAATTTAACTATCAAATACATAGGTTCGATTAATTACTGTATTAAAACAAAAAAAGAGTCACATTTAAATATTTTATCACTGAAACACAAAATCCTACGGTGTTGACATCTGACGGTATTGAAAAATTTGGCATTTCTTTATGAAAACAAATAGAGTTCATAATAGCCATTTAGTTTTTCTGTTGATGCTAGATGCTAATGGAACCTGCTTGAGGACAATAAAATGAACTAATATATTTCAAATAATTTTATGGCATGGTGTTGCCATATCATGGTTGTGACACAGGAAATATTTACATTAGGATTTGAAACATTCTAAAATTCTTGTCAAAGTGATAAATGCACATATTAGCACAATTTATTTAATGATATAATCTACAATTTAAGTTAAAACTTAGTAAGAATCCATTTAAAAGTTCAACTTTCAGAGCTAACTGGATATAGTTATAGTTATTAAACATATACACTGGTGGCCAATTAGGCTGGCAACATAATGACCAAAAACACCATACATTTTTTTTTTATAAAGATTTTTTACATTTTTAATCTAATGAAACACACGTGTCATTAAAAAAACAACCTTGCTTTGATAGGAAATATTATTAACATAAAACAAGCTCTTTTTCATCATTGACAAATATTTTTATCCATTCTATAGCATATAAATGATTGAACCAATCTCTGTGGACAGACTGTTTTAGATGCAGTGAGAGGACAATAAGAGTAATAGCTTTGGTATAATAATGAAATTAAATGTGCTAATTTTAAATACATTCTATTACTATTGTCTCATAACATTTAAAATGATTTGTTATTTTAATTAATTATCATTTAAATATTTGTTTTTTTTTATCTGATAGCAGTTACAGGACCTGTTTTGTCCCATGTCTCAAGAAGGACTGATTTAGAAATGACGCTAGAATTCCATACACATTCTAAACATAAATAAATATTGCATACTACGTACAACATGCACATTACATACAGTAGCTAGGCTACTTCAGAAATAGTGAATGATTTACGAATAGGAACGATAGCGCCAACTAGTGCATGTGCCGTGAAGGAGTAGTGGGTGGGATCCAAGTCCATCCTACTGAGTTTGTAGTTTCAGCAGTCTCTGACGACACTTCTTGGCCAGAAGAAAAGTAATACATCTAAAGAAGAGAACATCGGAAATAGCGTGGCTGATGAAACCCTTGATATGCGATCACATACGCTATGATAAAACTATGATTTGAGCGCTGGGCATGAAGTCTTGAATCTGCTGCGTGGCATTATTGTACGGGAAGTCTCTGGACTCGCGGAGAAAACCATGAAGACTGTATAACACTTCAGACCGTTATCTGGCACACTTTGAACGACTGTTGATGTAAAATGATCGTAAATGTCACCTCTTACGTTTGAAGTATCCGGCGCAGACTCGCTTTGAGTAATGGATCAGTCCGTGGCAATTCAAGAGACTTTGGCTAAAGGAGAAAACTGCACCATAGTATCCTCCTCTCAGCGCTCATCTGAAACCGTGATTGCATTGCAAACGTGTATTTTTGTTTCTGTTTATTTCGAAATCGACTGCATGTTTTCATACATACGAATTTAAGATTGTTGCGAAACTTTGCACTTTCTAAATATAGGCTACTTATACCTATAAAAAATCTGTTATATAGCGTATGTCACGTAGTTAATATTCTCTACAATTCCGTCTACAATGTATCTTACTTAGCACAGTTTTTCCTTTCTCCTGTTTTTAATCGAGCGTGCTCAGTTTTAATGGAAAAAGGAAATTTCACCGTGTCAGTTCTGGTATGTCCGCTAGATGTCGCCAGTGTACGGTGTAAAAAAATGTCTCATAAATTGATCATCAGTCGTCTAATATCTCGGTTGATAGAATGGTAATGGATTGTGTTAGATATCCTTAGCAGCCCAACACATGCTGTGGAGTGTGTTTCCCTGCTTAATGATGTGAGGGACAGCAAACTGATTGGACTGGTGCAGCAGAACAATGAACATGCGTGAGTTTATGGCATTTTATTTTAAAAAGTTTAAAAACCTTTTTTTCGTAACTGCTGCTGACTGAACAGCATATAAAGCATAGCGTTTATAGTTTTTAAATACATAATAAAACCGATGCTGTATTTGCAGACTTTCACATGTTATGTTTTTATTTTATTTTTCAGGTTATTCATATATTCCCATCGAAGAATGGCCATAACTGGTGATGATGTCACACTGGATGAAATCATACCCATTTCTTATGACTTCTCAGTCGTTGAAGGTAAATGAAGGAGGATGTTAATCTCCAGTGTGCTCATGTTAAATGGATTTAATTAATTTCATCTGATGTCTTCACAGTTTCATCTCCAGATGAGCTTGCTGTTGTTGGTGAGCATTAATTTTTATTTAAACATAAATATTCAGTCTCTCAGGGCTATTTTAATGGCTAGTTTATTTGTCACTATAAAGGGGCGGATACTCAGGTACGAGTAACTTTTTTTGAAGAGAAGTTGGAGCTGAAGTTACCTTTTGGTTCTCATACTCGTCACTTCCTCAGCGAAGTCAATCGGGCTTGGAATGGTAAGACACACATTCTGCAGGACATTTTATAGCTTTGGGTCAGTAAGTTAGTAAATTTGTTTATTCATATAGGTATGAATGAATAAATAAAAAAATTACAGCTTTATTCAGCTAGGAAGCATTAATTTGACGCATTAAAGCAGTGGTTCTCAATCCCAGTCTACATTTTGTATGTTTCTCTTGTCGTTCAGATATTTGTTCTATTCGAAACTATGTGCCCTGCGAAATGGATATCACTTTATATTCCGGCATGATTTCAGTTTGAAGCAAACTTATGCGTTCCATTCAAAGTGCATTGAAATGTGCGAGACGTAATTTAAATCGTATTAATTTATTACAGCACAAATCCATGAATGAATATTCTGAAGTGAAGTAAACTTGCAGTAAACACTGTTTACTTGGGAAGGAGCCTGGAGCACAAAACCAGTCTTAAGTCGCTGGGGCATATTAGTAGAAATAGCCAAAAGAAATACATTGTATAGGTCAAAATATTTTTGACAAAAATCATTAGGATATTAAGTAAAGATCAACTTCCATGAAGATATTAAGTACATTTCCTACTGTAAATTTATATTTATATTATTGTGGTTTTTCATGTTGAGTAATCCATTAAATGATAGGGAGTCCACGTGGCAGCGATGCAGAAGAAAGCGTTTCATCCATAGCAAACCTGCAAAACGTGTTTCCATTCATGCTAATAAAATTCTGAAACCCATTTAGACACTGGAAAGTGAACTTTGGCTGAAGGAGAAAAGTCATTAATTTACCTGGTAAAATGGAACTTTTGGAATCATTGTGTAATCACAGTAATGACCAGCTATGCAGTCTATATACTGTATATCTCCACAAAATAAACTAAGATCATATACAAGTTATTCTGATTAAAGAAGCTAAGCAGCCAGTGTGCTCAACTCTCAGACAACAGCTAATTCTAGCAAACACACATTAGGGAAGAAACGAGAGAGACCATAAGACTGAGGAACGTATGAGTGTGAGAGGCGGAGTTTGATTTTTAAAAAAGTAGGTTGTCTGCTTCTACTCAGTTTGTGGGTTTTAACATACAGACTAGGTAGCGGATTGTTGTTTGTTCAAGCAATTGTGGATCTACAGTGCATTTGAAGCGATATTTCATCTGATGGTTTAAACTAAAGTCAACCAGGTCTGAAGAGGAAATTTGCTTAGGCTAAGTGATGTTTAACAAACGCTGGAAGGACCTTCATCACTTGTGCACTGATGGCAAGTGTCAGGGGCTCAGCAGATGTGCTTGTTAACCGGAAGAATATTAGATATTTACAAGGTAAGTGGCAACAAGGTTATAGATTATTTGTGGTCATATAGAAACTCAGACACCAGCAGCCTCTTGCTTGCAAAGGGAAGTCAAAGCGTTTCTGTGTGATTTAGATGTTAGTGTGAAATTGTGGCTAATAGTTTTGAGAGAAAGAACGGCAACAAAGGAAAGAAGAAAAATACAGTTCCTCTTTTGCTTTTCTCATGATTGATGTTCTTAGAGGCAGCAAACAACTAAGAGCGAGACTTGTGTATTCATATCAGCATTTTTCTATGTATTTATCATTTATGTTTTATCCTAAAACTGGAAGTTTAATTGATCTGTGTAAAAAATATTTTTTTTTTGTATTTTTTAAACTTTCAGATGTCTGTGAGCAGTATCCGAAAGAACAACCAAAATTTGACTGGCTTACTAAGTACCGTAAGATGTCAAAAGGAGCCCGATCCCTAAGAAAGTCAGTTGGAGAAAAGACTGTCAAGATGAGTCAAATTAAGAAATCTGGTAAGAAATCAGGTTGCCACCACAGAAATTAGTTATGTTTTAAAATATGCTCAAATAGAAAATGGGATTTTAAACAGCAATTTTGTATTATTATTGTATTATAGTTTTACTATTAAAATGCCTTTCAAAGACTGCAATTGCACATTCAAAACATGATATACTGATAAATCCTAAGAAGATGGTGTCCAAAGACTTGATAACTTACTGTGATGCTTTGGTGTATACATAGGCATTTTAAATCAGGTACGTGTTGCATTCCTCCAGTGTAACACATCATTACAAATGAATATACCCATTTTACAAACTAGTGATATGTCTCTGCTCTGTGTAGGATATTTGCTTTAACTGATTACTGTACAGTGTTCTCTATAACCCACACTGGACACACTGAAACCCTGACAGAAGAAACGTGGCCCTTGCACTTTCAATTTGCATGAAGTTCTTATAGTAAACAGACCAGTACAGCCACATGCCAGGACGGCGTCATCAGCACTGTTTATAACCTCAGCGAAACCTTGAGCTTGTAAGATCTTTAGTAATCTTCTGTATCTTCTGTAGAAATGTCAGAGAGATCATCATTTCATTAATCATTAACAGTGTTATTCTATTAAATACTTACATAGTATTAATTTGTACTGATTTGTATTCGATCTTGTTTCAAAATGATTTAAATTAACTAAAATATATATATAGTTTTAATAAAATTCTTTCTGCAATATAAAGTGTTATCAGAAGTCATATTTGCATTATAAGTTAGTTGAATTAGTTGAAAGGAGGATAGCACTGGGATATATTGTTGTACTGGAATTTCGGCGATTATAAATAACATGCTTATTATATTATATCATATTATATTATATTGAAAGTTGCCTGGAATAGTGAAAACTTTATTAGCTAGTTGAGTCTAATTCTAAATCGATTACTTAGTGTTTGACCGCTCTAGTCTGCTAACTTGAAGCGTCATGATGGATTCTACCATGACGAAGGCTGTGCTCATGAATAATAATTAAAAATGTGATGTCATGCGAACAGTTAATTTGATTGGCTGCAAAGCTTACTATGGTAAATAAGCGCTTGTGAAGAAGGGTGACTGGCCGCTAGAGGAAGGTTACGAGGCGACGTCAGTATGATTGTTTTAATATTCATGAGCCAACTTCAGCATAGTAGGACTGGTTGCCGAAAGCTATTTAGAGTCAAATGAATTCGGTCCGTGTGTAACTACAGTCAGCATGCAAAAACAGGGAGATGTCTAATACGACTGGATTAAATGGTAAGAAATGTGCTTTCGGTTGGGTATAAATTTAAACAAAGTAAACCGATAAATACAGATGTCTCATTGTGTTACGTTGTATTAATACGAACGTCTTTTCTTAGTTCGGGTTGACGGGAATATTTTGAGTAACGTTAGGCATAAAATAACTCGATTCTTCTGGGTTATTTTAGTGAAGTGTGTTTTGTCGTGATTGACTCTGTCTGTGTCACAAAACATACGGAGCTGCCTACCTAGACAGCAGTTCTGGGCGTTACGAATGCGACTCCTAAAGCGCCAAAAATGCCGGAATATTCTGACATTAGAATATTCTGATGTTGTTTGACTGCTAAATAAATAGGATTTGATAGAAGCATAAAGGGATTGATCTCGATGTACGGGTGATATAAACATGGTTATAGATTGTTCATGTCTATGTATTTGCTTCTATCGTTATTTATTTTTCTACTTATTTGTTTGCTTATAACTTACACCATTAAGTATTATGAGTTAGTTGACTAGTGCACTGCTTTGTGATATGTCAATCCACATGTATGACAGTATTTTATAGTGTATATAATTATTATTATTTTATATTAAACATTGCACTTTCTCTTAATAATTATGTTACACTAGATGAATATTGCAGAATTAACCAAATATAAAACATAAAGAAAATTCATTAAAAAACATATATGTCATCTTTAATAAAAAGTCTGAGAGCACAAGCCTTGGATTCAAAATTTGTATTATTATTATTTCAAGTTCTGCATTGTTTGTAGATCACAAAGCAAATAAGCAATTTCTGACTTCGGAGCATTTGAATTTTTTTCTTGTTCCCATTGAAGCTTGAGATGCTCTTTGTAATTGTTCTATTTTTTATTATCTATAAATCTGTATTTAACGTAATATGCATTTTTGAAACGTAAATAGTTGTAGTAGCCTAAATTAGAGGAATGAAAAAAGTCTTTGAGACACTGAATTGTGCTGGATAGAAATCTTGATGTTAGAAAGTGTACTTAATTAATCAATTATTAATATATATTATTATTATTTATTTATTTATTTTGTTACTGATAGTAGGGTATCTAGTCCATTCCAATGTCACAAAACAATGTATTCATCGTAGGTTTATGTAAAAATCCAGGTGTTCAGTTGACATTTCAACAAAAGGTCCAGTTATGACAGTACAACTAATTTTATTTTTCATGCTGACTTTAATCAAATGTTCATGTTTTTGGCAATGTTTTTCTTCACTAGCACTGAAACATGTATATTGCAATGTGCTGCCCACAGTCAGCCAAAGCTATAAAGGATTTGTTGCCGAACTTTATCGTGTTAATGCAGAAACCACTGTTGCCAAACCTTTCCTTTTGAAATTTCCTGCACTGTATGAAATAGTTTTGAGGAAGCTTATGTTTGTTTTTGGTCCCTCCCTCATTCCTGTTTTCTACACCCTCATGAGATCATCAGCCAATGAGGTGTGCTAGATGCGTTCCTTTACTTCTGATTCATGATGGCAGAACTTTGACCTGTTCTGCTCTGCTTGTTATCAGGGGAGATAATTTCCTACAAATTGCTGCAACCAACTGGTGTTTAATACATTCAGGAATTTGAGTGCTAGAAAAGAGCTGTAGAACTCTAAAACCCTTCTCTGAAATTATGAGACTTCTGACTTGTGTTTAAGTGTTGTTTATGTAATGCTGTAGACTAATCTGAGTTGAGCTTTATCTGTGAAATCTTTTTCCACCTTTGAAGAAAGAGCACACGCAGCCAACAACAGTGGACAGAAGAAGGAGAACGAGCAGAGCAGAGGCGATGGTGTGCTTGAAAGGTACATTCTCCACAGTTAGCTCAGGTCATTTTTATGTTGTTTTCATAAAGGCACACACTATATGTAGTTACTGTTCCTGTCAGCTGTCTGTCTGCGAGCCAGATTCAAGCTCGTTGATCAGTTTTATTAGACTGTCCTATTGATTTAGATAAAATCACTGATGCGTGATACCAGAAACCAAACTAGCTCATAGACTTTTTTTCAGTTTGCATATGCAGTTATAATAAATGTGTTTTCAAAACATGAATCGGCACATTCAGTTGTGTTTTATTTAATGCATAGTTACTCCTGTTAACAATTTGCAGACAATTTTCAGTCATTAAACCGTGATGTATCACAACAGTTAAAACAATGTCATGTCTGCTCACGTGTAAAATGATGTGTCATAGAACTAACGTTTTTATTTTTGTCAATTGATTTCTCTTTTAGAATTATTCCAAACATTTTTACCCAGTGAAAAGTATCACTGTGGTTTTATCTTTTGAAGTAAAGTTAAAATCTCAATGCCTTAAAATGATCTGAGTAGACTGGTTTAGGGTTAATAGAATAAATTGACTTATACTTGCAAAGTTTCTGATAGTCAGGATGTTGTATGTTGTGAACCCATAAAAAAAAGCGTTAGAAGATATTAAGCAGACAGTCTACTAGTAATCTTATGACTGCTAGTTGACATGTAGTTGCAGAGTTACTTACTGTTAGTAGAATGTCTAAAGTGAATCTAAAGTAAAGTAAAGAAATCTAAAGTGAATGTCTAAAGTATCAAAATAAAGTATTAGAGAAACAGAAAATGTAAGAGAGTTACCTGAAAAAAAGCCAGTGGACAGTTGTCTTTACAGTGAAATTTTGCAGTTATAAAAATAAAGAACAGCATTTATTAAAAATACAAATCTTTTGAAACAATAGTTTTTACTGTCTTTATTGTATTTACTGGTACTTTTGATTAATTTAATGCATCCTAACTGAATAAAAGTATTAGTATTTCTGTCATAAAGCAGTTTGTTGATTTTGTTTCAGTCAGGAGAGAGGGAAGAGTGAGGTGAGAGATGACCTGATCCGAAACTCCCAGCCCATCCTGTCAAATAAATCCCAGATGCTCGGCATGCCTCAGTTTGGTCTGCGGGATAACCTCATCAAGTGTGAGCTCCTCAAGAACGAGGACGCTTACACCTACATCAAGAACTACAGGTGCAGTTGGGTGCCAGTCGTGTTTGGTGTTAACATTTGCCTGTTATGTCATATACTGATCGTAACATTTGCATCTGTTGCTTTTCAGAGGCTTCCATGGTCCTTCCATGTGGCCTACATTTCACAATATATAAACAGAAATGTTATTTTGTGAGGTGTTAAAATTAATTTGCTAATTAGAGACCTGCATTTCAACCTGAGCCCAACGGGGCCTGACTTTTTTTATGCCCCTTATTGCATGTTTATATCAATGCTAAAACATAAGTAAAGCATAATGTGCAGTGTGGAGGCCAAGAACCACCCAACATGAAACTAAGTTTGATAAAATATAATAATCATTTAATGTACATTTCTCATGTCTGTGAGGCAGCCAATGGGCTGAGTTTCGGAGGTCTCCAGTTCACGGAGATAAAGATGGCAGAAAAGGCGTCCTGTTAGTTTTCTTTATTTTACAAAATCAGTGATTCGTTGTGTTAAGTTGTTCCCACTGTTGTCAGTTAAAATAGTGCAAGGTTTCACAATTGGATGTTAACGTACAGTAACAGAGCACATTTATCAAGGTTAAAGATTTAAACTAACGTTGTGATATGCTTGCAGAGTTTTTTTATCTATGTATTTTATTGTAAGCAAGTCAAGGGTTTGTTGGAGAAGGCTAAATTGATTAAACGTGTCAACTCACTGTCAGTTGCTGGCCACTAGGTTGCAACTTTAAAAAACTAAATCTTGAATTTAGATTAGTGTAGACTGTGTAATGGGGAGGAGGATAAAAAAAAACACGGCTCCATTTGGGCTCTGTTCGAGAATTATGATAAACTGTTATACAAGGCCTAGATTTGAGGTTATTGTTGTAAAACCTACAGTCATAAACAAAAATATTGAAAATTGTTTAGTTATTTTTATGCTTAACATATTTGGTTGACAAGCAATGTAAATACTTTTTACAAGTAAATACTTGTAAATACAGTAATTGCAAAAGTTTTCTGTTGTAATGTATTCCTGTGATCAAAGCTTTTCCAATTTTTTTAAAGCATCATTACTCCAGTCTTTAATGCCACATTATTCTGATTCAGAAATCATTCTAACATGCTGATTTGCTGCTCAAGATTATTAGTGTTGAAATCTGTTTTATTTTTGCTGCATATTTTTTGAAAAAACATTGTATTTCTATGTTTCTTTGCGTAGACATTTAAAAACAACTGCATTTATTTGAAAAAGTATTTTTGTAACATTATAAATGTTTTTACTTTTAATTTATCATGTCTGTATAGGAGACTACCCCCACAACACCTAAAATATCTTGTTTATTAAATTTCTAGATTTCAGTTGAATGCATTTTTAAGGTTCGTTATGATCATTCTTGAGTGGACAGTTTTAGTACTGTGTCAGCGGTGCCACCTTTAGGATGGACACACTAGTCATACCAAACATAGTGATGTTGTTCCCTTTTGCATTCATAAGCTTAGTCATTTTAAAACAAATTTGGATTAAATCCAGTCTCAGCCATAACTCTTGTGTTGGAATTACTTCTTTACATGCCTGTTTTATTTTGATCTTTGCAGAAGTTCTCTCAGGCTGATAGTGAGGTTTCAGTATGTGAAATGGTTCTTATTCTGTCAGCTTCTCTCTTTGGCTTGTGTCGTGAGATCATGAAAATCAGTCACTATGTTCTCATTGTGTGCCAACAGCTTTTTCTTGGGCACCTACAATGTGAATGGCCATAATCCAAAGGAAAGTCTCAGTCCATGGCTGGCATCTAATGCCACTCCTCCAGATTTTTATCTCGTGGGGTAAGACTGCAAATAATTATATTTATATAAACAGCAGTGAACTTGAACAGTGATTCTGATTCCCTGCTATTTTCAATCTGTAGGTTCCAGGAGCTTGATCTTAGTAAGGAGGCGTTTCTCTTCAATGACACTCCTAAAGAACCGGAGTGGATGTTGGCCGTCTACAAGGGTCTCCATCCAGATGCCAAGTATGCTTTAGTAAGGACTTCCTCTGCCCTCTCACCCTTGACCTAGTGTGCACTAATGTCCTTAATCCAGGACCATTTTTAACACAAGTCAAGTAGACTTTTATTGTCATTTTTAACCATATACAGTTTAGTACACGATGAAACGAAACAACGTTTCTCCAGGACCAAGGTGCTACATATGACATAAGTTACAAATATAACATAAATCAACAAAAAACTGACTAGGTAGTTAACTGAGAAGAGACATCCAGATTGATATTCCAATTTAACAGAAACTTCTATCTATCCTTTCTAAAGCCAACAAAGTGCACATGCAAATGTGCAGACAAAAAGTGACTGCATAATATGTTACAGTGCTCTGCTGCTCAGGATGATCTCAATAGTTCCTCTATAGAAGGTGGGGAGGATTGGTGGTGGAAGCTGGGCCTTCCTCCGCCTTCTCAGGAAGAAAAGGTGATGTTGGGCTTTCTTATGCAGAGAGCTGGTGTTGAGGGACCAGGTGTTGAGGTGTTGGTGTTGAGATTCTCCTCCAGATGGGCACCCAGCAATTTAGTGCTCTTGACAATCTCCACAAAAGATGCTGCAGTAGATGCTGAGCGGGGAGTGATCGCTCCATGTCCTCCTGAAGTCAACAACCATCTCTTTTGTCTTATCGACGTTCAGAGACAGGTTGTTGTTTTTTTACACCAGTCCGTTAGCCTCTGCACTTCTTCTCTGTATGCTTACTTGTTGTTCAGAGGAGGGGTGGTCTTCCTCGCCGTCACATCGTTCCGCTTGTCGAACCGTGTGTAGAAGCTGTTCAGCGCATCTGGAAGGGAGCCGTCAAATGTCACAGGCATGTGATGATGTCCTGTAGTTGGTGATGGCTTGTATGCCCTGCCACATGCGCTGTGTGTCACCGCTGTCCTTGAAGTGGTTGTGGATTTCCTGGGCATGTGCGGCATTTGCCTCTCTGATGGCCCAGGACAATTTGGCCCTTGCTGTTTTTAGGGCCACCTTGTACCCTGCTTTGAAGGCCGAGTCACAGGTCCTCAGAAGTGAACGCACCTCCGCAGTAATCCATGGTTTCTGGTTGGGTCGTGAGATGATGAAGTCGGTGAATTCGCCGTAAGTCGCAGCCTCCTTAAACATGTTCCAGTCAGTGTTCTCAAAACAGTCCTGAAGAGCAGAGATGGCTCCTGCTGGTCAGGTTTACACCTGCTTCAGGACCGGTTTTGAACGCCTGACGAGTGGTCTATATGCTGGAATTAGCATAACAGAGATGCGGTCTGAATATCTGAGGTGGGGGTGGGGTGGGGCTCCGCGCGATACGCAGAATGTTTGTGTAAACAAGATCCAGCGTAATATCCCCTGTCGTTGCAAAGTCCACATATTTCCTTGCACAACGCTTACGATATCCCCTCCTCCGGTCATCGGCATCAGGCAACACCAAAGACCAAAAGCTTGGTTCCCTAAGCAGGCAGAGGTAGCGTAGTTTCTCACGCAGCTCATCTTGAATGGATTTTACCGAGTTACTGAGTTGTAAAAGTGTCTGGTGGTGGTAAATAAGGACACCGTTTGTGCCAATGTCCATATACTGAAAAAAAAAAACGCACTACAACACGAAGTAAACAAAGTAGCATCATTTTGGCTACTGCTGCACAGCCATCTTGGATACGCAAAAACAGAATTCTTAGAACATTCAGAATATATTAATTAATTAATAAAACAAACTACTTACTAGGCGAGCAGTCAGTAAATTAGCAATTAAGACATGAAAATTTATTTTAATAAATTTTATTTTTGTTCTGTCTCACCTTAAAGAACATGAAATGTTAATTTAACCAAATATTTAATTTAGTTACAATTTACTAACCCCCATATTTATTGACTCTCTTATTATATTTATTTATTTGTTTGTTTGCTTGTTTTTTTCACATTTATGTAAAGAGAGAAAGGTATTAGATCCAGAAAATATTTTGTTGGCTATGGCTATGGCTTTGATGTCATTTAATTTATTAAAGCCTGATAACTTGTGTTTTGCAGGTGAAGCTGGTGCGGTTGGTGGGCATCATGCTGTTGTTTTATGTGAAGGCGGAGCATGCATCACACATCTCAGAGGTGGAGGCTGAGACTGTCGGCACAGGTGTCATGGGGCGAATGGTAAGTGGTGTCTGATTTTACAATTTAAAAAAATATTAACAGTTATTGTATAGTGCGACTGACATGATTGAAGATAATACATAGTTGTATGCAGTGTATGAATGCTAGTAAAAAGTGTGATGGTAGCAATTTTATTTGTATTATTGTTGTTCTTTATAATAACAATAGTAATAATAAAAGCTGCAAATAATCTAAAATTTGCAAAAACTACAATTATGTAATGGATATTATTATTATTTTTTTTATTTGATTACAATTACTATTAAATGCTGTTTTTATTTTGCAGTGTGATAGTATTACTACTAAAAGACTAATGAAGAAAAAAAGAAAATGAAAGTTATTGAGTTAGTAGTTTAATGTGTAACTGTGTGTGATGCTGGCAAGATCACTTGATATTTTTTCCCCTTATAAATGTGGAAACAACAATACTCATTCAAGAATGAGACATTATTCAAAACTATTCTAAATATAAGAACATGCGTCACATTCAGCGGGGGCAGCTCTTAAAGAAATAACAGCCAAAATACCCCTTTGATGTCTATTAATCAATTGACAAAGAAAAAAGGGGATAGCTTTATGGATTCATGTATATTTAATTTAAAATGTGTCTGATAACTTTCTATATATTTCTGCTCAAGTGCACAAGTAAAAATGACATTTATTATAATGGGTTATGTGAAGATTGTTTTAAGTTCAGGATTAAGTTTTTTTTAACTTCTAAATGTTAAAATAGCTCTTGGTTATAGTATACTGTTATGTTGAAGACTATAGTCAATGGTTAAAATGTATTTTTGGGAGCGGGGACAATTTTATAAAGACATCAGTATTGCTATTATAATAGTTTTATGTGAAGATTGTTTGATTTAATGGTTTTATAAAATAGCTTTGTAATGTTGAATGGCTGTTCAATAATTAAATAGCTACAAGGGAAAAAAAACATTTCCAGAGACAGTAACGCTGGCCTTCAGTCACAAAAAAGTTGCTATTATACAAATATAAAAAAAATACTGTCTTTTATGTTGTTTGTACATAAATTAAACTTTAGAATATGAAATTATTGCAATATAAAAGTATATTTAAA
>JAUYWG010000015.1:66662-79608 GCA_034779775.1 Enteromius afrohamiltoni
GCTGTTGATTACTTTTGCCTGTTTGTACCTCCCTGTATTCGCCATTAAACACTTTGCAAGTGGATCCGACTGCCTCCTGTGCTCGATCATTACACTTAGCAAATATTTCTGATTATTATCAGTGTTGAAAACAGCTGTGCTGCTTCATATTTTTGTGGAAACATTGTATTTTTTCAGCATTCTTTGATAAATGGTGAACAGCGTTTATTGAAAAATGCACATCTTATGCGTGATGAACCTCGGGATCTCTCAGCGGTTTGTTGTCTAAACGCATTGTTGTCATTCACGAGTGTAAAAGACGTATACTCGTTTTTTTCTGGCCTCATATATTTAACTTAAAGCGTCACACTTGCCAGTTACAGGTTTTCTTGATTGCTTTGATACAGCCGTCAGCTGAAACTCCACAGGCCTAAACAGTGGCACTCGTGGTCAGAATGACAGAACACAACTTGCAAACAATTATATGAGCTCTTCAAATCAATCATTACACAATGGACAACAAAACCAGTTAGTCAGTGTGGATCAGAGCAGCAGTGCTTGTCATGGTAGCCTATTGCCAGAGACATTCGTCGTCAAAGAATCGGATCCAGAGCAAGAAGTGCTTTGATGCCATTGATTGAATCCATGACATTCGTTTCTTCAAACTGTGGCTGAAAACTGAAACACTGTAAATATGACAGAAAATGCATGTAAACCAAAATAGACCTCAAATCTATCGGAGTATAAGACAAAGCCATTGTACCATTGGTACTCAGCCTCTCGTCTTAGACCTCCTCTATCCATGTTGGCACACCTGGCTGGCACCTGCAGAACGAGTGCTAACTGAAGATTTGTGTGATGGAGTGTCTGATCTTGGTAGTTTCTAGTAGTTTTCTTGGTAGTTCATAGCTAAAACAATGGGGTTTGGGCTGCTGGAATGACATCCGTGTTAACTGACTTGGAAAATGTGTCAGTCCAATTGAGCAAGGGTTTACACATAGTCTGCTCTGCTGGGTTAGTGATGATGAAAACTGGGTGGATCCTGTTTCTTTAACCAGGTCAAATCAATCAAGAAAAATAGGAAATGGAAACCTGACTTTTTAACACCTCATCAATCGACTCTGTGGAGCTGTCACCATCCACAAATTAAAGCTGTAGATACTTGTTGACTATGATGTTTATAAATACACATTTTCCCACTGTGGAGTTTCTTCTTGGGGACACAAGTCCTAAAATATCAAATATTCTTGTTTCCGCAGGTTTTAAAACAGCTGGGTGTTAAGATGAGTGGATACAAATACTTTGAGGTTTGGTGAAGCTCCATCCCATACAGAAAGAGCATGAGATTGACGTAGGACAGGATGAACCCAGCAAGCTGCATTTCAATTCAATCACTAGAAATACATGAGACGATGGAGGCAGAAATGATCCCCCTGTATTCTCACTGGGAGAGCTGATGGGTCAATGCAACCAAACCAGACAGAAAAGAAGCTTTAACCAAATCTGTGAGCAACTTTGACTTGCTTAAAGGCTTCAGGGCCCGCCTTGTATGCAGGCTCAGGATATTTCCTCATTTGTCACCCCTACGGGATTATACTCCTACGAAGTTACCATTTTTGGGTTAGGGAATGCCCCTGTTGCATTTTACTTTTGTTATCATACATTATAAAATGGCCAAATGAAAGGTAATGTGCTGGATGTGCAGTATTAAAACAGAAACACAGTACAAATAATGATCCCAACAAATATATACGTTTTGACAATAGCAATTTAATACAAAAAAACTCAAACAGTTCTCTTTAATATTTCATATACATACATATATATTTATTTATTTTTTTCTATGTTGTACACAACTGCAGTTCAAAACTTTGTGAAAATACAGAAGAAAAAAGCCACCAGAGCACTGACCCTTTCATATCCGAGGAAAAAGTGAGACAAGCACTTGATTTAATGCACAAAAGTACTGAAAAAAAGAGAGACTCAGACACACCCACATTCAAAAGCAAACATCAAACATTTAATTAAAAAGCTTTAATCGGAAGAAAATGAACAATAATCAACCCAGCCAATAGAAGTTCTGTAATATTCTCTGTACAAGACTAATTTCCAAATCAACACCTCAAGAGACGAAGCCCAGGCCAAGCGCAGGCCAAGGTTTCTTCTTTTATACTAAAACAAGTCATTATGATTATGAACAAAAATGGCTTTGAAGGACACAGATCCTGCTCGTTATTGCTTGATTTCAATCTCTTTCACAGTAAGTGAAGGCTCACGTCAGAGGAGATGCATCTGTGCATCTAAACTTTCCAGATCGACGAGGAGTTTTACTGCATCAGCATCTGTGCGACTGCGCCAACATGAACTGAAGCCACATCATCAAACATCTGAAATTAAACCCGAGGTAGCAAACAGAACAGAGAAAGGAAGCAAGGCTACACTTCATTTTAAGCAGTCCTTCTTACAGTGTAATGAAGAGTAATTCTAAGTCTTTTTAGGGTTAACTGCGTGTTATTATGCATGATTTACTACAGCAAGTACATGTGATGTGTAACAAGGACACTGTAAAAGAAAGGGTTACTAAAAGTGTCAATGTCTATTAAAAAAAAACCGCTAAATTCCAGGAATTCAGCTTCCTGTCTGTCAAATTCAACATCCTGATAACCCAATTCAATTGCAATCAATTGGATTCAAAGTCTAAGTTATGAAATGAAGTAGATTGTCCAATCGTGAAGACAAGAAAACAAGCTGCAGCTTCTGCGTTAGACGACACATTCACAGCCCGACTCAAGAACTCAGACGTTTCATCATTGGGGTCAAAAGCAGTGCAATCGGTACACATCACGGTCAGAGACAGACAGAGCACGCCTTTGTGTGTGTGTGTGTGTGTGTCTACAAACCCTGCTCACCCTCGTCACTTAAATCAAAGCATGTGCATGTATGGCAGACAGTGCGAGACCACTTGTGCTCGAAGAGTGCAATTGTGCGTGATTTTAAAGTGAACACATCTGTCTGTGTGTCTGTGTGCTACTCTGTATTCTCACATTATGGCTTATAACTTCCATTCTCGCGAAGCATCGTTCTCACTCATTTTCGGACCCCTCTGTGCCTCAGTTCTGCATCGATTTGGTTAGAAGAGCAAGAAATGGCGCATTTCTTAGAGAGCAACAGGGAGTGAAGGAGGTCAAGGAAGCGGGATCACTCGGGGAAAGGAGGAAACATGGGTATCTCGGCGAAATCATCGTTGCTGAAGCTGCCGGACTGATCCAACATCGAGATCACATCCTGAAGGAGACAGAGAAAGAGAGAGGGATGTTAAAAGAATAAACCACATTCGCTCCACAGAAGATTGTATACTCCTTTAAAGGAATAGTTCGCCCAAAACTGAAAATTAGCAGTGCTCAGGCCTGCTATGTCGTTGTCGCTAATGTCGTTTTTATCATCAGGCTTGTAGAAATCAGTGGATGCTCTGCAGTGAATGGGTGCCGTCAGAATGAGAGCTGATAAAAACATCACAATAATCCACAACCACTCCAGTCCATCAGTTAACATCTTCAAAAAATCCATCCTTAAGTTGTTTTTAACTTCAGGCCATTGCTTTCCACTAAAATACGAGTCCAGAATCCAGAATAACGCTTCCTCCAGTGAAAAGATCCATCACCTGTTGTCTCTCACATCAAAATCCAGACACATGTTTGTTTAGAGCCACTTTTCACTGGAGGAAGAGTTATTATGGACTCGTATTTTAGTTGAAAACGTCTTAATGCTGGATTTGTTTCAGTTTTTGTCTTCTCCAGATGGACCGGAGTGCTGTGGATTATTCTGATCAGCTGTTTGGACTCTGGCGGCACCCATTCACATCCATTGCTGAGACACTGATGCAGAGATCTGAAATCTGATGAAGAAACAAACACATCCTAATCTTGGATGTCCTGAGCTTGAGCACATTTTATGGTGAACTGTTCCTTTCAAAGACAAAGCTGGTTGTGTCGGCTCCACTCACCTGAAACATCTCTGGCTGGTTGTTTTGTGGCTGCTGGTGTGTGTCTGCAGTGCCTTGTGTGTGTGGCTGGTTTGTCCACTGCTGCCACCCGGACACTCCCTCTGCTGGCCTGGAGCTGAACTGCGCTCCCATCTGATTCATATCACCTGAAGGAAAGAGCAAGAGCTCAAGCGAGTGCTGGAACAGGAAAAACTACTGAAAACATTCTGTAAAATATTTACTGAATCCATTAGCTGAAGGGTTGTTGTGACGGTTCATTTGTTGGTAATTTGATGTGCTGGCCATTGGAGCAGAAGCCCCACCCATCTGGCCAAAGGAAGAGGAAGTGGAGGATGTGGGGGCGGAGTTGAAACCTCCCATGTTAAACTGAGGTGACTGACTCTTTCCAACGTGCCCTGCCATCTGCTGGACAAACAGAGTTCTTACAACAAAAACCTCTCTCTTTATAGTGAAAGAGTTCTGATGGAATAATTAACATGTTATGATTTTGAAGACGTATACATACATTTAAACATACACACATATAAACAGAAAACACATTTGCTATAATATATCACAATATTACTTTTGATCAATCTTTCTGATCAATGGCGACGCTGCTCAAAAAGCAATGATAGCTAAATAATAATTAGCCTTCTGTCTCTGACCCTTGGTCTGTTGTAAACACTCTCCCTCCATGTTTTAACTGTCTACCTGTGCGCTGAAGGGCAGCTGTGCAGCAGGCCAGACTCCGGGAGGCGCTGTGGGCCCTGCCTGGGCCTGAATGGGGCTGTTGTTGCTGGCGGTGACTCCAGACGGTGTGCTCTGGCGGGACATCTGCACCAGCATCTGACCTGCCGAGTGAGGAACCATCTGCTGAGCCAGTCCAGCTGACCTGAGACCACACAACAGTGTGAATGAGATCACGCCAAAACAACCACAACAACAACAACATCTATATTATGTATAAGTTGTGTGTGCACTTGGCAAAGTACTCATTCTCTCTCTTGCTTCTCTCCATTCTCGAAGGCAGACGTCTCTAAACGTATCCTTTCCAAACATCCTACTGTATGTCTGCTTGATCCCATTTCTTCTTCAGTCTTGCCTGTGCTCTCTTTCCAACAGCATGAAGCTGGCCTAGGTAACCCCACCGAAGAAACCCTCTCTAAATCCCTCATTCCATTTGTTACCAAAACACTTGAGCGAGTTGTGTTCGAACAGTGCTCTGTATTTCTTGCACACGGCTCATCCTCCTTTTGACACAGTTAACCATCAGATCATCCTGTCCACCTTCAGAAAGATGAACATCTCACACCTTCTTGCTACTGGGGTTCCTCAAGGCTCAGTGCATGGACCACTTCTCTTCTCATCTTTAGGATCTGTCATTCAGGAGCATCACACTCAACTCTACCTCTCATTCTAACCAGCTGTCTGACAGACACTTCTGGATGGATGAAAGATCATCCCCTTCCACTCACCCTTGCACAGAACTGCTCGTGGTCCCAGCCAACCCCTCACTTCATCACATCCTCTCTATATGGGTAGGTTCATCAACCATAACTCCTTCCAGGAGATCCAGGATGAGCAGTTAAGCTACAGCTGCAGGTTTACCTTAAAAAATGAAACCCTTTCAATCAGAGCAGACCAGCCAACTCCCCAGGTCTTCTCTCTCCAGTCTGGACTGTTGTAATGCTCTCTTGGAAGTACTTCTACTATTAAGTGATCCAGAATGCAGCAGCCAGAGTGGTCCTCTCTTTATGGGCTTGCACTGGCTGCTATTAGCTGCTCACATCAAATTCAAGGTTCGCCACTGGTGCTGCACCAATTTTCATAAGCTCACTATGCAGCCTCCAGAAGCTTGCTTTCTGCAAGTGCCATCCCACATCTTCCAAGCTGGAGGAATGATCTAGCTGCCTCAATCCGAGTCTTTAGCCATTTTCAAAGAAACATCTGAAGACACACCTTTTTACCATCACTTGACCAATTAATACTAGCACTCACCTATTTTATCCTATTAGTTTTGGTCACATTTAAAAAAAAAAAAAAAAAAAAAAGTGCACGTGCATGAGAGGGCAAGTGTGTGTCGGTGTGTATGAGGTACCTGAAGGGCTCGCTGGGACGAGCAGAGCTGGGGAAAGATGCTGCTGGAGGGTAAACCTGCTGACCACCGGAGGACACGGCCTTAGAGTCTGAGAGAGACAGACACCTGTCAATCACTGTCACTATCAATCACAGATCATCCCAAGATCTAGTGCATGTGTGGGTCTGTGTCAACCAGCGGCACAGTTTCTTCTTCTACACACACACACACATGTTTTATATGAGAAAAGCTGTCGTCAAATACAAACTGAAATGTTAAGGTCTTTACAACAAACTGACAAAAATAGAAGGTCTGTTGAACAACTTTAAAATATAATATGACAGAAATACAGTTCTACTGTACAGCAGGATGCACTTCTGAATAATCAAGTGCATAAGAACTTACTAATATTATACAAGCAGGATATTTTTCATCCATTTATACAATGTTACTCAAGTTCTGTGTAGGACCTTAGTTGACCAAAAAAAACACATTTCCTCCAAATTATTAATATTATTCATTATATTATTCATATAATTACATTTGTAATGTTTTATTTCCTTAGAATGAACTAATAAACAATGAGCATTAGACTGTATCATTTTTATTAACAAAAAATAAAAACCATTTAAAGTGGCACTAATGAGGTTTAGTAGTAAACAAAGAGGTTGACAATAAAAACATTAATTCTCACTTACGTCTATGAACAAACATTGTGATTAATGCCATATAAAAAGCTTTGATGAGAGGGAGCCTTACTGTGATCAGGACTCACTACACTCACAGTCTGCACCGGCACCTGCGGCAAACACAGACGAGACACACAGTTAATGTGGTGTTCGTACTCATCTCAGCTGCTCAACAGATCAGCACATCTCAATAGAGCTCACTTGGGGAAACTTACTTGTGTTATTGAAGTGAGCCAACGGAAACACTTCACTTCACAAACCAATGTTTTGACTGACTTTATTTGATATATTTTACACATAAATAAGACCTAAACAGGATCTAAATGACTAGATTATGCAATATAGTTCTTTGCGTAACGTTGTTTATTCTAATTAATTACATGAAGTGTCAACGCAACACATCTCAGGTTCAATGCACTGCATTATTATACACTTTGTAATAAATTAAAATAGGAAGAGCTCAGCGAAACCATTCATTGTCGTAGTCGTGTGTTTATTAGTCATGTTGAATCAATCAAATCTATCGATTTAGGGATCTATTGATTTGGAGATTGAGTACTCATGCTTCACTTATAAGCTGCGCATGACTTACCTGAGGAAGAGTGACCTGACTGGCTTCAAAGGCTGCGTCGCGTCCCATCCCTCCGTCTAGCTCAGCCTGCTGCTGCATCTGCCTGCAGAAGAGCAAAGAACACAGATGTGAGGGAGGTCCTACAGTCACGAGCGTCAGACCCACCACCGCCAGCCTACAGCCATCTCTGCTCACCACGGACAGAACAGCTACCTACAGGAGGAGAGCATGCTGCTAACCCACCACCACCACCGATCGACAGAGGCTCACCCGAGAGAGGAGAGGAAGAGAGGCACCCAGAGCACCACTGCTCTGCTCTCACCTGGCTGTGACCTGCCCTGGGCTGGGGGTGGAGGAGGGGCAGTTAGGACTGCTCTGCCCCAGTGAAGGGGCCAGTGAGACCCCCGGGGAAGAGAGGGGGGACAGGGAGTCCTGATTCGGCCCTCTACTGTCACGCAAACCGGAGGGATTGGTGGAGAGAAAGCGGTCAGATTAAAATGAGAGGCGAGCTGAATTAACACGCTCACCCTCACAGACACACACGGCTCAAACTCTGACCCCAAAAATCAAAAAAGAAACGTCATATTATGCCATTTTGGGGGGCGTTTGGATATTCTGAATCAAGTCTCATCATCAAAACGTGTCCCGGTGTTTATTTCTCAGTGATGCGATGCAATGACTGTTTTTGAAATTAAATGAAAAAGTCTTTAATACTGAGGTTGACATGTAGGCAGCATTAACCTGCATTAGATAACAAAATATCCTTTCAGTATGTGGTCTGCGTTTCGATACTAACTTGACGTTGGCGTTGGTGCAGATGATGTACTCGATCTCCTCGGAGAAAGGGTTCTGGAAGGTGAACGAGCTGGTTCTCATCCAGAGCCACTCGCGGGATTTAGAGCGGAACCGGAACATCACCGAAAGCACCTGACCTCGCAGTTTCACCACCTGCATCAGGGTCAGAGGTCATTAATCCATCACACTGTTATGGAAGCAATAGGCCCAGATCTACATTCTGATCTTAACAAATTATATTTTATATATAAAAACATAAATATGTACGAAACATTGGTGTAATATTGTTACTGCTGGGAAAAATCCCCCAAAGGACTATATCTAGTCATGGACGCTATGTAAAATTATATGAAATACATTTTTCTCACTACAACTTTGGTAACGGTGTCATGTAAAAGCGCACACACACACACACACACACACACACACACACACCTGCTGAAGGCTGTCTCGCAGCAAGCCCTGGTCTTCTGGATGAGCAAACTCCAGAACGCTCTTCCCCAGTAACTCCTGTGTCACACAACAACACAAAAGATGGAAAACACTATAACCAGCAGTAAAGAGGAACAGATGATCAGTGGAGCTCATCATCTAGGATCACGTTTAGCTGGACTCGGGTGTTGGAGGCCTACCTGAGGCTGGTAGCCGATCGTCGCCTGACAACGGTGATCCACAAAGGTGTACAGACCCTGACAGTTGTGGCGGGAAATAAATTCCACTGGAGCGCTGATGTTATTTACGGTTGTGTCGCTCGGGCAACATGTGACCTGCATGAAAAAGATGGATCTTAAAGAGACAGTTCACCGCAAAACGAATTCTGTCATCATTTTAGAATGCCGCTTCGTTCCCGTCACATCAGACATTCCTCTCCCCCATTAAAGTCTAAACAACCAAAGCTTTTGATTCATTAAGTTCAAATGGATCACTTCACACAGTTTTGTGGACTGAGCCGTTCAGTCCAGGCACAAGGACTTTATAAACAGATCTGACGTTTACAAACAAGAACAAAACTGGATCAGCTCTGTGAACGTACCTTCATCAACGTTTCTATGCAAATAAAAGTCAATTATATGCACATGTTCATTCAGTCTGTCTACCATATAAAGCAGGAGACGTGGATTATACAGCTTGATTAATATGGATAATTTTGGTGGAATGGTCTTTCAGTGGAGAAATGTTTCATTAAAAATATCTTCGATCGCGTTTCAAGGATAAACAAAAGTATTGAACCCCTAAAAGAAAATCGTACAGAGCAGACATGAACTTTTAGAAAGATATGAGCAAATGCTGACAGAATTGAGCAAACTGTCCCTTTGAAACAGAAGGGGAAAAGTACCTGTAGCCTTCCAATGGCCACTAGACAGAAACGATTTCCCTGATTATTATCGGCCTCCTCTTCAGAAAGAGTCACTCCTGAGAGAGAAGATAAAGGGACAGTATGAGTCCGAGTCCAGCTCAGCCCTCTGCGAACAATAGACACTTCCTCTGTATTGTGCCGTTACCAGCAGGAGGCCAGGATTTGATGTAGCCTGTGCAGTGCACGACCACATACTGCGGCTCGCCTTCCTTTGGAGGACCCAGTCCATTCCTGCAGGAGGAGAGAGGGTCTTCATCTGCGCCTGAGACGGCTTTATACAGAGAGAGAGAGAGAGAGAGAGATGCCTTACCTGTTTCTGCTTCTCAGGAAGTTGAGTCTGTTCATGGACACTGGCTCTACAGGACACACTCCACACCTGGACGCACACACATTTTTTCGTGTGCATATTCTTTTTTAGTTTAAAGCAGATAAATGTACCATTTCAACCGCATTGGTCTGTTGGTTTGCTCTCCCTGTTCCTCACCTCATCCTGCAGATGAAGGAGCGGCGTGCACCCATACCCATCCTCACAGGCGCCTGCCCACCCTCCTTCTTCACCGTGCCTGTTTTCATGTCCAACATCCGGCCTAGAGTCAGACAGAGGATGAGTTAAACCGAAAGAGAGCGTCAGTACGCAGGAGGAGACGTTTCTCACCGCTGCTGCCGTTCTCGCTGGTGGAGAGCTGCTCTCGGAGCTTCTCCGTGTCGTCTGGATGGAGCTGGTCATACAGCGATGACCCGAGCCAATCCGACTGAGCCTGGTTCAGAACCGGTGTGATGGAGTCTGACACGTACACCACACGGGCCGTTTCACACGACACCACGAACAGAAAACCATCAGCCGCCTCCAGAATCAGGTGCTTCAGCTCCTACAGAGACAGAGAACAACGAGAGCACATGCCGAGAGGTCATATTTCAAGATTATCTGACATCGCCCCTCTCTTTTGTGTAGGGATGAGCTGCTCTCATAAGACTTTATTAACCAGCACATTATTAAAGGAGTAACACCCAAAAATGATCATTCTGGGAGTACTTCGGAAACACAATATAGCTTTAACTTAACCTTCTGATGAAAAACTCTCATCATTTACTGAACATGAGGAAGGAAACAGACTTCCAGAAGAAACTCTGAATACTTGTTTGGAACAACCCGAGAGTTAATAAACTGATCCTTTAAGAAAGAAAATAAGTAGTTCAGAAGAATTTTACTCTTAAGAATCTAGGCCCTGGCTTACGTGCAACGAGGAATGAATGAGATTTCTGTGATCAGTCCATGCCTGACCTGGTCTGTGAGAAAGGAGGGTTTATAGGCTGCATCGGTGCTGCTGCCGCCGCTGCCTCTCAGAGACTTCATGTGAGATACGGCCATGCGCAGGATGGTCAGCTTGTCTGGTTTACGTGCCAGAGCGCTGCAGGTGGGCACCATGTCCGACAGCTCCGTGATGTACGCGGTCATCTTATTCCTCCGCCTGCGCTCGATCTCGCTGTGATTCTCCCTGCACTCAGGAGGTCATGAGAGAGATGGGCGGCGCATGCAATCGTGGGGAGAAGAGAGGGAGCAGAGAAAAGGTCGAGAGAAAGCAACAACGAGAAAATGAGAGAGGGAGAGAGAGAGAGAGAGAGAGAGATGGATGAATAAGCAAATAAAGACTGCTTCAATGTGCTCGTCAAATGAGACGACACTCATCTCTCCACGACAAAACAAACGTGCATGAAGAGCTGAATGAGAGCTGAAAGAACACGTGTCTTCAAACGGCCTGAGAAAAGAAGAGAGGGACAGGAGAAATGCTCAAAGAAACACCTGCAATAAAGTGCAACACAGTACTATGTTCAATAAATAAGATGTCCTGTCAGACTGAAGACGAACTTGTTTTTCTTCGATTGTGCTTGAAATATGTCAGGGACATCAAGATGTGAATAATATAAAATCACGATACAAGGCAAAAATCACAGAGGCATCATCAAATTAAATGTGCAATAATACACTTATATAAGCCAGACTCAAAAGTGGGAGCTCTCTCCATAAATACTGTTAACGGACATAAAATACATTTATAGGCATAAATGATGGAGATTATACACACTCACAGCCTTTAAAGAGATTCACTGCAATTGAAATGAAATGCAGAAGGATAAAGTGTATTAAAATTCATAGGCTTCTACTGGCCTGAATGCAGTCATGCTACAAATCAACATAGCTCTCCAAACTGATCAGAGCATGAAATACAAAACAACGCTTTGCCTGTAGAGTCTTGCCTTACATCTGTCAAACAGCAGGAAGCTACTCTTTTCCCCTCACATGAACTCTGTATCTGAACTCAGGGAGTGCCGTTCAGCAATCGTCCTGCAAATCAAGCTCATTTCTGGAGCATTCGATGTGGTGTGAAGCTAAATAGTAAGGGAAAAAGCATTGGCTGATATAGCAGTGCTGGCTGGATCAAACGCAGGAGCTTGGGTCTGTTCATCCAAACAGTGGCGGACGGGAAGAGTGTTCGGAAACCTTGCTCAGTAGGCAACACCAGTCAGCTCACAGAAGACTCTCAAAGCTCACGTGCTCTGATTTGCAACAATCCATACCTGGCAAATCTCTCCTTGTCGTTGGATCCGCCTCCGTCATCATCACACCTGAGGACAAAAGGAAGCATGTTGTTGAAGACAGTCATGAGACAGAGCGTTCGAACCCTTGCGCCAGACGTCATGACTAACCTGAACAGTTTGCTTCCCTCGTCGTCGTCGTCATAGTCCGAGCTGGAAACCAGGGAAATTCACATTAGTCAGTAATATTGCACAACTGCAGACGCCACATTCCTGCAAGTCTCAGCCCACTCCAGAGACTGAACAAACAGAGCCAATCAAACCATCCACAGACACTCGATAAAACACAAACTCTTCTGCTGAA
This sequence comes from Enteromius afrohamiltoni, assembly GCA_034779775.1. Lineage (NCBI taxonomy): Eukaryota > Metazoa > Chordata > Actinopteri > Cypriniformes > Cyprinidae > Enteromius > Enteromius afrohamiltoni. The sequence continues at coordinate 79,015 of JAUYWG010000015.1, forward strand.
CCCAGAAGGAGACATCAGGAGAGAGGGTCAAATCTTGCACTCAACGTATTCAAGTATTAATGGTGCTTTAGTCCTTTTTGGAGCTTGTTTATTTTGATCCCTTTATACAATACAGATGGCTTCAAAGCAGTTTCACCTTAATAAACAGGAAGAGAGTGATGCTTCACTCATGAAACAAACTGGATCTGAGCTCCGCGAGATGACAGTGGCGTCATTATTCTGCTTCGACTTGATTCAATTCGGGTCAATTATTCAGTCTTCTCAACCACTGCCCATCTATTCCACTTTCTAGAAGAATCGGTTTGCACGTTTCCCAGAAGGCTTCCTTCTGAGCTCCACAGAATACAGCAAAAAGAGGACAACCGCGTGTAGCTGGTTTGATTTATTTGAACTCTTTTCAGCACTTTGAGGTGTTCCCGAAAATGTAAAAATGCTTTAGAAATCAAATGTATTGTTATTATTACTACTTACGTGGCTTGACGTTTGTTGTTGGCCTTTGATGCACTGTTAGCCAGTGACGGCACCTCAGACATATCTGAAACACACACACACACACATGTTGGGTTTACATGTTTTATGGGGACATTCCATAGG
>JAUYWG010000015.1:102728-114221 GCA_034779775.1 Enteromius afrohamiltoni
CTCTCTGTCCTGTGTGTGTGTGTGTCTTCTCTCTGTCCTGTGTGTGTGTGTGTCTTCTCTCTGTCCTGTGTGTGTGTCTTCTCTCTGTCCTGTGTGTGTGTGTGTGTCTTCTCTCTGTACTGTGTGTCTTCTCTCTGTCCTGTGTGTGTGTCTTCTCTCTGTCCTGTGTGTGTGTGTGTGTGTCTTCTCTCTGTCCTGTGTGTGTGTCTTCTCTCTGTCCTGTGTGTGTGTGTGTGTCTTCTCTCTGTACTGTGTGTCTTCTCTCTGTCCTGTGTGTGTGTCTTCTCTCTGTCCTGTGTGTGTGTGTGTGTCTTCTCTCTGTCCTGTGTGTCTTCTCTCTGTCCTGTGTGTGTGTGTGTGTCTTCTCTCTGTCCTGTGTGTGTGTGTGTCTCTGTCCAGACAGAAGCAGCAGCATCATGAGTGTGTGTGGAGCTGCTCGGTGCTGGTGGATGCAGAGCCGCGGAGCCATGAGGAGAATCCTCCAGCAGAACCGAAGCAGAACCGTCTGCAGCCACAGAAGCAGATCTTCTGGGGATATCAGGGAGAAGCTGCAGGCGTTCCCAGGAGGATCCGTGGAGCTCCAGAAGCAGCAGGAGTCCGGCATCGCGGTGCTCACCATCAACAACCCAGAGTACAGGAACGCCTTCTCAGGTGTTTACTTCACACATATATGACCTGCAGCACAAAACCAGTCACATTTGTCACAATAGCCTACAATACACCGTATGGATCAAAATGATTGATTTTTCTTTTAAAATCGCCAGGATATTAAATAAAGATCATGTTCAGTCAATATATTTTTTACATTTTTTGCTAGATGATCAAAACGTAACTTTTGATTAGTAATACCTAAGGACTTAATGGACAGCTTTCTCAATATTTAGATTTTTTCAGATTTTAAAATAGTTGTCTTATCCTAACAAACTTTACATCAATGGAAAGCTTATTTATTCAGGTTGCACAGTTTCTAATTGTAATACACCTTTTTATGGTTCAGGGTCACACATCGTCCTACATTTGGACAGGATGTTTAAATGTTGTGGTGAACATAAACGTTTTGAAATAAAATGACAGACTGTTGTCTTGCTAAAGGAGCTTCATACAAGTAACATTGGTCAAATATTACTTAATTATAATAACAACAAATATTTAACAAAATTAGAGTTTGATTGGAAATACTGCGGAATAAAATATACTTTGTCAGCTAACACTATTTAACCTTCACTTTTTCACACAATACATTTTATACTAATATTTTATACTATATTAAAATTTGTGGTGGAGACGATGCCACATTTGTACACTCTATCATTTAAATTTGTGAAACTTTTTTTTTTTTCTTTTTTCTTGTGATTATCCTAGTTCATTTTCTGAACTTTAATTTTTTGAGATTGGTAGTCTGAATTTGGAGTTAAACAATAAAATAAAATCTGAACTTCAGACAAAGTGGATTCATTCATGAAATGCATGCTTTTAAAACATTTCCAGTTCAGATTTAATGCAAACTTCATGTCTTCTTATAAGAAAGTTCTATTTGGTAAGTTTTTTTGTTTATATGTGTGTATTTACTATGTGTGTATATATAAGTACACATTCATACAGTAAATATTTTTAAAATATTAACATGTATTTAAATGTGTATGTCAATATTTGTAAAATGTATATTCTATACAAATATATTTAATGTACAAATATAACACATTTTTCATGTATGTGTAAAGCCCTGTTTTCCAGTCGTGTTTGTTGCACGTGTGTGTTTCCAGGCAGCATGATGCTTGAACTGGAGCAGCGAGTGTGTGACCTGGAGACCTGGACGGAGGGGAAAGCTGTGATTGTGCAGGGAGCTGCTGGAACCTTCTCCTCTGGATCAGACCTCAATGCAGTCAGAGCCATAGCAAACCCAAACGTGAGAACGCCCGTTATCACATCATCATCATCATCATCATCATTTTCATGTCACTATCTATTGAGATAAAAAATGTAATTGTACCCCGAGAACATGTTGCAACTTTTAGAACTAACAGACTCGGGCAAACTAAGTTCTGCCTGCATTAGCACAAGAATAAAACCTAGCTTCCAGGAACAACTATGCACTGTTTGCAGTTGCTATACTGCAGTAACGTTTGTTGTATTTTGTCAGGATGGCATGAAGATGTGTGAGTTCATGCAGAACACTCTCACAAGACTCCTCAGGTAGGTCTTTCTGAAGAAAGGAGTAAAACATGTTCATGTTGCCACACCGTGATATTCAGCTCATGTCCCTCCTTTAGAAAGCAAATGTTTCTTTCTGAAAATAAATGAGTAATTTACCACGATCAAATAATGAGTCAAAATAGACACTCCTTTACTTTATTCATTAAACAAGTGAAGCTTAAGTGATACTTTCCTACTATTCTGTGGTGTAATGATGTTATAGGTTATGCATAGAACCATAGACGTCAATGAAGAACCTTTATTCGTGTTACAAATTCATGCACAACAACGTACGTTAAAAACCCAGTCATCTGTCCAGATCCACAGATTTCTGCAGTGTTGTGTGGTGACGAATCAGAGCTAAACTCCTGTTTTTCCAGGTAGGCTGCCGCTCATCTCAGCAGCTCTGGTGGAGGGAAGAGCACTGGGAGGAGGAGCAGAGCTCACCACTGCCTGCGACTTCAGGTTCAAAAACACACCAGCTTTCACTTACTCAGCTGTGTACTGACTCATATTCTAATTTTTTCCCAAATGGATGGGATGGACTTAATATACTAAAAATGGTTGTTTAATACTTCTTAAGGTAATCAGTAACGCTTTCTTTGAAGCCCATATTTATAATGCATTATAAAGGGCATCATTATGAATAATGCCTTTACAATGAACACAATCAATTTTAAGATAAAATATTATATTTTATATTTCCCAAAGTTATAATGCATTATAAGTCTCATATCTTGCCATTTTAATGAATTTATGTGTGTTATAAATAATCACAAAAACGTAATATTATAATGTATTGTCTTTGTTTTTATGATTATTTGTTAGATGTTTTAACACATTATACGTTTTTTTTTTTAATAATGCATTATATGCATTCATTATAATGCCTTAAGAATACCCTTATAATTGATTAGGAATACAGGTTTCATAGAAAGTGTGAACAGAACATCCCCAAGTGTACTCTTTTTGTATTAAAAACAAAATGTAGTACACTTGACATTACATCTATGATTACATTTTTTTTTAAATTGAGGAATACAATAAGCAAGTCATTCTAAAGAAGAAAATCGACACAAGATTTCAGGCATTGTTCAAAGTAAATAGTAGCTAGATAGGGAGAGGTTGAGGAAAGGTGTAGATGTCGAAAGAGATGAGTTTTCAGGTGTTGCTTGAAAATTGCCAGGGATTCAGCATTCTGGATTTAAGTGGGAAGTTCATTCCAACAGCCAGGAACCGGAAGTCCAGCTAGAAGACCATTGCAGTAGTCCAGCCTAGAAATGACAAGGGCCTGGAACACGTTCTGATATTGTGTAATGCAAACCTGCGAGATTGAGCAGTTTTTGCAATGAGATTCTTGAAAGCCAGCTGGTCATTAAAGAATACACCAAGACTTCGGACAAAAGTTGATGGAGTAATTGTTTATGAAGCTAACTGGATGGTGCTGTAGAGTTGATGTGGCAGGGAAGACAAGAAGCTCCGTCTTGGCCAGGTTGAGCTGCAGGTGGTGATCTATCATCCATGCTAAGATGTCTACCAGGCAGCCGGAGATCCGTGCAGCTGCTGTTTGGATACCTCTCCTCCCCAGGCCACCCTGAAAGACCTACAAGTGAGACAGGATTGGAGGACAGGAGGATTTGATGATCGACAGTGCCAAAACAGGAGATAGTGAACCCACTAATGTATGAAAGATGGGTTCAAGTGTACTAAATATACTTTTAATACAGAGACAGCGTGTTAGGTGCATAGTTCAGGTCATATTCACGGTTTCTTAACAAAGCACAGTTCAGTACACTTCAGAATATATACTACAGAATATGTTTTTAGTATAAAAAGTGCAGAAGTAGAGGACTTAAAGTATAGAGGACTTAAAGTGATGTTAAAGTGAATTTATGATTTCTTGGCCATTTAAAAAACTTTTCTTTCACACTTGATTGATAGTAAATCTGATTGACTTCAGCCAAACACTAACCATGAGTGAAAGAAAGGTTTGTGTGTTATCATTTATATTCACTGAATATTTCTGCCAGGGTATGTACAGTAAACTTATGAACACGACTGTATGTACTTATATTAGAAATCTGCTTATTTTCCGCCTAGGCACATATAATGTTAGAAAATTTAGTTTGAGAGTTTTTTTGCAATGAGGAGAGGGGTTTGTATTCTGTGCGTTTCAACAAAGGATTTTATCTCAAATAATAAATTCCTGAAGACGTTACCCTTTTAAATTGTACTTGAACATCCTGTCTTCACATTTTATTTCTGTTTCCAGGTTGATGGCGTCTGATGGTGTTATCCAGTTTGTCCATAAGCACATGGGTTTGGTACCTGGATGGGGAGGAGCTGCCAGACTAGTTCGTATTGTTGGCAGCCAGAACACCCTGACACTACTGAGCAGTGCTAAAAAAGTTGATCCAGACTTTGGAAAACAGATGGGACTGGTTGATGAGGTGCTCGACTGCTCCTCTGGTGAGGGAAAGGCACTGTCTCACGCCGAGCGCTGGCTGGTTCAGTTCATTAAGGGCCCGGCTCCAGTGATCCAGGCTATGAAGAAGGTTGTGGTCTCAGGAAGAGAGCTTCCCCTGGACGAAGCCCTGAAAACTGAGAGGAGTGTGTTTGGGACAGTATGGGGCGGCCCGGCCAATCTCGAAGCTCTTGCTGTAAAACCAAAGCATAAGTGACTGAAAGGACAGTTCCTGGGTTGTTTTGCAGAGTTCATGTCAACTTGCACATGCACATATTACTAATCTAATATCATTTCTCCACATTCATCCAGTTCTTTATTAATGGCATCCATCGCTTTAGTGTTCAATTTTGTCTTATTTCTGCATAAACCTGAGGATAAAATGAAGCAATATTGGCTAATTAAACCCCATCAATCCAAGGTCAATCAAACACAACGTTCACGTGTGTCTCATCATGAGCCGAATGCATTGATACTTTCAGATGTTTTTTTTCTTTCTTTCCAGCAGTCCTACCGAGCTTTCCGTAAAGAACCAAGCTTCTTGTAATTGGTAATTGAGTAATCAGAAACTTGGGCCAGTCAATTTTTTTTTACAAAAAAATGTGCTGCAACACCTTCAGTAGTGTTTAAAAGTGTCCCAGGATACTCCTCATAAAGGGTTTTTATGAATGTACAGTCCTAAAAGTCCCAAGAATATTCCAAAACACACATTTTAAGATTTACTTTTGCTTAGTTTTCCTTGTATTGGACTTTTCCCTTAATGCTAATGTTTTCATAACATTCGCTTAATGTTTTTCATTTCTTAATCAGAAACTAAAGTTCTTGAGTAAATGTAACTATTTAGTGTACTTTAGTATCTTTATGGCTGCTTTGTGGAGTTTCAAATATATTGGCAACTTTACTCTATACTTGACCTCATTTTTGGATAAGTATGTACTCTATAATACTCCACTACTGTTTATTTCTGCTATATAAGAAGTCACATTTGGGCACTGAAGGTATGATCTTGTGAGTTTTCACCTTTGACCTTACTACCGGTCTGTCTATCTGTCTGCTAGTATACAATACACAGCTAAATAATTGTTATAGTATGATGACATCACATATAAATGACATAATTTAATGATATTTAATATTTAGATGTTAACTCTAACTTACACCACACCTGCATGTGTCTCTTTAATTTAACCGTTTGTCGTGTTAAACCCCAGTCAGATCCGGACAGTGGATGTGAAGGGGCTGGTTCCTGTCCACTGCAGCGGAATCGGACCGGTTACCGGCGTCGTTCAGTCATCTTCATGGTAGCGCGTTTGGCGCAGCGGGTCGCTGTTTGACACGGGTTAATCATTGATCGCTGACGTTACACGGGCTGTGTGTGTGTGTGTGCTGTGGGATGCTGTGTGTATGTGGACACCGCACAGCACTGCAGTTTCAGTATTTCAGCTGTTCTTTCTGCGCTAGACCGACTGTAGTACTAGCGCGCGCGGATCTCGGTAACTCCCGGTGAAGCGCGAGCGTGTCAATGCTGCTGTGACGGGACCGCGCGAGCTGCAGCAGCACATACGGTAATTCACCAGAGACATTACTACATATCTTTATAAGATTCAGTGTATGTGATGTTTAATGTTTATTGCATATCATATTTCGAGGATGTGCGAAGACAGCGGGGATATGTTCATGGACAGATGTTCTGTCCGGTCTGTTTTGCGGTGTTTTTTTTTTCAGGTGATGGATGTCTCCAGTGCTACTGTGTGGTCTTTATAATCAAATCTATTCTAAAAGTTATGGACTCAGTGACTTGAATTATAACTGGCTTCAATGTAGTGACGTAAATATGAAAATGTAACGCATAGTTAACATTTCTTATTTGCCTGTGTACAAATAGTGCGGATGGTTTCCTTCAGCTCTGAGGCTTATTTCTTATTCTTAAATTGTTTTATTGTATTTCAGATCTGATACACCAATGTTACCTTCGTGCATCAGCACATCTGCATTATAAACCGGTGTTTCTTCAACAATGGGCGCTTCTGGTCCTGTAGACCTTTAAAACACACTCTATGTAATCTTACTAGTTGTTTTATCCACTAATAGTGCCACCAATTCATAAACACACCACAGAATAATTCACAAGTCTTTTTGCCACCATGTCATTTCATACATTCATTCTGGATTGGAAATAATGGCTTTGGAAATTACATTTTAATATTTTTTTAATATTCTTGTTAGTCTGAACAATATTGAAAACCACTCTTTTGGATAACTTGACTAAATCTAGAGTTGCAGTGGCAAACAACAGAAAATATTATCTCTTAAATTAAGATGAACCTTAATTTTGAAACGTTTCTTAATCTTGATGTGTCATATTTCATCTCAAACACTTACTAACTCCGTTTCGTCCTACTCCTAAGTGATACGAACAAAACAAACCGTTAGAAAGATACACATTTTTGTTTATGTTTTTGTGGAAATAATGGCATGTCCGTGGTGCATAATTTGTGCAACAATTATATGAATCATTTTCACAATAAATATTTCAATATTTTTATTCCGCTAGTAATATCATTTAATATTTGTTATTTTGAGTATTTTTTATATGCCTTAGAGATTTACTTTGCATTGCAATACAATAGAACTAATGGGAAAATCAAAGGAATATCCCAGTACCAATCATTCAGAATCATACTTTGCTATATTCTATGCCGAGTGTGTGGTATTAGAAACTGCTCCTCAGAGTCTGAATTCATATTCCGTGGACTGTGGTCAGTCTCTATCTGCTGAGATCAGATGATGGGACTGTCATAACCCAGATTATGAGACACTTGATGACTCAGTTAGCATCCATCCAGTGGGTAAACATTAGGTAAAGCGTCGCTGGTCTATACCAGATATACATCTGTGCACCCTGGACTGCTACGTAGGCCTACCTTAACTATAATTAGTAGGAGCTATCTTTACACCAGCTATCGTTTGCATGTTGACTGAGGTCCAGCAAGTCAGTTCTTGAAGGTAAGAAACGTGTGAACTGAGAAGATTGATCAACTAAAGATGTTTTCATAGCTGTTACTGGGGCTTTCAACTTTATCAGAGTTTTGATTCGTGCACGTCTCTATACACTTATTCATGGAAACCACAATGAATGCTTTTATTCTTATACTTATCTCCTACGATTGTTTGTTCTTATGGCAACGTACTGTGTTAAGGCTTGTTTATATTAATGTAACTTCTTGTGAGTTCATTGCAGTGAATATTCATTTCAGGAGTTTTGGGATGACTGGTTTCGTGCTAATAGGTAGCTAGAGTTCATTTACATCTCATTTCCCCAGCTTTTTCAGTCCACCATCGTCCTCAAACAAAGACGGGTCTTTATGTGGCAGACAGGCATGCTCACGCAAGTATCACATCTGCCCATGTGTTTGGTTGCCCTAAACTAGAGCTTTTGCAATATCTAGAGCTGGTGTTAGAGGTTTACGTCCAGTGTTTTCTGCACTGGCCAGTTAAACATTGAGGTCGATCTCTCGTTGAACTGGTGCTGTACAGTATGTACATGACGGGGATAAAGTTTTATATCTCACACAGGTTTTACATAGTTCTACATTGTAATGCAGTTGATATGAAAATGTGTTAGATATTGCTGACAGACCTGACCGGTGCTGTGGTTAATCATTTACTCACTTTAACACACGGGTCAGTTGCCTAACCCATCTGAGTTATGCCAGAAGTTCATTTTCTTTTAAAGGTCAGAAACACGATTGTGTCAGTTATTTTAAATCAATATCTTTATTCTTTCATTGTTCTTTCACAGTGGTTGCTGATGCATTTTTCTCTCTTGATTGACCTTCAGTGGCTGAATGTCACGTGGTTCCTTGGCTTTGTCAGAAAAAGGTCAAATTAGTGGATATTTTTACAGACTTATTGACCGTGACACAATCTTCAGAGGTCATCTCTTTCATGTCATTTAATAATTCGTGTTTTCCCATCCGACCTGATTTGGCAGATTTTTAAAATGTAATTTTATATTGAAAACAACAAAAACGCTTAATTGATTTGATTATGCCCAACTCCTCAGTACTCCTTTTCAAACCTGGGTTTATTGACTTATGCCTGTTTTCTGACTGACATTGTATGCTTTCCATTTTTGAAAATGAGTAAATCCCATTAATTCCCATTTACACCCACTAATTTTAAACGTTTTAATTCATAAACATACCTCTGCAAATAAATTGGAAACAAAAATATTATGCAACACTGTCTCAAATCATTCTTTATTTTTTGTTTGGTGAACATTAGGATTTTACAGAACAGGGGATAACTCTTATGTCCTTTATTTCCTAAGATTGCACTTGTAGTTATATATTCAGATTTCCATTCATATATATATATATATATATATATATATATATATATATATATATTGTCTATTGGTTCTGCCATGGTTTGGTGCTTTGTGTCACTGATTGAGTTTCTTTTATTGACTGAGACAATCTGAAAAAGGCTTTTAACCAAACAGTTGGCGGTAGCCATTGACTTCCATAGTATTTTTTGAATATTCCAGGAATCAATGGGTACCGGCAACTCATTGGTTACCAGCAGTCTTCAAATTATCGATATTTTGTGTTAAGTGGAAGAACAGCTTTGAAACGACATGAGGATCCATATGATTTCTGAATTTTCAGTTTTGGGTGATACCACTTTAAGAAAAGGGATTAATAGTAATCTCATTCCCTCCAAAATACATCTCGCCCTGTGCTACAACACATAAACAATAATCTATATATAATTCTTTAGGTTCCTTAAAGGAAAATTCAGTCTGCATTCATTTCTTTGTTCTGCCGAACACAAAGGAAGATATTTTGAAGAAAGTATCTAACCAGGATGTTTTGGTCACCATTGACTTCTGTAGTAGGAAAAACAAACGCCATGTAAGTCAATAGTGACCCAAAACAGCCTGGTTACATGCTTTCTTCAAAATGTCTTCCTTTGTGTTCGGCAGGACAAAGAAACATTTTTGGGTGAACTGTTTCTTTAAAGAACATTTCAAGAGACTTTTCAAATAAAAAACACAAAAACCAGATTGCAAGAGGACATATTTTGCCTGTAAGCACACAAATGTTTACAAACAGGAGTTTGTGTCTTCCTTAGACAGAATCTATGGAGCCTGTGCTGTGAATATACAGATGAAGACATCACACAGGCATTAAAACAGCGTTTTTGTTTATGATGTGCATGCTGTGTTTCATGCATAATTAAATGAAGTGTATTGATTCTCTGGCTGTGTATCGACTGTGTTGTGTTTCTGTGAATCTGGCAGGTGATGGAGAAGCTGCGGGATCTTCCTCCGGCCGAGCAGAGCTCCAGTGAGCACAGCAGCTCACCGAGTCCCGGGGACACGCTACCCTGGAACCTCCCCAAACACCAGCGGGTCAAGCGCTCCAAATCCGCCTCCGGAGACGTGCTGGACCCGGCCGAGAGGGCCGTCATCCGCATCGCAGGTCTGTGCTCATAATCACGACGCCAGACCAAACGTCATATTGATTTTGCTAAAGAGCAGATGTACACAGGCAGATGTGCTGATGTATGAATCATTAAGGCAGATTTGAGCTTTATTGTTGGAGAAGCGTAGTGGGAACGGATTCATTGCAGTAGCGAGCATTACAGCTTTAGATAAGAGTAATCATAGCCTCAGAGTGTAATGTTAATGTGAAATATGAGCCATGCACGAATAGAAACCTTTTGGCAGTGCATCTGAATGCAAACACGCAAAAAAGTGAAAGACATACAGTACAGTATGCTTCAATGGAAATGTGATAAAAAGTCTATCTGCTGGTTTCACAGACAGGGCTTAAACCTAGTCCCAGATTAAAAGGTGTTTTAACTGAGAATGAAATTTGCACTGACTGATCTTTAAAAAGATCAACTCCTTTATTTTGGGGTAAGATGCACCCCTGTGTTGTTGTCCTAACTGAACTATAGCCTAACTCTATATGAAAATGTTTTTTTATTAAGAATAAGAGTTACCGTTTTATTATATTATATATTTTAAATGTTAAAATACTATAATATAATTATAATATTTATTTACTGATACGTTATATTTCATATCTATGTTTATTTTTTTAATATTTAAAATGCTTAAATACAGTATTGTACAATATTTAGAGTTCCTGATCAACGATACTTTTATTATATAATTTTATGTTTTTATATTATGTTATAACATTTTGAAAATGTTATTACATATACTGTTAATGATTTCACATACATTTTTATTTTAATGACTTCTTTAAGCATTTAATTTAAATTAAAAATGAGATTAATGTTAATCTAGTTTTTAAATGTTAATTAATTAACTTGTAATTTGACTAGATTTTGTTTATTGTACTTTCTAAATATTTTTTTGTAGTACATGATTATATTTTCTATTTTAAAATACTTTAAATACATTTTTATAAATGTAGAAATGGCTTATTTGACGAGCCTCCTGTAAGCTCTCTTTCACACGAAGCACAGTCACAGTCACGATTCAGATCAGCTTCAGAAAATGCACAGTTCTGTGTTATGGCTTGTTTGTGCTCCTCTGGCGTCACACATTAGGTGCCGAGTGTCTGCAGTCAGAGCAAGACAAGAAGCTTTAGTGACGGACAGAAAATGTGTCTGATGTGATGCGAGTGTCCTCAGGAAAACTGACACTTCAGCTTCTCACAGGTCTCTCTCTCGCCTCTGACAGGGCCTGAGTCAGCACACACACAAGTTGGGTTTACATGTGTTCTGGGGTGTCTCTCTCTCTCCATAGGTGTAATGGTGTTTCTACTGTACAGACTGTATGTGGTATTGTCCTA
>JAUYWG010000015.1:124230-149291 GCA_034779775.1 Enteromius afrohamiltoni
ATAAATTATAGTTGTCAGTACATTCAGCAGTAGCAATTTTAACCATATAATCAGTAGAAGTAATTATGAAATTACATACAAAGATACTTACATCCCACTTAATTGGGTCAAGAATCACTCTTAAGTTCAGCTATTTTAATATAAAATTAAGCTATAAATCATTTTAATTTCATTGTAAGTTACATGCAATTATGTGTCTAAAACATTCTTCTAGTCTCCAAGAATATGATTTCCATAACAAGTGTTTTTTCTGAAAGCATTTACTTATTTGTTACCTCACTGAAGCTTGATAGATATGGTAGATATGATCTGTTGTACTAAAAGGTTTGCTTAAAGAGTTGACATAAAGTTGTGTGCTTGGGGTGACATGAGGGAGTATGACGAGGTTCATACAAACAAATCCTTCCAGCTAAACAACAAACATGCCTCTTGAAATCCCACGCCTCTCTCTGCTCTGTCTCTTCAGAGCTGTTAACATACCAGGAGATTAAACAGGCATGATTAAAACAATGATGGGAGGATTAGGGCAAGCCAAGGCATTTTATTTCTAAAGCAAATTTAAAGCAGCAGCTGCTGACCAAACTGCTGTACAATCTAAAAGGTACAACAATCAACTGACAGAAAATACAGTAGAATAAGCAAGATTAATCAAATTATATTAGAGAGAAAAGATATGTTTTCAGCAAAGATTTAAAACACTCAACACTGAACTTAATTTTCAAATGTTAATTTATAGTTTAATTTTATAAAATAGTTTAATTTTCAAAGACCATTATCAAAAATCACTACCAATTATTTTGCATGAGTATAAGAATTCACAGATGACAGATCAAATTTATCAAAGAAAATGTTATAATTACAAAGATAGGATTTAAACCATTTCAATGCAGAACCTTGAATTATTACACAGTCACTCAACCTTTCAAGTAAATGGCATGATCAGTTGTGTCAAAAGCAGCACCTCCAGCAAAGCTGACTCTGTACTGTGATGGTGTCTAAAACAAATTATTCTCAATTAAAAATACAGTCACTGGATGGAATACAGCCATTAATGTCTTTCTGATTAATGGATACTTTGCACAGAAAAACATTGATTCTGTCATTATGTTTACTCAGTTATAATTATTCAGACAAATCTTGAGAATGTCATTTACTAAAATGTCTAAAATGAATACCTTAGATTCAGCAATCATGTGTGAAAATGCATAACCTGATTTCATAAACACTCAGATTTAGGGATTTATATATATTTAATTCATGTGTACTCTTTAGAATAATATAACTTGCCAGATGCATAAATGTAAATATTTACAGCATCTATCAACAGATAATTGCAAATGACAACCAGCCAGACCTGGTATAAATAAATAAACAGACCTTAAATAATTTGTATACTTTGAACTAAAAAAAAGGACATTAAACTGACTATTGGAGTAATGCCCCATTATGCAAAATTACTCTGTTCAGAAAAATAGTTATCACGCAAGTACGTAGTCACGTAGTTATTATGGAAGTACGATATCAGACACTAATATGTAGCTGTTCCCCTCTCTGCTTACTGGGATAAGGAGATACACAGCAGGCTTCTGTCACTCAATGGCTGGATGTCCAAGTGTTGCCTGCAGAATAACATAGGTTTCATAGACAATTGGAAGTTTTTGGGGCAGACCTGACCTGTTGAAAAACAACGTGAACATAAACGCATTTAACGTAATTTTGTTCTATAAAACGTACATTTATTTACGTTTTTACAGGCACTGAAACAATACTGATGTAATTCCATCAGCTTCTATATATTCTTATGTATTTTCAGCTTTTTTTATTGACTACACCTAAAAATGGATCCTGATGAATATTGAGATGTTTGCAACTTGTTTGCAACTGCATTATTAGACTGTTTACTTAACATTTCATTCCGCTCTGCTCGTTTCCAAAAGTGGCCTTTATAATGTTAAACAAGACTTCATTTTAAAGCCTTAAAATAAATAACATTTGTGCCATGGACCACAAAGGAGGTTTACTCTGACATGCTGTGAGTACACCAAAAACGCCACAATTACGAAATGAAACAATTTAATTTGTCTGTAATCCTATTCTTTTGCATCCATGTGACTGCGAGGAACACACCCAAATCCCCAAGCCTTTGTTCTGTGATCTTCATCCCTATCTCACAAAATTCAGTGTAATGACTACAGACTCTTAACTCAGAATCTGTGTTACTGTCACAAAATCGCAGAAAATTCTCTGATGGGATCACGAAAGAGATATGTAAGATTACTTACGTTCATTTCTGCACTCAAATTCATATGCATTTACCTTCATCGAAATTAAACATGGGTTTAATACGAATAAAAAATACAATAGTTAAACTAAAGTAACCACACATTAATATGGTTTTGCTGTTGTAGTCATTTAGCTTCACCATGGTATTTGTGATTAAAATAATTGTAATCAATATGAATGACTACAGCATTGCACGCATTGTGACGCCCAGATGTACAAAATAGACCCTCTCACCTCTGTAATAAACACAGAGGTGTTAGTCCCGTATGAAATGGTACATGAAAATATCTGAATAGGGCTATAAATGTATAAATAATCTAATATAAATAAAACTGTTGTGACCGAATCCAGTTATCCGTGCATGGATAACTGACTTACACTGACTTACATTTGGTATCTCTTCTGTGACACTAACACTGAATTTTAAGTTAAGAGTTTGTGGTCATTACATGGAATTCTGTGCAATCAGGTTGAGCAGTGAGGCAAGACGTGACCAGAAACAGCAAAGCCGGACTGACGCTCGTTACAAATTCAAATGCTGCAAACAACAGGTTTTACTGCAGGATAAACAAAGGCCCTTTGGCACTTGCAGGCATTCGTCACAGATTGCGACATGCCGTGTTTCTGGTGAGGTGTATTCGAATAATGCGCACGACTTTGCGAGTTCACTGGGAGAGGATCAGGAAGATAAGCTGGATAAAATTTGCACCTTACACAAACCTATACTGTATTCTGCCAGAGAGGACTGTGGCTGTAAAACATCATCATTTAGGTTACTTTTTGTACTGCTTTTGACATTTTTGCAATAAATACATTGTTGTAATTGTATTTATCTGTCTGTTATGTTTTTCTTATACTCTTCAGTGATAGGTATGTTTAGGTTTAGACATAGGAGTGGGATTAGAGACTATAAAAATATTTGTAAATGCTGTATTGTTACGAAAATTGGTATTTTCCTGCATATTTTGGTCAATTGCATTTTATATCCTTTTATATTCACAAATAATTGGTGGGTTTATGTTTGGGGCTAAGTTAAGGGGTCTAAAATCTGAAATCGATTATTGATAAAACAATAGAAATTCATATTTTCTAGAAAATGGGTAGGTTTGGGTTTGGGGTAGGTTAAAGATTTTTAAAAATGTAATTGCTTATTGACAAAATGATAAAAATGCACTAATACAAATATCTTAATTATAAAAGATATAAGCAACTATTTTACGTATTTCAACAAAAAAATTTGCAGCCATTTGTACTTTTTAAACATAACAGGTATTGCCATAAATGAGCCGGAGGCATGCAGATCCATGTGCAAAAGGTTTATTCGTAGTCTGCAGATCAGGGTCAAACAACGGCATACAGGGATATAAGGGCAAGGCTTTAAACAGAGTCTGGGTACACAAGCAGATACTTCAAGGCAGGCAGCAAAATAACAGAAAAAGAGAACAGTCAAGAGTCACATACTGGAAAACAAACACGGGAATGAAACACTCGGAATTAAGATGCAGGTGCAATCGCAATATCTCTTACTAGACAGTTCAAACAGACATGTATTTATGCTGCCGCTAATGAGTCAAGCAACAGCTGTGGAGGAATGGTGTGTTCTGGGAGATTGAGTCTGGTGTATGACTGAGAGATCAGGGTGGAAAAAACATGGAGGGAGTGCCCTCTGTGAATGTTACGGGTATAGTTAGCAATGGATAGGTTTGTGCTTCTTGAAAGGTTGCGTAGCGTACATGCAGGCCCGATTCTAGGATGAGTGGATATCTGGGGCTTTGTTTTTTTTTTTTTTTTTATTTTGTTTCCACTGAAATATGTTTATTTTGTTTCCACTATAATAATGATTTGAGAAGGCTAAATTGATGACCAGCTCACTTTCTGAAGCTTGCCGCTTGGTCATCACTTTAAAACAGGCGTTTTCAAAATTTCCAGGGGGATGCCAGAGCGTGGCTGGGGAGGGAAAGGTTTTTTATTGATTAAACATATAATTATTGAGTTTAATTATTATATATTGTGGATATACCAGCTGGAACTCATCTGCCCGGGCTGATCGCTCACAGTCGGAGCAGTATAAAAGGAACACACAAACAAGGAAGTTTGAGCTACGACTCCATTCTGTTTCATGAGTGACTTACCTGTACTCTCTTT
Organism: Enteromius afrohamiltoni; assembly: GCA_034779775.1. Lineage (NCBI taxonomy): Eukaryota > Metazoa > Chordata > Actinopteri > Cypriniformes > Cyprinidae > Enteromius > Enteromius afrohamiltoni. The sequence goes on from JAUYWG010000015.1 coordinate 128,659, forward strand.
CAGAGGAATCGCCGTGAGCGAGAAGCCCGGGCCAACAGAGGACACTGGAGCACCGTTCACCTGCACCTGGGAGATTGAAGGACACGGACTACTCACCGTGGAGCACCGTCACCATCACCACTATTTCAGTTTGTCTCTGCTCACTTGTGTAAATAAATCCACCCTTCGGGGTTTTGTGTTCACCGTCATTCCCTGTCTAGTCTGGTTCTCTAGCGCCGCGGTTCACAATATATATTTAATTGGTTTTATTTAAAAAAGACTAAAAGTTAACATGAGGATCATGTTTCACCTAAAAGGCCATAGCTGCAAATTCGCTGCTGTTCGGCAAGCCTGCCAATATAGGTGTAGCAAGCGCTTTATGAGACACCCCTAATTCAAAGCCTTCAACTTCATGGGTTAAACCCTTTAAAAAAAAGTTTTTTTTGCGGGCAAGTAAATTTACAGTAGTGTACTGTACAGTAGTGAATAAACACAGTAGTAACCCTATAATTCCCATAATCCTGTGCTGTTTACAGTAAAATACTTTTTTACAGTATACTGTCCATATTACAGTAAAATACTGTTAAAAAAAAACAGAAATATGTTACAGTGTAATTTTTCTCAAATCCTTAGCACATCCAATAGCACAGAAAAACTTGATGATGTAACAGCTGCTCCTTGATGCTTAAGAAAGATCAAAAACTTTGACTTTGTGGTACAATGAGCACACTCGCACCCTAAAGAGAGCATGTCATTAGAATACTGTATGTCCCCGAAACCTTCAAACTGGCTGTTATTAAGTCTCTTCTTAAAACAACGCAAAATAACCTCAAAGATCTAGTTAATTCAGATCGATCTCAAATCTCCCTTTTCTGCCAAAGACACTATAGTATAGTACGTAGTATATATTTACTATAGTATAGTATACTATTATATAGTAAAAGGTAGTATCCGTACAATTATATTCCTTCTTAGAGTAAATGTAGTCCTCCAAATCAATGATTACATTTAGAAATCGTCAGTAGTAATGAAGTCCAAATCAATGATCTGAGCAGTGCCAGTGTAACAATGGCTCTTTAGTCAGAAAGGACAAGGAAACCTTTTCTTTTCCGTTGCAATTTTCTTTTTTAAATGCCAGTTGTTTCCCAGAGTTTCTACATAATATATGACTGTGCTTCTCATGTGTGTAGGTTCCAATGACAGTAAAGGCTTTCAGGATCCCGTTAAGCTTGCACATTTTACATTTCACATCTTTTCTAATAATAAAGTGACAGTCAGCTTCAATAAGTACAATAAGAGTGTTGTGTTTCAGGACATGAAATCCATTTGAGAGAGTTTTTAAGTTTAAAAAAATAATAATTTAAAAAGCCTCACTTAACCCTTGACTTAAGTAACAGCTGGTGAATGACAGAGACAGTAATCAATATATTATAACTGCAATAAGTAATAAGAAGCAACACAACATATTGGATGAGAGATGTACAGTATAACTATACAGGTTTACTGAAAAGATTTTGAAACAGATTCTGTGAAAACTTTATGCATTTCATTTTCATTCATTTACCTTTCGGCAACTGCAATTAATTAAAAATGTTAAAAAAATATTAAAAGCAGAGGGCTTTCTGACCCACTTAAGGAGGATTTAATTTATTTTTTTATATTTCTAGAAGTGTTTATAATTTCCTCTGTCGTCTTTGAAATGCACTGTGTATGTATTAATCAAATATTAATAATAAACACAAAAAAACTTTAAAGCCATTTCTATTGGAACATGTATGTCATGTATTAAAGTATATTTCTAATTACACATTTGTAAAGTTGCAACTTTTAAGGTATATTAATTTTAAAATCATTAACAAATTCTACATATAATTCTAAATTCTAAATGACAAAATAAATTTAAACATGTACAAACTTTACATGTGCATTAGTCAACACATCGTAATAAGTGTATCTCTTTAAAACAAAACAAGACTTAAATAATTATTTCAAAAATACTTTCAACTAAACTTTTAATTTAATATTATTAAAAAGTGCTCTTTTTTAAGTCTATGAAGCAGTTCACTTAGGTAGCCTTTTTTTCATAATATTATTTAATCTGCAAATACAGCTTTTAAGAGTACACTACAAGTGCACATTCAACACAGTTAACCACACTTCTTTTTTTACAACGCTTGTGTGACTTTGTCATACAGAGAAACTCAGGATAATTGGACTGTTTTCCCAGTCAACTCCATTAAATGTGTTTTGCCCAAAACTGTTCATTTGTTTTTAACTCATATTTAGCAAATAAACATCATGAATGATATTTGTGACAAAGTTTACAGTGAGGGTTAAAGAATCATTTGAATGTCAGCTGCTTCAGCCTCTGTCATGTAATAAGCTACACTTCCTGCTTCAGCTCAAAGTCAAGGTTGTTAAGGGAGGGGGGGGGAGAAAGAGAGCGAGGGAGAGAGAGAGAGAGAGAGAGAGAGAAAGAGAGTGGGAAGGAGGGAGGGAGAGAAAGAGAGAGAGGGGGGAGGAAGTAGGAGGGAGAGATTGGGAGTGGGAGGAGTTACTGCGTCATACTTACACTTGCCTTCCCGTTCACCCTTTGCCGGGCAGCCGAGCACATGCTTTTGAATGTTAGCCCACTGGGATAAAGGACCCCTGCTTTACACAGCTTGCGCCTGTGTGCTCCTATTACCATCAGGTGAATATTAGAGCCAACAGGAACATAAAGAGAGAGAAAAACAGAGCTCAGACTCTCATGCTGAAGGCTAAAGAAACTGCTGCCAAATACCTCTGGACTATAAGGTGGGACATGTATGTGTGTGTGTTTTTGAGTTTAGTGCACTAAAAGTGTTTTATAAGCCAAGAGCCAAAATGAGATTCAAGGGCATAGACACTAGTATGAGAACAAATTGGTTATTGTGAGTGGGGTGAATTGATAACATAACCAGGCAGAAGGAAATGCTTATGTCACAGAACAAGGAAGCATAATCATGAATACAGCGGTAATTACTGGAACTGTTGGTGTAGTATTAAGTCTAGTGAGTTTATGTGTAATCTGTTTGGCTTTAGTACTGCAAGTTTTAATGGGAAAGGTCATGTGACTGATTTCAAACATTAGCAAAAATTCAATAGCATTAAAAATGGGACTCGCTTAAGGGAAGTACAATGGAAAATATATATATTTTTTAAATATTATATTTTTAGTGCAATCAGTTATGTGTGCAAAGGTAAAATGTCACTATAGGGATGTCCAATCTTTCTCCCAGAGGGCCACTTAAGTTTAGCTCCAGCCCTGATTAAACACATCTGATCCAGCTAACCAAGGTCTTCACTATCACAAACTTCTAGAGGCAGGTGTGTTGGAGCTAAACCCTGTAGGATGATGAATTGGTCATTTTGGATTGGTTTGCCAGAGCATTGTTTACCACAACTTAGTTTAAAGATTCTGTAAATTCCAAAGCCACAATTTTAACAAAACTTCACAAACCACAAACTTGTGTAGCTAAAGTGTGGTTAGAAACATAGTTTATTTGTGACATGAGGCCCTAAAGAGATCACGTAGTTGGCCACAATAAGTAGGAATTAATTTGATATCCTTCATTCAATTTACATACATTTTAGCATGGAAATGACCATTTATAAAGTGTGTGCATGTGCATAAACGTGTAGGGGGAGGTATGATGTAAGAAGGGATCCTGTGATAAATCAAATCAAGGAAAACTATGGGGAACAAAATTATTGAAGTAGTCATCAGATGTTGTTCGTTACAGTAGTATCTCAAAGACAATATGTTACAGAGAAAGCTGTTGACTGAATGGCTTTCTGTTGTTTGCGTAAATTAACTCTTATTCTTATTCATGCCATCTACGCATGTTATAACAGACCACGTTTGTTGTTAAACCAACAAAAGTGTAATGTTGTTACAACAGTTTGAAATCCTGCTTAATGCAACACCTCTGATTGATGACATACACTCTCAGAAATAAAGGTACAAAAGGGTTAAATCTGTACACTTTACGTACTAATATGTACCTTTAAAGTTCCAAAATGGACCATTTAGGTCGAAACAAGTACCAAACATGAAAAGGTACCACTTTTGTACCATTATTTGTGAGAGTGCAGAAACTCCCTAAATGTTTCCAATATTGTGTGTGCAATATGCATCAGATGTTCAGCTGAGACTACCAGCGTGATATCATGAAATCTGAGATTCTTAGCTTCTGTTCTCGAATGGTCTCTTTACTTTTATGGACAGTACAATGTTAAAGTAGTATTAGTACTGCTTCAATTGATCAAATGTATATACCTTTTCTGACAGCACTTTGTAAGTCAAAGAAATAGAAAGGCTATAGCACAACTAATTAGTTTCCCTTTGCTTCAATGTTTCAGATAACGTTTAAAAACCAGTTGCCTTTTTGGCGTGTGGACCGCAGTGTCTTCGACATGTCACGGTTCACACACGTGTTGACCTGCCTCTTTGGACTCGGATCATGGGTGGCCATTAATGGGATGTGGGTGGAGCTGCCTCTGATCGTCCAAACCATTCCTGAGGGTTGGCTCCTGCCCTCCTACCTCACTATCATTATCCAGATGGCCAACATCGGGCCTCTCTTCATCACGCTCATGCACCGCTTCAGGCCGGGCGTGCTGGATGAGCGGCCTGTTATCTACACCATTGTGACGGTTGGTCTGGTGGCCACCTTCCTTCTGGCGTTTCTTTGGAATCGCAGACTTACTTTTGCAGGAGGCGAACACAGTGCTGCCCTACTGTCCCTCAGTTTCCTGCTGTCTGTGGTGGACTGCACCTCGTCTGTCACCTTTCTACCCTTTATGATGCGTCTACAACCTCAGTACCTCACCACATACTTTGTTGGAGAAGGTCTAAGCGGCCTGGTCCCAGCGCTAGTGGCTCTTATCCAAGGTGTAGGGGTGGTCCACTGCAAAAATGAGACTGCTAATGCAAACTTTAGCATGTGGAACTCCTCCTCGGGCTTCGATGGAAAACTGAAGGCACACCATCAACCGGCCAATTTCTCCACTCAGGGTTTCTTCCTGTTCCTCAGTGCGATGATGCTAGTGTGCCTGGGAGCTTTCTTGTTACTCAACGTCCACCCGGCTGTGGCACGGGAACACAAGAGCAAAGGTTATATTGATGATTCTCAGTGGGTGGAGAAGATTGATATGAGCCAGTCCCCAAATAATGAACCTCAAGAACAAAGGTCCATGTTGGATTTCCCAGAAGGACCTATGATGAAGCAACACAGTTCGTTTGGAAAAGGAAACTACAGTAGAATGGAGCTTGTTTTCATATTTGTAGTTCTGGCCTGGGTAAACGCACTGACCAATGCAGTCCTGCCCTCGATCCAGTCTTACTCCTGTTTGCCGTATGGAAATCAGGCCTATCATCTGGCAGCCACTCTGTCTTCGGTAGCCAATCCGGTGGCTTGCTTCATTGCCATGTTTGTGCCAATCAGGTAAGAACAGTGATGCACTAATTTCATGCAACTATTCCATGTTTGGATTGTATTTGATTGGCTTATATGGTTTCTTTAATCACGTCGAAGGTCTCTGGTGCTGATGGGGGTTCTGACAGTGACCGGCACAGGGTTTGGAGCATATATAATGGCCATGGCAGCACTAAGCCCTTGCCCTCTGCTGATCAATCATGACCTAGGAGCAGCACTCATCGTAAGACTGACACACATGCTTTCTATTGATCCAAGTTGTTTCATAAGTTAAGTAAATTTACTGGCACTAGAATTTACATTCCTAAAGGTACTTTTTGGGGTAAGTGGTTCCATGAAGAAGCGATAACGTTCCAATGAATGTTTAAATTGCACAAAACAAAAGGTTCTTTATAGTAGAAAAGGTCCTTTAGAGCTCTAAATGCTATTCAGAATGGTTCATTTAAAAATGTTTACTGAAAGGTACTTCTGTAAATAATTATTCTAAAAAAAAAACATTTCTGGAACCTAAATTTTAACAGAGTAGGCTACTTCGCTAACTACTTTAACGAGATATTCATTGTGTATATACACACTGCATAGTGTGCATGCTATTAGGCCTATATACTTAAGCAAACATGTAATGTGAGGGCAACAAAACTCACACAACCCCCATTTTCGCTTTCTCCCTTTATCTTTAGGTCATAACCTGGGTCATATTTGTCCTGACTTTGTCCTACGTGAAGGTGATTATTGGAGTGATCCTGCGAGATGAAGGCCACAGCGCCCTCGTGTGGTGTGGAGCTGTGGTGCAGGTGGGCTCTATGTTAGGTGCCCTCTCAATGTTCCCTGTGGTTAGTGTTTACAAACTTTTCCAGTCAGGAGATCCCTGTAATACCAAATGCCCTAAATAAAAGCAATCATCATTCAAAGTAAAACACTAATATGTTAGTGAACAAGGCTGAATAATACCAGATGTATGACCACACACATTTTCCCATTATACTTTTTATTATACAAATCTCAGCTACTGTATTGTTCCAACAACTATTTTCCTATGGTTGTCATATTGTCATATAGTTCATAGCACTGTTACATCATGACAAAACAAGCTTCATAATCTTCTGTAATATCTGGCACTGCCTTATAGTTACAGTGTAACTTGTTATTTATGACATTTCAATGTTCTTATACTTGACATAGTGTTTTTGTTATCCTATTGAAATGTTCTTAAAGCCTAAGGTCATACTTTTTTAAAGAAATGGAAAATATTTATGATTTTATATAAGGCCTTGCCAATCCTATTCCTATTCTTTGTTTTGAAGACTTTGAGTTTGGTCAACTAAATAAATTAATATTGTTCTCTAAGAATAGAGTCGTGTTGTGGTGGTTTCTTTGAACATCTAATTGATGAATATCTAGTACAGGGGTGGTGAACTCCGGCCCTGGAGAGCGCAGCCCTTCAGCTCAGTTCAGCTCCAACCCCTTAAATAAAACTCATGTGCCTATAGTTTTCAAGTAGCCATTCAGATTTTATAAGCTTGTTTAGATGTGTTTGATTATGGTTGGAGCAAACCTCTACAGGGCTGTGGCTCTCCAGGACTGATGTTGCCACCCCTGATCTAGTCTATCACATGAACTCACAGAACACCAAACAGTTGACAAAATTGGGAAATTGTGATGGGCATGCATTGGATTACTGTTACAGCATACAGTATCCCAGCAAATGTAAAATAATTTCCATTTCCACTAGTCGTCAGACTCCTGAATTCGCTCTTTTCGATTCTACATATTTACAGAAATTAGCTTTAGAAGTGAGTGAGCCAATGCTATAGTGGACCAAAAACTCCCTAAAGTGGGACCATGAGAAAAAGCAATATCAGGCAAAAACAAACAGAAATCAGCTAGCTAAATAAATCACCACATAGTAGTACACGTTCCTATTTCAGCAAGAACATTGGCTTTAATGCATTTTTCTTATTGTAGGCCTAGACATATGGAATGGTACTACACACTAAACAAGCAGGCCTACTAGTAAATAGCGGAAGCCAGACAATGTCTATGGTGGGTACTCGTGTATAAAAATTACATTATTACATAATATTTCGATTGGAAAATAGCCCGAAGTAAACAGGAGAAGCCCTTACCAAGATGGCCGCCGTTCCGGGTCGTGAATTGTACTGGCTGAGGCGCAACTTCCGCTCTCGACTCCTCCTTTGTCTGAGTCCTTTCGGTCCTCCGCCTAGTTATTTATTTATTTCCTTTTCGTTTGTGGGGTATATTTTTATATATCCTTATCTCTCGGTTATTGAATGACATTCGATTCCGATACATATATGCCTAAAAGCAAAGCCCCCAAAATGGACGATCTGGACTACAGTAAGTAAAGCTGCTTGAGCGTCGCGTTTAGTGCCGCATCACGACCGACTGTTTCCTTGTTCACAGGAGCTCTGGAAAGGCGTAATGTAAAGGATGCTTTGGTTATTTTAAAGGCTTAAACTCTCAGTTCAGCTGTTTGTTGTCACATCTATCGTTTCTGCAGCTACAATACATCATAATGCAGCCTCTCATCGTCATCATCATTCACGTCTGGCCTCCTTCAGTTGTTTACATCTGGAATGTGTCTATTTGGTTATCTGGAGGCTGAATACATTGTGTGTTTTATAGTTTCTTACAGGCCTAATTAATTTGTTTTAGCTGTTCAACACGTATCTTTCTCGCTGGTATTCTTAGATAGTGTCTCATAAAGATGCCTCCTTGTCGTATCTTATATTTTGTTGAATTCTAGACATATTTGTGCTTGCCATCTGTCGTCATCCTCAGCCTGCTCTCTTCAGACCTGACTGCAAGATCTGCTGGAGGCCAGCGTATATTGACGTGTAGAAGTCCTCATAGGCCACATTAAAAAAAACCAAGGGTATAAATAACAAAATAGACGTTCCTATGTTTATGTGACGAATCAGACGGAAGTAAAGTTTCTGTATCTTGAGATTTTCTTCGGTCGAAGCTCAAGATGCTCTTTGGATCAGACGATGCTGGGGAACGTGATCCTGAAAGGCACTATTATTATTATTTATACTAATTTAAATGTAAATGACAAAACACCTGTCATCCTTTTGTAATTGTGTTCAAATGTTGAGTATAAAACGTTTAGAAATGAACACACTAGAAGTGTAGGTAAGTTAGGAATAAGGGATGGGTGGCATTTTTGTATAATTGTTTTTAAACTATATATATTTTTTAGTGTTTGTGCAAAATTAGGATTTGCAGACGAAACAAAAATAGGTTCAGATGAAATGACTGCTATCATCTGAATTTAAAAATGTTGGCAGCTGCTGTTTTAGAATAAAATATGGCTTCATTTGTTCCTTTTTTAAATGAAAATGCTTGAAACAAGGTGGAGGAAAGGGATCGAAAATTGTCTGTAATACTTTATTTTGATAGTCCTCTGTCACTCCATGTCAACTAGCAGTCATATAAGTAGACTGTCTGCTTAATATATTCATATTATATGATATATAACATTTTATTGTGATCGTGGTCTTAAACATACTACATACTGACTACCAGAAACGTAATTTACCTAATAGCTGCAAACTAATGAGAATTAGTTGACATGTTACTTCTAGTTAGTAGAATGTCAAAAGTGCAGTGGAAACAAATTGTATGAAGTAGAAAAAGGCAATCATTAAAGTAATCACTGTACTGTATCTCACGTTCAGAAAGCAGGGGCTGACGGTGTCTTTTCGGTTTGGAGATTGTGAAAATTTGTTTTGCAAGGAACGTGAGAGTATGTGCCTCTGCCTGCAGGCGCTGCTTTCTGAGCTGCTGTGGGTTTGGCTCTGTTCTGTCCTGGCTTGCTCCTTTTAAACCCTGCGCACAGCGGCCGGTGTCGCAAGAGCCGTCCGCTAGTCCACACATAATCCGAATAGAAACGACTCCAGAATGTAAACGGCTCCTGCGCATGTGCACGGCCCTGAATGTGCACGTTTGCATTTCCATCTCGCATCGTAAAGTGAATGATATTAGACGCAGGCCAGCAATTACAGATCACAGGCCGCTAACGTGGAGAACAGAGGAAAGAGGCCCGGAGGTGTAGTCATTTCGCCCCGTTTTCTGTCTCTGCACAGTCCCAGCGGACCTGAGCCCAGAGGAGCGCTCCGAGCTGGAGGAGATCCGCCGCAGGAAAGGAGCGCTGCTGCTGGAGATCCAGAGACTGAAAGAGGAGCTGAGAGAAGCCATTATAGAGGTGGAGGGCCTGGAGAGCAGCACAGAGGGCAGGTTAGTGTCACGCGGGCCTGATGGGAACCGGTTGTTGTTACTGTGTTTGTTCTCCAGTTTGCCTTCTCGGGGAGATAACGCTCAAACGAAGGTCTCTGTATGCAGTGCAGTGAACTTGAACTCTGCACGGTTTGTAGGACGCTTGCGCTTCACTCCTCAAACGTCAACCTCTCGGTTTGTTTTTTTGTAGTAAAACATTACAGAAGAGTCGGCATGTGGCCATGGGCAGGAAGAAATTCAACATGGACCCGAAAAAGGTAAAATGAGCCGTTGTTTCCCAGAAATGATATCACGGGGTAGCATTTTAATATACAGCTGTGCTCAGGAGATTACACAGCCCTTGCGGAATATGCAAATGTTAATCGTTGAATTAGTGGCATCGTTTCACGTACATCTGCTCCATGATTAACTGAATTCATAAAAAATGACCCTGTTCAAAAGAGATCCAAAAGAGTTGAGGATCATCCAGGAAACAAGACGGATTATTAAGATTCAAGGGTGTATAAGCTTTTGAACTTGTATAGTATAAATAAGTATCTGTTATGTGAAATGGCTTATTCACGACAGGGCTAAATAAACACTTTTTCGTTTTGTTAAGGTTATGAACATTATTCTGCAAGGTGCATGTAAATGTGTCATGTCTCCTCAGCTCACTGTGCCTTTGGCCAAAACTACAGTAAAAATAGCAATGTTTCCTGTCATTATGTGTTCAGATGTGATTGATTTCTGTCACCAGGGCATTGTATTCCTAGTGGAGAATGAGCTTCTTAGACACACTCCAGAGGACATTGCCCAGTTTCTGTACAAAGGAGAAGGACTCAATAAAACTGCAATAGGAGACTATCTGGGTGAAAGGTATCATCTGTGTTACGCCTGCATGCTACAGTTAGCAAGTACTAAATTATATTTCAGATGCTGAAACGAAAAGCATTGCATCTAATAATGGATGTGCATGTGTATTTTGCTCTGCAGTATTTATTTTTTATCATTTCAAACTAGCTTTGCTCGTCACGGTGCAAAATGTCAACCGTATTATCACCCAGCGGTATAATGCTTTAGTGCATGAAGATATTAGAAACATTAACATTATGGTTTTACGTAAAGCTATTTTGACTAACTATGTGAAAAGCACTATACAAAGGAATTTGATTGGAGTCAATCTCACCAGACCAGGAGCGTGCTTAATTAAAGGCGATCCGTCTCTGCTGCCTATGTTTAGTCAGAAGCAAACATACTAAAACAGAGATGTTGTTTAAATATAACTCTCTCTCTCTCTCTTTCAGAGATGACTTCAATATTAAAGTATTGCAAGCTTTTGTTGATCTTCACGAATTCACGGATCTGAACTTGGTACAAGCCCTACGGTAAGTGATCAGAATCTTTAATTCTTGTTTTCACGCATGCAGGGCTTGTGTTCCTGATGTGTCCGTATGCTCACCGCAGGCAGTTCCTGTGGAGCTTCCGCTTGCCCGGCGAGGCTCAGAAGATCGACAGGATGATGGAGGCCTTTGCACAGAGATACTGTCACTGCAACCCTGGAGTCTTCCAGAGCACAGGTCAGACATGCGATGTTTCCTCACTCAACACAGTACGGTCATGCTGAGTAGGTGCTTGTGTAATTCAGAGAACATTTCAGAGCTTTGGAACGTTCGGGAGTTTTTCCTCCTTGGAGAGTTGATGCATCTGGTCTCTGTGTGCTCCTCGCAGACACCTGTTACGTGCTGTCGTTTGCCATCATCATGTTAAACACCAGTCTGCACAACCCCAACGTGCGGGACAAGCCCACGGTGGAGCGCTTCATCAGCATGAACAGAGGCATCAACGATGGAGGAGATTTACCGGAGGAGCTGCTCCGGGTGAGTCAGTCTGTGATGATCTATACGGTTAATCCATTCAGGACATTATTGATTAGTGTCTGTGAATATTAAAGACGGCTGGGACACAGTCATAATAATAACAATTACAAAGAAATATGCTACCATGTTTTAATTCAAATATGAACTGAATGGAGTTTAGGACTATATTTAAAAACCACAGGAAATGTGTATTAAATCCAGAATGAATAAAACATACTAACACAAAACAGGGTCCTGTTATTGTAAACATCTTTTTATGAATTCAGTTGTTTTGTTTTTTTTTACGATTGTTGCATTTAAAAGTATTCAAAGCGTTTACTGTCATGTGTACAAAAGAAACTACGTTGCTCTGTGCAAGCAAATTCTTTTTTGCGGTCCACAAACAATGCCGAGTCAAAAAAGTAAGATTAAAAGCTAACATTAATTAAATAATAAATAAAGACTAAGTGTGTGCAGATGTGTGAAACTAATTTAAAACGGGATCAAAAAGCGTTAATAAATAGTTTAGTTGCCTTTTTATTAATAAAAATGGCTAAAATAGTGTACATTCAAATGATAATGGGAAAAATTACAGAAAAAAATAATTAAAAATTTAAGTGTTGCAGTCAGTGTGAAATTTTTTTGTAGTAATGCTTCAGATTCCATTTGTTACTTCAGAATCTGTATGACAGCATCAAGAACGAGCCCTTCAAGATCCCAGAGGATGATGGGAATGACCTGACGCACACCTTCTTTAACCCAGACAGAGAAGGCTGGCTCCTCAAGCTGGGTGAGTCCATCCTGATGTCTGCCCGGAGCGTTTCTGTTTAACCCGAGTTGTTGGCAGGGTCTCTATCATTGCCGTCGCATGGTTTTCTGTTATTTCATTGCTGTGCTTTGCTCCCTTTTCCAAAAAACAACAACAAAACAACAACAGCTAGCGAAAAACATCACTTCTAATGTGTTTGGCGCTTTCAGAGATTTACTTTCTTTCTGCATGGCGAGCTCTGTGGACTCTCAAGCACTAAAAGCTTTTAAATCTTCTTCCCTCTCCCCGTGTCTCTGTGTTTCTGTTTCCTGTGATCCGTCCCCGTTCCCTCTTTCCCGTCTCTTCTGGCTCCTGCTCTGCTTGACCTGTGATTTCTCTGCTGATGCTGATGCTGTCCACCTTTCAGGAGGTACGTACAGCCTCTTCTCCCGCACTAGAACATCTCACAGAGAGGGTTTGGGATTGGGGCTAAATGATGCTGTTGGTGATGTTTGCAGCGTATCATGATATAATTCATAATTCCTCAAACAGTGCAGTTCATTGAAGATGAGTATGCTAATACTTTACTAAGTGTTAACTAGGTAGTATTCAATTGTTACATCGTAACAGTTTGGAAATCGCATTTTTCTTTTATCATAGACGTTTTATACATTTGTGAACATTTTAATGAAATGAAGTAGGGCTGCGATTACCGATTAGTTGGGCGATTAATCAGATAAAAATGAAACGTCTTGGAATTTGTTTCAATCTAGCATCTGCATGCAAGCCTTCTGTCGTCTGGCAAAATATCATATTTCTTCTACAAAATGTGAGAAGGGCATGGCTCCGCTGTTGGTTTAGCCAGAGAACAGATCTAGCACGACTGTCCCGAAGTTAGCAAACAGTTTGAACAAAAGCACTTAAAGTAATAATTTAATTATCATTTAATTGCATAGTGTCACCACTCGTTAGCTTCGCAGTGAAGAGTTTTGGACTGGTCAGAAACCACAAAGTGGTTGGATGTTTGAGGCAGTGGCGTGCGTAGACATGTCATGCTGTATCTGTGTAGTTCAGCAGGCAGGACATGAGTCATTTCTAATTCACGTAATCTTCCTTCTCAGGAGGTCGTGTGAAAACATGGAAGAGACGGTGGTTCATCCTGACTGACAACTGCCTCTATTACTTTGAGTACACAACAGTAAGCCAAGAACCATACAGCCGTATTTCATCTTAATGTGCAGCTCCCTGAAATACAAGCTTGTTTGTATTACAACTGGGCAATTAGACATTTATTAAGCAGGGAAATCAATCATGATTGTCGTATCAATAAATGAATCTACATCAAACACAAGACCGGGCTAGGGGTCAGTCTCTTTATTATTATTATTATTATTATTATTAGAGTAAACATGAGAGTAAAGACATTTGTAATGTTTTAAATAAATGTTATAAAAAAAAAAAAAAAAGAGTTATTTTGAACTTTCTATTCATCTCTGAACGCCGAAAAAATTAAATGTGTCACAGTTTTCACTGTTTTCAGCGTTGATAATAATCAGAAAGGTTTCTTGAGCAGCAAATCGGTATATTAGAATGATATCTGAAGGATCATGTGACATAATTCAGCTTTACTTACCAGATATTCACACAGTATTACTGTTTTTACAGTATTTTTTGTAAAATAAATGTAGCTTTGGTGAGCAGAAGACTGACCTCAAACCTTTGTGGTATATGTATTAAGTGGGCCAGATTGACCCGTAATAGCTAGTACTGAGTGTGTGTGTGTGTGTGTGTGTGTGTAGGATAAGGAGCCCAGAGGCATTATACCATTGGAGAACCTGAGCATTCGAGAGGTCGAAGATCCCAGAAAGCCAGTAAGTCTGCTGACATACTCATTATAGTCAAATTAAACGAGCTAAAGAGACATAACAGTTTCCATGACGCTTTTCAACTGCAGGTCTCTTTATTGACCTTTAGGGCTGGGCCGTATATCAGAGAAAGATTGTGGGCTCTGCTTGTTGACGGCGATATGTTTTCTGTGCAGAACTGTTTTGAGCTCTACATCCCTAATAACCGCGGGCAGCTGATTAAAGCGTGTAAGACTGAGGCTGACGGTCGAGTGGTGGAGGGAAACCACATGGTGTACCGAATCTCAGCTCCCACCCCGGAGGAGAAGGACGAATGGATCCACAGCATCAAGTGAGTAAACCTCCAGCCTGACGATCTCAGGCATGGGAAAGAGTTACTACAACTTATTTAACCTGACTTCAGGCCAAACTTTTATCAGCCTCTGACAAATGTTTGCATAACTCAAATTTATTTGCATTTCCTGATAGGAATAATAGCAGTATATTTGCCAGGGCACAGAAAAACTGTTTAGCAGATACACGCTTTTGAATGTAAATTTTGGCCCCATGTTATTTCCAATATGTCCCTTACCAACAGAATATTAAAAGTTTGAAATTTGGGCAGATGCTACTTTTGTCACGATTAAGCATGTAGCGGTCTCACTTCTCAGCTGCAGAGGAGCCGAGGAGACAGGAACTCTATGTACTTGAAACATTTAATAAAACAAGATACAGGGAAGCTGACGACGAGCAGAGACACAAGCATACATAAATCCACGTAACATTAACAACTGACGCTGAACTAGACACAGGGCATGGTTTAAATACACAGACTAAGCCAGACATAATACAAGACACCTGGAGGACACAGCTGGTAGGGAATGAACACTAAAGAGAGGGGCGGAGTTACAAACAGGTCAAAACACAGAATGAAAACAAAAACAAAGCACATGGACAGACACATGACACCTTTAATGGACAGAAAGGAAATTGAAATTCTGATGATATAACAGCAGGCACTTACATGAAATGATTGAAATATCAGTTGGCACACTATATCTCCAATAATGTCTTACACAAGTAAACAAGGAACAAGTAAACGCTCCTCAAAAGATCTGAGATGTGCTGATTTGAAGCAAGTTAGAGGTTTGTTTTAGTCAGTCTGACTTATTGTCAGTTGGTTTGGTTCAAAAGAAGTGACATAAACCTGGCTTGTTTGGTGAACCTATTTCATGAAACGTCCCCCTGGAAGTGATGATCTGTAAATATTAGTTTAGTGCTGTCAAACAATTAATTCGCATACAAAATAAAAGTTTTTGTTTACATAATGCCGTGTATTTTTATTATGTGTAAATAAATACACACACATGCATGCATTTAAGAAAAATGTGAAGTATTAAATATATTTATATATAATCTAAAAATATTTAGAGGAAATCTCAGAAAATTTGAATATTATTTAAGACCAATAAAAAAAAATTAAAAAAAGGATTTTTAGAAATCTTGTATGATCATGTACAGCACTGGCGTGAAGTCCATCAGTCTGTGGCACTGCTCAGGTTGCTCTGATAGTGGCCTTCTGCATTGTTAGGTCTGGCACAGTACCCTCTGGAAGGTCAGGTGAGT
Organism: Enteromius afrohamiltoni; assembly: GCA_034779775.1. Lineage (NCBI taxonomy): Eukaryota > Metazoa > Chordata > Actinopteri > Cypriniformes > Cyprinidae > Enteromius > Enteromius afrohamiltoni. The sequence continues at coordinate 144,410 of JAUYWG010000015.1, forward strand.
TGGCCAGATAAGAACAGGGACAGCATGGTCCTTAAACCAGGTACTGGTAGCTTTGACGCTGTGTGCTGTTGGAAAATGAAATCTGCATCTTCATAAAGTTGCTCTAAAACATCCTGTTATACAGCTGCGTTGACCTTGGACCTCAGAAAACACAGTGGACCATGGCCCAAACCATCACTGACTGTGGAAACTTTACACTGGACCTCTATGTGTCTCCTCTCTTCCTCCAGACTCTGGGACCCTGATTTCCAAAGGAAATGCAAAATTGATGCAAAATTCACTCAGCAGAAGTCCAGTCCTTTTAGTCTTTAACGCTTCTGACGCTGTCTGTTGTTCAAGAGTGGCTTGACTCAAGGAATGCGGAGCTGAAACGCATGTCTTGCATACGGCTGTGCGGTTTTGTTTTGGTTATCCCTATTCTTGTACACTTTTGTTTTTCACCACATCTTTTCCTTCACTTCAACTTCACTATTAATGTGCTTGGACACAGAGCTCTGTGAACAGCCAGCCTCTCCTGCAATGACCTTCAGTGTCTTGCCCTCCTTGTGCAAGGTGTCTTTTGGACAACTGTCACATCACCAGTCTTCCACATGATTTTGTCGCCTACATAACAAGACTGAGAGACCGTTTTGAGTAAATTAGCTGATTAGAGTGTGCCACCAGGTGTCCTCTGAATTTGGGGTTTTCATTAGTTGTCAGTTATAATCATCAAAATGAAGAGAAATAAACACAGTCTGTGTATATCAGAATGTATACATAATACAAGCTTCACTTCTTGAATGGAATTAGTGAAATAAACCAACTTTTTGAAGATATTCTAATAATGTGACCAGCACCAGCACAAATACTTTTATTTTAGATGTGAATAATCGTTTGACTGCTCTGCTACAGTTATTTTGATGTTTACTTGGTAGAAATCAGTCAAGACTGCTGAAGCAGTGAACCCTAACACTAAAAAAATCTAAACTATGAGTCATACAACAGCAAAGCTATGGTCAAGCAGATCATTTAGAGGAACAGGGTATGAGTTATGATACTGTAGACCTTGCAGGTATAAGAAGTATGGCACATGAGATGACTTTGTGTTTTGTTTCAGATCCGCTGTGAGCGTCGACCCTTTCTACGAGATGCTTGCAGCCAGGAAGAAACGCATTTCCCTTAAGAAGAAAGAAGAGCAGCCCTGAAAGTCCTCCGTTCCTCCTCACTCCATCCATCCATACGCTCCCTCCATTCTCTGGGAAACCAATGATCCTTCATCATGGTAGCTCTCGTCAGATCAATCTGTTATTCTGGTTTCATGGAGAGATGGATGTCGTTGGGAAACCAGGACATCAGTTTGGATTTCAGTGGCCTGGACTGCATCGTTTATTTCCATACTTCTCCTAAACTTGCACACTACACCGTGTTACTAGTCTGTCTGTACAGACCCTCACTATAATCTGCTGACTTCACTAACATTCATAAACCATCCCCGTCTCGCACTCCCTCCTGCTATTGCCAGCGTTTTACTGTGAAGTTCTTACACAAACAGGGTAGACGACCAAGCAGCCTGATGTATTCATCATCATCATCATCATCAGGGGTGGATCTAACCGAAGCTTTAGCAGAGACGAGTGGGAGGTTTTGTTCACGCTGAAGGCTGTTACTGCAGCCTGTCTAAACTTTATTTAATCTGAACTGACACTATTTATCTCCGACTCATTCGAGTTTATTTACATGTTATGAATGAAGATGTAAATGAAGGTCATTGCATATCGAGCGTAGTGTGTCACTTCGGTTTACCTATTAGTTACATATCACTTTAGCATGTCTGTTTTACACTAATGTTGGTATTGGCCCACCGGCGATGTCACTTCCTGTGCACAGTGCACAGACGAGTGTGTTGAACTTCACTGACCCATCAGAACATCATTATTTGCGAATCCTTGAATAAGCTCCTTCACTTTTAGAAAAGAGCCTTAAAAGTCCCACAGCCCTGTTTCTGAATGTTCTTAAACTAGTGTTTCAACTAAACTAACTAGGTTTAAACTCGACCACAGGGGCTGCAGAACTGTTCTAGGGGGGAGTCCAGATTATACAGCACACTAAGAAAACAAGATTTGTGTACTTAAAAAGCTGATTTCCGAGATTGTATTTATTTATTGTTATCATTCATTTGCATTTGTTTCCATAACTAAGCACATTTCCTCCTAGATGCATTCAGGCATTTGGTGGAATGACATCTAATCTATTTCTCTGACATTTGACTCATGATCTAGACAGATTTGGTGAGATTCGCTCTCTTACTCTTTCGTACTAAAAGCAAAAAAATTAAAATATTATTAAAGAACTGTTTATGGTCATTTGCTGAAAATGTACTCGCCCACAGTCCATTCCAGATGTGTCTTCAACAGATTTAAAGAAATGTGCTCTGCAGTGAATGGGTGCCGTCAGAACAACTGCGTCAGAAATGCTCTAAAGATGGATTTATTTGACTGTTCATACTGCATAATCACACTTCCTCCACTGAATCAGGAGAGAGATCTGCACAGGTCAAGCCCTGTTTACGAGCCAAAACAGATCTAAGCAAATATATGGATGTGAATTTTTCACTGGAGGACGTGTTATTATAGATTATGGACTTCTTAATGCTGGATTGATGGACTGGAGTGCTGTGGGTTAGCGTGGTGTGGTGTTATCAGACTCCCATTCTGACGGCACCCATTCACGGCAGAGCATTGTGATCTGAGAGTAAGCAGGTTTTCAGCAAATGTCGTTATTGGGCGAGCTATTTCAATTCCAAGTCCTGTCTTTCAGAATGTGTGTTTGCTATGCCAGAGGAAGAGCTGTCTGCTGCTTTATCCCCTTGGAAAGATGTTTCCTCTCACCCCCGATCCTAAGATATGTGCCAGACGATGAGATGAGCTGTATTGTATTGATGCTTGTGTGAAACACTAGTCACTCCTCTTACTTAGCGCTGTTCGGTTTGAAGGAGTCCATGGCAGCTTTTTCCGATGTACATGATATTTTGCCTTTTCTGTTTGTAAATACATGTTGTTATGTTTGTTTATGACACACATCGATAGCGTTTTTTATTTATTGTTTTTCCGTTCGTTCTTTCTATGTGAGAAATGAGGATGGGGCTTGCATGTTGTACTGAACCGAAGCGTTTTTCGCCAGTGTTTCGGGCGACTATTAGCGTTCTGTATTTCTAAACCCAACTCGCTCGAAGAATCACCACTGCTGTTAAAATAGGCTACGGAGTACAAATTCGGAAATGAACCAATCCGTAAAGACCTTTAAAATGACTGATCATACAGAACACTAATAGCGTCTGTAGTCTAACGTAATAACCGCTCTATTTAAATATACTAATTATGAAACGGTCAATACCGAGAGTTGTTTAGCAGTGCATTTTGCTTGACTTTTGTGATTTTTCCCGATTAATATAAAGCTTGGCTGTAGTAATTGAGACCTATTTAATAGTTTGGGGTTAGAATCCGTGTTTCTATGGCACTTTACTAGAGTTCAGCACAGTTTTGACTAAACCACGACTGGTTTTACTCTCTGCAAGTATGTAACTAGTACTGCAGGTCTTAACTGGTTTAAGCTTTGCTGCACATGTAAAGGATGCCAGTATCCAGCATCCATGCCGAATCGTTTGAAGTGATCTGCTTCACATTGTATCGTATGTGACTGAGAGACTCCAAGTGTTAAATGGCATCAGCTGCTGACTGCATCAGTACATTCCTTGATATAAGCTATGCGCTTGAACTCGTATTTGGGCCATGACGTGGTCTGACTTGAATATGTGTTGGAGACTCTGGAGAAATCCGGACATTCTTGATGAGAAGTGCAAAGGTGCCAAAGCCTTTCAGCTAGTCTGTGAATACAGCAGGACAAATGAAAGCATTTCCTCTTCCTCCTCTTTGTTTTCTCGCCCGGCTTCTGATTGGCCACAGAATGGTACAGATTGTTGGAAAATTCATGTAGCAAAATGAAAACTCAGTTATGGTACACTGGTGCCAATCAACTCTAATAAACAAAATGGATAAAAAGACATTCACGTTGTGTGTGTTTTATTGATTGAAATATTTGTCTTGTACAACATTTTGAGTTATTTATTTTTTTATGTTTCACTTCAGCTAAATTGTACAGGGTGTGCTATTTATATGGGTATACCTTAATAAATAAATAATAAAATGGTCACCACCCATCTTGAAAAGTGTCCCCCCTCGCTTATACTAATGTGCCACAAACAGGAAGTTAGTATCACTAACCATTCCCATTTTATTAAGGTGTATCCATAGAAATCGCCCAACCTTTTTTTTTTTTTTTGCAATGCTTACTTAATTCTTATTAATTGCATGTATTTATTTAGCTTTTGTTTATTTAAGGTTTAGTTTTAGTAATTCAAGATAGAGTAGACAAAGATATATTTTGTTTTCACCTAAATTTCAGTAAAAATGTTTTCATGTTTTGTGTTTGTCTTTTTTTTTTTTTTTTTGGTCCTGTCAAACAATTGCGATTAACGGCATACAAAATAAAAGTTTTTGATTACATAATACAAAAGTGTATATTTATTATGTATATATAAATATATGCACACATATGCATGATTGTATTCAAATTGTAAAATCTGTTTATTAATTATATATATATATATATATTCAGTGGGTATGGAAAGTATTCAGACCGCCTTAAATTTTTCACTCTTTGTTATATTGCTGCCGTTTGCTGAAATCTTTTAAGTTCATTTTATTCCTCATGAATGTTCACACAGCACCCCATATTGACAGAAAAACACAGAATTGTTGAGATTTTTACAGATTTATTAAAAAAGAAAAACTGAAATATCACATGGTCATAAGTATTCAGACCCTTTGCTGTGACACTCATATAT
>JAUYWG010000015.1:187439-205029 GCA_034779775.1 Enteromius afrohamiltoni
TATATAGCGCTTTTAACAATACAGATTGTAGCAAAGCACTGAACATTATCAAATGGAACAACAGAGTAATGGTAATGACTCAGGGCCCTGACTCAGCGGATGATGCTCTGGAGGTGTACATGGGCAGTGTTCCAGGTCTGTTCACTGTGTTGCAGCCAATGATCCACGGAGGGTAAGTCAGAAAGGTTTTCCCGACCAGGCAAAAAGAGGTGGTTGGAATCCCAACATGCATGGGAAGGGTGTCATCTGGGTAGAAAATTTCCTCAATTAATTTTGTGCATATTCCGCCCATAATAGATATTTACTCCAGTCATTCTGGTTGTTATGACAATATGAGCGTAAGAAGCGGATGAGCTCCTGATTTAATCTTTCGGGCTTGGCCATTGGATTCTGGGTGATAACCTGAAGTTAGACTCACGTTGATGTTCGGTTGTGTGCAAAAGGCCTTCCATACTCCGGAAAGGAACTGAGGGCCCCTGACACAATATCTTCTGGTAGCCTGTAGTAACGAAAAACCTGCTCCATCTTCACTTGTGCCGTCTCCCAGTCTGTGGGTAAGTTGGAAAGTGGGACGAAATTGCAGGCCTTGGAAAATCTGTCCACAATGGTGAGGACAGTAGTGAATCCGTCAGAGGTGGGCAAATCTGTTACAAAGTCAACCGCGATGTGTGACCAAGGTCGTCGTGGAACTGGTAAGGGCTGTAGCAGATCGGCTGGTCATAGACGAGAGGATTTGGAGATATTGCAAGTGGTGTATGATTTGACAAAGGTTGAAACATCGGGGATTAGAGTTGGCCACCAGAACAGGTTTGAGGTAAGTTCTTGAATGGTGAGAATTCCTGGATGGCCGGCACTAGGGTTACTGTGAATTATTTGAAGAAGGCGTTCACGAAGGGTTTCAGGGACATTTTACTAGGAGGACATTCAGGAGTTAAGGCGTTAGTGGCCTGGGCCTCATGATGTCCCATTGTACTTGTGCGATTATGATTGAGGGAGGAATGATTGATTCTGGTTGTGTGGCTTGGACATGAAGATCGTATTGACGGGACAGAGCGTCAGCTTTGATGTTCTTTGAGCCTGGTTGATAGGTAATTTGGAAGTCAAAACGGGAGAAAAAGAGAGACCATCTAGCCTGCCGGGAGTTTAGTCACTTGGCTAAGCGCAGATACTGTTTTGTCAGTTGTATATGTTCTCAGTTGACCCTGTGACCTAGTTTTTGAAGTGGGTGTGGTAATACACCGGTGTGCAATTAATAAATGGCCGCTGCTCATACTCAGTTTGGTGTGCATGCAGGCTAAACGGCATTTGTGTGTGTATGTGTTTTATCCTCCATCATGTTTGACAACTGGTATTCCTAGCTCTTTTAAGGATGGCTGTGTCAACAGGTTATGGACCCAGTAAAGAGTTTGGGAGCCGATGGAACTGTTTATGTTTCGACGGAGATGAAAGAAATAATGAACTGTGGAAAGCAAAGTTTCTGGCGGATTTGCGTCTGCTCGACCTAAAATCTGCTATATTGGGTGGAGCTCCCAACGAGGATGATGAAGACGCGGTGGAAGATGCCAGTTAAAATGAAGAGGCATATGCAGTGTTAATTCAGTTGTTGGATGATAAGAGTCTGTCGCTTGTGATGAGAGATGCCGCTACAGATCCTGAGAGACCACCACCACTGGTAAGGGGAAGCCACGCGTGATAAGTCTGTATATAAGGCTGACATCTTTTCAAAAAGGTGTGAATGAAACCGTTACAGATTATATTATTCGTGCAGAGACTGCCATCACAGCACTGCGGAATACAGGAGAGACTTTGAGTGACGGCTTATTGACCGCAATGATTTTAAAGGGTCTGCCTGACGCATTTAAGCCATTCTCTGTTTACGTTCCACAGAGTGATGAAACATTAACTTTTGCCGATTTTAAAACAAAACTGGGGAGTTATGAGAGCACAGAGAAGTTTGGCTCGGCTGGCTTGAGTGAGGACAGCATGATGAAAGTCAAAGGAAGAGACAACTGGAGTGTAAAACTCACCTGTTACAAATGCGGCCAGAAGTTGTAACAGAAGTTGTAACTTGTGGCCAGAAAGGCCACAAAGCCGCAGAGTGCACGTCAGCTGCTGGGGAGCGTGGAGGACAGAGACAGTGTTGCAGTATCTGTAAAAGCTCCACTCATAAAGATTGGTGGAGAAAGCGAGCTAAGGTGAAGCAGGCAGTGGACGAGGAGGAGGACCATACATTCGCATTCAAGGTGGAGCAGGTGGATAATGCTCCGATCGGCAGAGGAAAAATTAAAGGCCTTATGGTAGACTTAGGAGCCACTAAGCACATTGTCACAGATATTGCGATGTTTGAGGAGTTTGATTCAAGGTTGAAGCCTCAGAGTCATATTCTGGAGTTGGCTGATGGATAGCGGGTTACCGGGATTGCATTGAAGAAAGGCACCGCTAATGTGCGCTTAAGAGACAGTAAAGGCCGCAGAGTGTTACAGATGGGATGAAAATCAAAGGTAAAACTGACAAGTCCAATTTGAAATGTAAAGTTTGTGTAAAGGGTAAATTTACTCAGAACAGAAATAGAGGAATAGAGAAAAAGAGATCCAGATGAGAAAGCAAAAACTGCATTTGAACTTGTTCATGCAGACCTAGCCAGTCCTATAGAGCCAGCAGGAAAAGATGGTTTCAGATTTGCCTCAGCGTTTACAGATGATTATTCAGGAGCAGTGTTTACATATTTTCTGAAAGCTAAGAGTGATACTGTTAGAGCCAAAGAGAGGTTCATTGCTGATGTTGCACCTTATGGTGAAATCAAATGTATAAGATCAGATAATGGAACAGAGTTTACATCTTTTATGTTTCAGTCACTGCTCAGTAAAAATGTCATTAGACATGAGACCTAAGCTCCCATCAGAATGGGACGGCTGAAAGAGCTTGGAGAACTTTGTTTGAAATGGCAAGATGTATGTTCATTGAGAGTAAATTACCGAAAGAGTTGTGGACACCTACCACTGATATGCATGCTCCTATAGACTGTGAAATGTATACGGAACAGCCTGAAAGATTTGAGGTTAAACTAAAAACAGGAGAAACTTTGGTGTGTAAGTAAAATAAGTAACTATATGGTCCGAAAACAGTCAGGACAAAATTGGAATAAGATGCTGCATGATTTTCTGATTGAAAATGGTTTTGTTTAAAATTCCTGACTGTTGTGTCTACAGTAAACAAATTGGTGAAGAAAGAGTCATGTTGATCATTTGGGTTGATGATCTTATCATTGCAGTGAGTGACATCACAAAGATTTTGGAGAGATTTTACATGACTCACTGCAAACCAAGATCAACACCATGTGAAATTAATCTGAAATTTGACAATGATGATGAATCTACTGACCCAAAGAGGTATTGTGAAGTGGTGGGCAGTTTAATTTATGTAATGACAAGTACTCGTCCAGATTTGAGCTTTATTGTAAGTAAACTGTCACAATATCTGTCTGTACCAAAAGAACAACATTGGGTTGCAGCTAAACATGTGTTGAGGTATTTGAAAAGCACTGTGAACTTAGAATTGTGTTATAAGAAAAATGATGAAGATCTTAAACTTATTTCCCAAAAGCATTGTAAGCTTAAGTACATCGTAGCTCCATTGGTTTTAATAAAACATATTACAGTGTGCTGTTCATAAACAATTCGTGCTTTGAAAACCACTATTTAAATAAAGACTTAAGGTATAAATGTATTTTTCAAGATTTATTGAGTATTGGATTTCTATTGATGATTTGGTGTTGTTTTTTCCTAATTTTCATACTGTGCTTTATCTACAAACAAAAGATTATGTCGTTGTCATTTGACCTGCATAACAGAGGCTCATTACCATTGCCCCAATTGCTGTAAAACTATTCTCAGGAGATATAATATTGATGTTCACCTTCAGAAATGCATATATGTTCCCCTGACTGCAAATATCCCTGCACTGGATCCTTTGTCCACAACCACACCTACACAGGTTTCGAAGCCCTTTACAAAGACACCTGCACTGTCTCCACAACCTCCTGTAACAACACCTGAACTGGTACTTGTTCTAATATAACTCAGGTTCGTCAGATCATCAGGGATGACCTCTTAGATTTAAATACTTTTGTGCCATTGTGAAGCCTATGGTCTGATAAATCTGAATGAACTGAGAATCCTTGCATGCTCGGTTGTTGGATTATGGTCACAGTTTTGTGACTTATTTCATGAATTTCATTGTATTGCTTGCATTGTTCAGATGTTGCTTTTTTATATTTATATGCATACTTGGGTTGAAGAACAGGTTGCTCAGAGGTTAATGAATGTGCTAGGTGATCCCTATATGACTTGACCTCTTGTTTGTAATCAATATTATTTACATGGTTGCAAGCAATATTTAAAATATTTTGGAACACCTAGGTAACACCAATTAACAACCTCAATTTGAGAAACTGCTCTATACACACACTCACACACACACACACACACACACTATTTATTTATTTTATTTATTTTGTGACCAACAGGGATATTGAAAACAGAATAAAGCCTGGAAAGTGAACTGAAAAGACAGGCCTTGACTTGCAGGTAAATCTTTAAAGACTTTAAATTCACTCATCTTTCTTTTGTTGTATTGAAGGGGTTTCCAGGTCAACTTTATGGCAATGACTGTGGTGTGTTTATGTTAATTATAAGATTATTATATATTTTTTTTTCAATGGTTGTTTGTCCTCTGGCTGTTTTTAATCCTTTTTACTCAATGATTTTTCCTGTATAGTCTGCACTCTACGTGGTGATGGAGTCGTCATTTGACTACACAATTGAGAGTACTTGTTTACAATATTGTTGTGTCAGTGTGATCTAAATATTCAAAGAGGCATTAACTTGCATGTTATGAGCACATGAACATGCCAGAACTGAGGAAATGGTGGTGTGTGATGTTAATGGAGAACTATGGGCTGAATAGGTATGTTTTTCTTGTAATTTTCTAAAAATGTTTTTGATATAAACAAATTATTGGACACAACATTGTCATTTTTTTAGGAAAGGAAAGGACGTGACAAGTGGCCAGGTATGGTTTCCCACACTAGGAATTGGTGCTCTGCATTTAACCCATCCAAGTGGGTGAGAAGTGATCAACCACGCACACACACACCATGAACACACACCCGGAGCAATGGGCAGCCATTGCCATTGGGGGAACGGTGCCTTGCTCAGGGGTCTCACCTCAGTTGTGGTATTGAAGGTGGAGAGAGTGCTGATTATTCATTAACCCCACCCACAATCCCTGCCAGACCTGGGACTCAAAGGTTACAGGTCCGACTCTCTATCCATTAGGCCACGACTGCCCCCAAAAAGGAAAGGACGTGACAAGTGGCCAGGTATGGTTTCCCATACTAGGAATTGGTGCTCTCGATTTAACCCATCCAAGTGCACACACACCGTGAACACACACCCGGAGCAGTGTGCATTTACAGCCACGGGTTGGTTTTTGCCCGCTTCATTGAGGAGTCTAAAGCTATACTAAGAGGTGATTGGCAGTCTGTTTTTAGAGTAAAGAAAAGGAAACTAGAGGACACCTCTGAGGTAAAAGCATTTACTTGAGAAAATTACACTTAAAATGACACCTGAAATGTACACCTAAAACAGGTACACAAGTTTATGTATTGGGTCAAATGAAATGCAAATTCTCTTTAAATAAGAAGTCTTAAAATTAACACACACTTAAGTACACTATTCATCTGTTTGTATTTCAGAAATTTTTAAGCAGATGATGCAAGTATAATTGTACTGCATCCTGTGCTGGAGGATGTACTGTAATAAACTGTAATTGTTTCTTTTTTGCACAATACTGAATTAATGCTTTTAATTTCTTACAATTGTATCTCCCTTGACCTGTGTGTTATTTTACAGATTCAACTTATGGAAGATTTAAATAAAGCCAGCAAGTGGTGTTTGGAGCAGTCAAGTGTGCTGCTTGGTTCTGTGCAGCTGCACTCTGCATGGAGGATGAGGCCATGGACAAATTACAGAAGGCTGAATTTTCAGAGGACAGAATTCTAGCTCCGGAACCTTTTACCTTTGTTTTTACTGAGATGAAGGACATGAACTTTTTTCTTGAACATGTAGTTGATGTCATGAACATTATTGTGTTCTCTCAAACTGAAATGGAATAAAATACACAATGTGCTTCTTTGCAAAAATAAAAGAAAATGCATAATTTGCCTCTTTGCATTTGTTCTGTTTTAAGCTTTTACTTATTTATATATTAAAGTATTTTATTAAAGTATCTCTAGTTTATCTAATAATTAAATTGTTAATAGTTGTAAATAGTTTCCTTTTAACATGCTTATAATAAAATAAAATTGCATCTGCTTTATTTGTTAATGTTACATAGTTGCCTACTTGAACAATATACTCCAATGACAAACAAGCAGCAAAAAAGTAACTCTGGTTATACTACTAAGTTACTTTAAACCATGTATGAGCATCATTACTAAGTCTTTATTGGCAGCGGGTACTTTAAACCATTTATCAGCTTCAATGCAGCCTCTGTAGCAACGCAAACAAACTACTGGAAACTTATTTCCTGTCTATTTGTGTCGACGGCGAGTGACGTTGCAGGTGCCTGAGAGTGCAGGTGACGACACTAGCACAGAGGAAGTTTGTAACTGAGAGTGCACGTGGCATGGGCCGAGTCTGACGGTCTGTCCCGCGTTGCGCCATGGCCTTTGATCGATCAGGCACGCAAAGCTGGAAAAAAAGCACACTTTCGTGGACCGTTCGGTTACATAGAAGGGAAACGCGTTGATTCAACATGAGTATTCAGGAGGACGGATTGAGGGTAGGTTTGTAGTTCTACAACCCAGTGAACCTTTTTTATTATTTTCTCATACTGTTGTTTGCAGTTTGCACTTTTCTGTTTCCAATTAAGTTGCCATTTTCATTTAGGGGCATTCAAAATAAGGTTAAAAGGAAAGCAATGTTTTTATTCTGTAAAAGTAATGGTTCTCACTGTATTTTTCTACAAGAAACACACTCCGTTTTAATGGACACTGCTTTTTGGTCTACCCAATGGGGAGATAAGTTGCTGTTTAGTCATGGTTCCACCCAATCTGCAGGTTCTGCAATTTTATTTAATAACTGTCCAGGGAAAGTTATTTCTTCTAGAACTGATTTAAATGGACACTGGCTAGCGGCTGTTTTAGACATTGAACACAGTTTTTTTCATTTTGCCGTATATGGTCACAATAACTCTAAAATGAACTGTAGTTTACTTAACGAGGTTTCTTCAGCAATCTCTGATTTAAAGAGAATATACCCTACAGATAATATTGTTGTAGGTGTAGATTTCAATGTTGTACCAGACGAGACACATGATAGATATCCTCCCAAAAGCTTAACTTCTCAAACGAATCCTTTGGTTTTACACTTCTGCACTGATCTTAAATTGATAGATGCTTGGAGATATCTCAACCCTAATCTCAGACAGTTCTCTTCGATAAGACCCAATGCCTCCAGAAAATCAAGAATTGATTATTGGCTTGTTTCAGACAACCTAATATTTGTTAAAGACTGCTCTATCTCTGCAGCACCTTTGACAGACCACTATGCCATTTCACTATTTTTAAAGTAAAGTTTTGCAAATAACTTGTTTCGAGAGAATGCTGAATGAGTAATCACACATGGCTGGCAGCCTGTTTACCTAATCATCCCTTGTTTACTGCACCCAATCAAATCTTTTCCCCTCACCATAAATTCTCCCATCATTCATTTCCCAGCATCTCGCTTTTCTTGCATCCCTCCTTCTCCTCCTAAATTCACGCCTATCCGGGGGGTGGGGGGATTGTTGCATTCTCCCCAATAGAATGCAACAATTTCTTTGATAAAATAACACGTTTTATTCCTCACATTGACAATGATTGGAGAGATTACTGTGATTCTGCTTTGCTCATTAAAGAACTTGATGCAAAATTTAAAATTAAACAAATCTTTAATCTTTATTCATATATATAATTTATTATATTATTTAACTTGTTATAAATATATATATATATAATTTTTTTTTCTTTTTTTTTTTCTTGTTTTCTTTATATAGCTGATCTTTTTCTTGAAATGGTTCCATTGTGTTGAGTATGGAAGCCCGTTTCCGCCACCTAGAGGAAAAAATATAATTCTGTAAGTCATAATAATGAGAAACTTTCTCATAATAATGCCTTAGTAAGTCATAATAATGAGAAACTTTCTTATTATTATGAGTTAATATATTATAATATTCATGAGGGAAAAAAATATTTATAACGAGAAACTTTCTCATAATAATGACTTATCATCTCATAATAATGAGTTATTTTCTCATAATAATGACTTATCATCTCAAAATAATGACTGCAGCCTTCATTCATTCAGAAAGCACTCTCTGTGAGTCTGTCAAAGCAGCGATCTTGAATGAAAAGGAAAAAGAACTTGCTACTGAAAGAAAAGTTCAGTATGAGTCAGCCATTTAAAAAAATGTGCTTCTCCCTGTGGCTGTTTTCTCACACCTCGGGACGTACACTCTTTATGTGTGGCATGCCTTGGAGAGGAACACGCAGCAGCTGCGCTCGAGGGTGGAGACTGCCTGGCTTGTATGTAGTTCTCTCTGGCTACTCTTCGGTCTCGCAGAGCCCTCTTTGCTGAGGGTTTTTTTGTGAGTGCTCCCTGTGGCTCAGGTCCCGCTGTAGCCGTGGCGAACCGGCTCCTGCAGTCATGGGGTTCGCAAGTGGATCTGATGGAAGGAATGGAGACAGTGATCCTCTATCTCCATTTCAGCCCATGAGAGACACCAGTAACCCGGGGCAAGAAGCGCCGCGAGTAGCAACTTCTCCTCGGGTAGAAAGCCAGTCTGCTCAGCACTCATCCTCCTCCGAGGATTTGGATATAGTCAGCCCCGCGGCTGCATTCGTGGGGTTCGCTGGGATTGCTGTGCTGCGTGGGTGAGCTGCGCTGCTGCTGAGCGGTGTTGCGTCTGCACTCCAGAGTTTTCTGTGTTCGTTCCCGTGCTGCCACCGAGGCGGAGTTATGGCCACACTCATGAGATCGCGGGAGACCCGGGTTCGATGCCCGGCCATATGATTATTATGAGATGGAGTTGATCCTGCTAAGGGTTTCTTCTCAAGGGAAGTAACTGTCACCTGCATGTCCTGTGTTTGTAGGCTTGCTGTCGCTGAGACGGAGGATCACTGATCCCAGTCGGAGGGAGCAAGCCCTCGGGAAAGGAAGCGGTTTCTGCCGTGGTACACGGCACCCACTTCCCTTATCTGCTTTCCTCACGGTCCACGGTTCTCTCTGAGAGGTCCAGCGTTTTTTTGGTGGTGAAGACCCACGCTGCCGCCGAGGCGGAGCAAAAAAAAAAAAAAAATAGAAAGCAGCTAATCTCAGTAGCATTACAGTGGGTTGAATAGACGCTTTTAGCTCTCTGTCACCTGGTGTGGCTACCTGTTGAAGACCGTTGCACCAAGTCATTTCTGACGTTGTGTTGGTAGTATACTATACATGTACTGCATACTTCTGATGAGTCAGATATGCAGGAAGACCTACTGAGTAAGGTGACAGAGCTGTGACCATGCTTTCAGCTCTTAGAAAAACTGGCTGAGATCAACCACCAGTCTCGAGGGACTACCCTTGGTAGTGAGGGCTGAGGCCCATTTTAGATCTCAGGCAATTGAATTATTCAGTCAGTCAACTGGAGTTCAGTATGCTTACACTGAGGTCGTGTTCCAAATCAGGTCTGAGGACTGGTTTGCCATGATAGAGTTGATACGTGTGCCTCACGTACAGACTCATTGAGGTTTGCTTTCTGAGGAAAGAGCTTACCAATGACGGTCTTTTCCTGTGGTCCTGTTCATCTTTCAAGAATAGTAGAAACGGCCCTAGCTCCGTTGCGGCTTTAGGGTTCCATATTTTTGACTAAAGCAGGCTGGCCCGATCTCGGAGCAAGGCTCACAGGCATTGAGATACTGTAATGGAACAAGGGGGACACCAGTCCCGAGGGCCTGGATGTGCCTACCAAACATTTCAACATGGCAAGCAAACTACACTACAGCGGCGTGACACCCACTACGGTGGGCCCTGATTAAGCACCTGTCTTACAGCAGGAAAAAGCTTCTCTTCTAGGGAAAAGAGCCATCGAGGTGGTTCCACCCTTAGTGATGCATTTGGGGTTTTACAGCCCGTACTTCGTTGTTCCGAAGAAGGATGGATGGCTGAGGCCCATCCTGGATCTCAGACATCTGAACCGCTCAGTCAGGCATCTGAAGTTCAGGATGCTAACAGTAAAGCAGGTTGTGAGTCAAATCAGGTACGAGGACTGGTTTGTCACAATAGACATGAAGGATGCTTACTTTCACGTTTTCCATCCATCCTGCACACAGGAAGTTCCTCAGGTTCGCTTTCAAAGGGGAAAGCCTATCAGTACAGAGTGCTTCCGTTCGGCTTGGCTCTCTCGCCTCGCACCTTTACAAAGGTGATAGATGCGGCCCTAGCTCTGTTACGGCTTCAGGGTATACGCATCCTCAACTATATAGATGGCTGGCTGATACTAGTTAGTTATTTTCTCATAATAATGACTTCCCATCTCATAATAAGTAGTTATTTTCTCATAATAAGGACTTACCATTTCATAATAATTAGTTATTTTCTCATAATAAGGACTTACCATTTCATAATAATTAGTTATTTTCTCATAATAATGACATAGTTTCTCATAATAATGACTTATCATCTCATAATAATGACTTATCTCATAATAGTGACTTAATTTCTCATACAAATTAGTTATTTTCTCATAATAATGACTTATCATCTCATGAGTAACTATAAAGCATACTAACAGCATCAGTGTTGCTGATGCAGGCCTTGTGATTCCATGGATTTTAAACAAATAGAGCAGCATTTCAGACGGGGACTAACAAATCGTGAAATGCTAACCCTACTGAAAGATGTACATGGAGTAAATATTAGCAATCGCACTCTTGAGCGAATATTGAGCAAACATCAGCTTTGGATGAGGAAGAACAAGACTGATGAAGCTGATGTTGCAGCTTTCATTCAGCAACAACTACAAACATCTGGTCAGTCACACGGTTACAGGTGGATGCATCAGAAATGCTCAATTATCACAGAGAGAGAGACCGTGCGGGTGATTTTACGTTTGCTAGACAGCGAGGGAGTTTATCTGAGGTCAAGGAATCGACTTCACCGGCGAGTGTATACTGTAGTGCCTCGCTCACTAAGGCTGTGATTTTGTATTTAAATGTATAATATCTATTTTAAAATAATTTAATATTCCTAAATCAAGGAAATGTATCCCACGACATTGTAATACAGCCTACACTTTCCCAGCGTATCTGCCCAAAATCATGCCGTAGAAAAGGCACCTTGAAAGAACTGCCAAACTCTGTGATGTCTCTCTCAGTGCTTTTTCCATCTGCAAAAAACACCTTGACTGCTTGCTGAATCAAATCCTGTTTTGTGGATTCCTTAGAAACATCTACTTTTCGTGTACCACCACCCTTTCTTGTTCTCACTTGTCTGAAGATGTCACTTTTTGCATCGTAATTCATCCATCCTAATTTTACCTTTCTCATACTCTTTTGAGCATTCCTTGTTTTGTTTTGTTGACATCTTGTGACAGAATCCTCACACTTACGTTTTTTGGAAAATTTAGATTTCAATCGCTCAAAAAGTTTCTATTTTCTGTTATTGGGGTCATTCATATAACTGGCTTTCTGTCTGCAAAATCCCAAAATGGCCAAACGATCACCGTAAGATGGAAAGTATGTCTTTAGTTGCTCATCTGTCATTACTTCGATGACGCTGGTATCAATCTAGATAAAAAATAAGAAATTACATTAAATTAATTATTTGATATTTTAAGTTTACATGGCATCACACAATTTTCCCTGACCAATGGCTGGCTACAAGAATCATTTAGCTGCAGTTACTGGTTCATTGGAGTTATTGTTGTCAGATACATTTTCTTAATAAATAAATAACAAAAGAAATTTTATAATTTGTTTGATTAGGTTGCTTTGTCTACCTTCAGGACTTAAATTAAATGATGTTTAGAGTCATATTTATGCATAGGAAATTCCAAAGGTTTACAAACTTTAATGTGTTATACTGTTATACTCATACTGTATGTATCTATATACATATTATTATTCATATGCATGGAAAGTTAAAGGATCCAGTAAGCAAATTTAAACAGTAAGTTCAAAACAGCAGCAATCCTGAGGAAAAAAAACGGCCAATTTTATCAATGAGATTGGGGAGAGAAGTAAAATAGATGACTATTTTCAGCATGTATTTGCATTAGCGTTTTATAATAGATGGTTTAGTGGTTTAGTAATTCTGAACAGACCCATATTAGGCGGTTAAGTGGTTTTTGGCGTCTTTTTATGGTCCTGTTTGGTATCACTTGACTTGTGTGTATTTGTATTGAAAACATTTCATTAATCATTATTCATGAAGGCACTACTCAGCACTGTATACACACACACACACACACACAGTGTATTATTTAATAATTAATTAAACGTTTTCAATTAGCAAGTTTGTCACAAGCACTTATTTATTTCACTTAAAACACAGTGTATATATATATATATATACACACACATGTTAATCAATAGTAACTTAGCAAGCAGTCTACATAGTTTCACCTTTTCTCGTTCCAGTGTTTGAATTGTTTCCTCTGGAATATTTCTCTGTCGCAAGAACTCAATTAGATCATCCATTCTGTAGACAGACATAAGTTTGATTACGTTACCAGTGTTTATTGATTGTTTAGCAGTTGATGACAAACACGATGGAATTAGAGCACATGATAATCAAAACTTAGTCGGAGTCTAATCGACCATTTATCCCTCAGTGGGAACGACAATCGCCTGAACATCTTTCACGAAACTGATGCTAACGTTTATTACATGATTAACAGTACAATTTACAACAACGTCAAACACTGTTCAGTTGTTCTTATGAAGGTATACTTTTAAAACACTTGATCAGGTCTTCATCATATGAACGTGAGTGCACGCTCTTTGGCCACCTATGCACAATGTGCATGTAAGGGTTTTTTTAAGGATAAAAACATTCTCATTGTCATGAAGCAGTTAGGGGAACATCTCACCATAGATGGTTAGTGGCTCAGTGGAGAGAATGCAGGTCATTTACTCCCAAACACCTACAATCCCTGCCAGACCTGGGCCTTGAACCCACAACCTTTGGGTTACAAATCCTTTAGCAAATCCTGTTTTGTTTCTCGTTATTATGAGAAACCAAGTCATTATTATGAGAAAGTTTCTCATTATTATGACTTACAGAATTATATTTTTTCCTCGTGGTGGAAACGGACTTCCATAGGTTGAGCCTTCCTTACCAAATATTTCTTTTGTACACAAAGCAATGCCATTTTGTTGTACTATGATTTTGTACTTTTGTACTTTTGTAAAAAAAAAAACACTGAGAGTGCAGGTGCAGGTCTGCAGACCCAGACCCTTCTCAATAGTTCACCCTGAAACCTGATCTGCTGAGAGTCTGCTGTGTTTGTAGCTACATAGCTTTGTATTTCTGTTTATTATTAGCTGCTGTTTGTAGTTATAAATGTACAACCTAACTCCCTCAATATTTCCTATAGTATATATCAAATCTATCTGTTTGTTGATCGTTCGCGTTCATTCTTAAAACCGTGAGTTCAGCTCATTAGCATTTATCTGCCGGTTAGCGTGTCTTTCGCGTCTCTCACGCTACACTCGCGGATAATATTACTGTTTTTCTAGCATCGTCTACTTTAATTTAATTGCTTTCTCCCGCTGCATTTAAATTATTGTTTCACTTCTCGTCTGCCGCACCGTCACAACCCAGCAAACACAAAACGTTTTCACAACTTTTCACAACGTTGTATTTTGGTTGCGATTAGGTTATGTTGTAGTACAACGTTTTAAAAACGTTTAAATAACGTTTAAAATATATATATATATATATATATATATATATATATATATATATATATACAACCAAAATAAAACATTTTAAAAACGTTGTAAAAAAAAAACCTAACTGGTACGTTTTCTTTAGGTAGTCAAAAAACGTAAATATCACGTTTGTTTACTACAAAAATGAAACCAGACCAAACTGCAACTTTTGGGAGACGTTTTATTCAGGAATTAAAATAACGTAATCTGCACGTTGGAAAAAAAACGTTTTAAAAACGTTGTGAAAGTACCCAAAATACAACTTTGCAAAAATATTAGTAAAATAATAATGATATAAGCAATTCAGTGTAGGTTTTAATTGTTAAAAAAAAAAAAGTCAGCTCTATTTTCTGTTCGTGGTCAGATATTATCCATGTGTGGTGGCGTCCAAGTTTGTAAATGAATACAGCTCATACTGTTTCAGCTATTAAAAGTTTTCAGATTTTTGTGTAATGGCAAAATAATAATAATTCGGTTTTTTTTTTTATTAAGTTAATTTAGAAAAACGCTTGGAGCATTTTTGTTCATTAAATAAAAGTTTTAGTTTTTTTAAAGTAACATTCGTTTTTTTTTTTTTTTTTAATCAATTTAACCTTTTCAAATCATCACAACTTGCCTAAAATAAAACAAAACATTTCAAGCATAAAACACTGTTAAACCATGTGCGATGGTATGATTGTATATTCACTTTGTGAGGATAAAGCAGGCTGTTGCAGCACACGGAGGAACCAGTGCAACCAACTTGCATTTTTTTTTTCAGTAGAAACAAAAAGTCAGACGGCTTGATTTGTTCTTCTTTTATTTGTATGTCCACGCAAAAAAAAAAAAAAAAATACGTAACGCATTACAATTTTGAATCAGTGATATTGTAATATAAGGAATTACTTTTAAATAGCAGTAACAAGTAACATATAGTACAGTTTGGAAGTAACTTGCACAACACGGGAACGGACAGCAGTAGGCAGAGATGTAGAGAAGCTAGCTATCTCTCTGTATGGCTCTGGCAGTAGGTTAGATATAGCCAGCCTATCAAAAGGGCGTAAAAGTAATATGTGAATGCTTATTTTCAGTTGTCGCTGCTCATTCAATTGACATATTCGAATCTAATAATAGGCTACTTTTTTATTTTGTTGTTTCAAATAGCCATAACGAGCTAACAGCTTAAAGTAAACCATGACACTGAAATGAAAGGAATGATGGCCGAACGTTTCAAAAATATTTATTTAAAAAACGTCATGACAGTACCAAAATGCTTATTTTTTTATATTATGTCAGGTACTCTATCCACTAACGTTATCACGTTTCAAAACATTTTATCTGTCATTCTTATAATTTTTAATAGCCTTTTACTTCTACCTGTATTGATGTAAACGCCACATTTTAATTGGCATGCACGTGAACACTGAAGCTGCGTTTAAACTGGAGCTGAGGAAGTTACCATGGAAACAGGGCAGCAACACAACTTTACTTTAAGGTAAGTTTAGTCCCTAAAATTACACATATAATACATAAATCTTTTCCTACATGCAATAGACACGCTTATGTTGAATATAATTTACTTTATAGAAATGGTTTAACGTTAGTGTCTTTGAAAAAAGTCAGTTAGCTTAACCGTCAGGCTAACGTTAACTGATGTCGGCTAACCGTAGACTTAAATCTTATTTTTGGAGGTTTTTGCTTTTAAATTACATATTATGTGTGAATGACAGGTTTTCGTTTTGTAAATATTTTTTGCTGACAATTTGTCAATGGATAAATAGAATTAAACTCATTTATTTAACGTAAAAGTGTAACTGTACTGTTAATTGTGACTTCACTAGAAAGTGAAACCTCAATCATACACTACTGTTCAAACATTTATATATAAAAATACATGTAAAATAAAAATAAAATATTGTACAAGGCCATCTCCTTTATTTCTAGGCTACATAATGAGAAAACGAGACACAGATGATAATGAAAGTATTGAGCACTGTAAATGTAAGAGACTCGTGTTATATTTATAACAATAATGCTGATGTTTGAATTGTATTTCAGGGCGGTTTGTGAAAACAGATAAACAAGAAAAGCTGTGACCACCAGGACAGAACATCATTCCAGATCCACCTTCCACACCAGAATTCTCATGGATTGCTTCTACTAGCATAATATTTGTTCTCTTCAGAATTAGGTGCATGCATATATTAATCATGATTATGAACACGAATATTGCAAAAATAGAGAATGTGTCTTATTTAGGATATGAATGTATATTGCTCTTAAGCATTAAACATTTATTTATATATTTCTCCCAAAATACCTACAAGCTTCACACTGCCAAACTCCCATCAGGGTGAATACACTGACCCTACCAGTGTAAACTGACCATAATGCTGTATGTTAGGTGTCAGATTTGTACAATCGTGTCTGCTATAATTATAAAACAGTGCATCTATTCAAGTGACCCAGCGAAAAGCATGATTTCCTCCACTTTGTGGCAGGTTAGATTCTCCTCCAGGTCTGAGTCAGGGCACCCCTGTCCTAATAGAAAGATAGAGTTAGGTGTGTTTGATGAAGGTTGGAGCGAAACTCTACAGGAAAGATCTCTCAAGAGTTGAGAACCCCAACAATCTATTTCTTTACAACCTTGTTTCTTTTTGATGTTGTACTGAATTCTGAGACCCAACCCCTAACTTTTTTTGCTGTGTTGATTACTATTTGTAATTTTAATGCAAAGTAAAACAATTGCATTATGATTACTATTGTAACTGTGATACAATTATCTGTAACTTGTTTGAATTAAATTCTTTACATTTTACAAATGAAATGCTGTTTTTTCTATTAAAAGATTTATTGATGTGCTCATATTCAAATTTTCCAGTCATTGCAGAATTATCATGTTCTACTTGATACCATTTTATTTTGTTAATTATATGCATTTGTCTCGTTTAGAATTTTTTTCTGTGAACTATCCATGTCATGTTACTGTACTTTTATGTTTTGTGAATAAATACAATGAGTGAAAGTTGAAAACGACCAGACACAGGAACAGTTTCTTCCCCCAGGCAGTCCATACCATGAACACCTAATAACATTGTCATCTTTAAACATACATGCACAAACTCTTCACACCGGCCCTTACTTAAATGTTATGTTATATTATTTATTGTGTTTTTGTGCTACTTGTACACTTATTTGTATATTTGTACACTATTTTGTATATTGTATATTATTCTTTTTATTACCTGTGTCTTGTCACTGATTCTGTTGCACTGCAAAGCTTTGTCACAAAAACAAATTCCTTGTATGTGTAAACATACATGGCAATAAAGCCCATTCTGATTCTGATTCCAATATGATTAATATTCAGATTTAACACTAAGGAAAACGTTTTTATGGCAGCATGTAAAGTACCAGTTTGGACGTGGTAAGTATGTTTTTAAAACTTTGGAAGGAGACATGCGAACATTATAAAAACGTTTCAGCAACGTTGTGAAAAAAAAAAACGTATGTATAACGTTGTGAAGGATCAGTCGAATCAGTTGGATCCATTTGCAGGCTTTTATTAAACGTGGTCAAACAGGCAATGGTCGGAAA
>JAUYWG010000015.1:209202-236708 GCA_034779775.1 Enteromius afrohamiltoni
TATGAACACATGGAGCTCTAGATAGGGCAGAGACACATTTTAGAGGTTGAGCTGTAAAAGAAGAATCAGATGCAAGTCCTGTCGAAATACTTACTGCCAAGCACTGACTACATATTAACCAATCACAACATTGCATTACAGAAAACAGAGGAAAGAAGAGGGAGACAAGAGGGACATGCAGAAGGAACAGATTGCTGTAAAAAAATATTAAAGATGAGACAAAGCAATGGCTAAAGTTGAAATGATGTAAGAGAACACTTAGGAGGCAAATCTAAAACAATGAACAAAGAAAAGCAAAGAACTGATGCAAAGGAAAGATGTAAAAGAAATTAGAAGTGCAAGAGGACAGGCATCATTTGAAGAGGGGATGAAACTGTTAGTAATACTGCTGTGAAAATATTACACAACTACAACAGCAAGGGCTAAAAATACATTTCATGGAGAAAAAAAACAAAACAAAACTGGTATCATGACACAACATTGCTTTGGACAATTCTTAGGTAACGGGCATTATGGGCAGACAATCAACATTACTATTAGAAACTGCAGTAAACTCTTAAGACCTGAGAGACATTGCTGTAAGGATTTCTAGAAAATGTCTAACCATCTGTATGTCCAGGTATGTCCAGTATGCAAAATACAGCTTATATTAAACCCAAAAGACAAACATCAGAAACCCCAGTCCATCAACAAAACAACAAACAACACAGCAGTTATAAGAAAAAGAAAAAGGGGGCGATCAAAACAAAACACCTATGATTATATTCAGAGGGGGAAAAAGCAACATTAAGAGAGAAGACACACCTGAACATACAGCAGCAATTTATCGAACACTAAATGGAACAATTCCTAAAATAAAACCCATGCATCATCTTCAGGCTGACATGATGGATTTGTCATGGTTTAATAACTGTTTTGAAATTGGCATCAACAAAAAAAAAACATTGTAAATTGAAATCACCAGGCTCTCCTCAAAATGACAAATGCATCAGACAACAACACGCACAATGACGAATCCGCATTGGTTGGATGTCTGGATGTCTCAATGCCCATTTTCCAGTGTGCCTCTGGATTAGTTTTGCCCTCATCTTTTCATCTCTCGCTTTGCTCCGAATGTGCATGACTGCAAGAAGAGAGAGAATCTGGTAATGAAGGAGAACAAGGGTTGGGAGGGGTTGAAGGTTGAGGAGGAGAGGAGAGCAAAGTCAGTGTGGCAACCAGCAGCATCATTTACAATGTACAACCAAATACAAGATGAAGCTCTAAGGTAAACTAAAAAAAACCCCAAAAAAAAAACCATATGCCCATTTCCCAACTTCAATAAATTGCAGTCTTCAGTACTCGTTTAAATCACATCAGTTGAGAAATTGCAAATGAAAAGAAATTTCTTGAGCAAAAAAAAACCCAAAAACAACAGCATGTAATGATAAAATTGTGCTTAATCCAAATCTTTCTCTTGTTGTTGGATCTAAGCTTTTGCATCTAACAAATAAATGTTTACAGATATGAGAGCAAGAAAAGCTAAATAGAAAAGAGGAAGATGATAAATCAGTAAGTCTCAAAGCTGACAAAAAAATTGCTTAGAAATATTAAGTAATCATCAACAAGGGAAAGATTTGGAAAGTCATGATTCACTGACTCCTTCATGAGTGCTGACTAGATGTTTTACTTCCTAACAAGTAATTTATTTAAAGTCTAGGGAAACAAGAAATATATTTTTTACATGGAATTTTGGATCATTTGCACTAAACCGCATCTCAGCACGCACAAGCTCATCACCCAAAATATTATAAACTTTTAAAACTGCCAGCAAAATTAACGTATACTTCAAAATAACACTTACCATTGTACATATAAACAAACAAAAAAAAAATCTATGAAATCAAAGTGTCTATATGGAAAAAAGAAATAAATCTCACTTCTCACATTATTTACATGAGCACATATGTACAAATTTCACCAACGAGGTGTTAGGAATCCTTTCTGCTCATAGTGGCCCTGAGCACATCTTGCTAAAGCACACATTTCAGACCCAAGCCTTATCCATGCTAAATCTTAACTTTAAATAAAACTGATTTAAGCCAACATCAAATGCTGGTGCACATGCTTCTCTTTCATTTACAATGAAATCAATGTATAAGCAGCAACGCCAAATTTAAAGCAGTCAATTAGAAATCAAGGAGCATTAAATAAACTGTAATACCTTGAATTGGTTGAACCTTTTTGCTAGGAAATATTTGTTTCTGTCAATGGCTAGATTAATCCCATGATACCATGTCAGTCTATAAGATTTACTACTGTATCACGTCAAATGAGCTGATCTTTTAGATTTTTGTATGGATCTACTGCACCTTGTGCATCTTGCACATGAGGGGTGCAACAGGGTTCAGTATTAGGCTCGTTTTAAAATAAGAAATAATAAATTTACAACCTGCCAGAAGGGTTAACAGAAGCCAAGCTTGTTCAACACCTCAACCCAAGCTGAACGAAGATCCACCACGCTTTCAAAACATCAAGTCCTTCTTACCAGCAGATGTGGCCAAAGCTTAAGGAGCCATACAAACCCATGTGTTTCCAAACCCCAGCAGGACAGTGGATGCCCTTGCAGGAGTGAGGTGACTTAGTGGAGATCACCATCTGGAAAAGACGAGAGACAGCCGCCAACTTGCTGTGAATGAAAACTGAGCTTGCTTTTCCTTTTGAATGACTTTTCCTTTTCAGGCTGACTGCATGTTAGTTGTAGACGTTCTATGCTGGGGGGTGCTTTGTAGGGGCTTTCGTTCTTCAAATGCCGGCGGTGCCTTAGTGATGAATAAATGCCTCAAGTGGCCTTGGGATGACTTTAAAACGGTTGGCCCTATTTAGATCACAGCTGGCATGAAAATGAATGATTGAGTCACTGAGCTGTGCTTCCTGGGTGTCGAGGAATGATTAGGAGGGCATCTCTGACTAATGAAGGCCAGCTTCTTGAGCGTTGATGATGTGCAGGATAGGGAGAGAAGACTGTGTGGGAAGGGGGCAGAACTTATCACGATGTGGAATAGCAGGGCTAATCTTGTTATAACTCAGTCCAAATCTTACATGCTACCAGCATTAGGATCCTAGAGATGAAGGTAGCCAGGAGATCTACCAGAGCCAGTGATTTACTGAAGACATCTCAGGCAAAGAGAAACATAGGGAATACAAACCATGTTGCTTTTTCTTGCTTGACGTATTGCACTGAAGCTCACTTGGCTTTAAAGTTCATTTAAGATGGCCAAAACCTTGCAGAAAGATCCTTTATCTTCACACAGACTTGATGAGCTGGCATGCTGTTGGTGGCAACTGGCTCACATTATTTTCTGGGTTAACCATGATGTTTTCAGGTCTTGAGCTTTGCGGCTGTTTGCTTGAGGGGAGAGAAACATGAGAACACACAACACTGTTAGCTTAAATGCTTTTTGGAGCTCTGTGATGTGGAACCTGACATGACCTGCTGCACTAACCCCATCAGATCTTTGCCTCTTTTTCCTTTTCCTATTCATGTAAGGGATAATGTGCAAGTAAATAAGATGTCTGCTGCTTCATTACATGGGCTTTGTGAATAGGCTAATGGGTCTTGAATATGGCACCTAAGTCCCTGTGCGTAGATGTGTCATCTGTCCAACTGTCAGAAAGTCCATTACTCTACAAGAGTTAAAAATGAGATATCTTTAATATGATCAACTCTGAGTGGGTCTGTCTATTATGTAGATATCTGGTCCCTTATCTATAGTGTGTCCTAGTGCTCTATAAATCAAAATTCTCTGGTCAACCCCAACCCTTTCCCCATACTAGGAAGCTGTAAGACTAGCTGAGCTGACTTTACAGTCTATTTTGCTTGGGTCAGAGGGGGTGAATGTAACCCCAAGCCCTGTTAGAAATGCTAAACATGCGTCTAAATCTGGGAAGGCCAAGCTGGACTGCACATACTCCACCGGCACAAAGGGCCTGAACCTGCAAAAGAGAAAGTAAAAAAACGAAACAAAAAAACTTTAGACTTCATATTATCAATAACATAATTTTTGTAATCAAGGTTCCTGGCATCTGCACTCACGTTTTAAGAATGGCCCTCAGCGCTATATTTCTTTCACGCTCCACAAACTTATCAATAAGGTAAGCAGCCATACGTGGAGCCTTCTGGTAGAGTTTGAAGAACCGGTGGAAGTTTCCAAGCGCCCAGGCAGTACGGAGCTCAAGAGCATGAGCTACACATGGATCAGCACGGAGCTCAGGGGTCAGGTACACAAGCTCAGTCGTCAGGTCTAAGAAAAATTTAGCAATGACATTAAAAACTTCATGCAAGAAAGTAACAATAGTAAGAAATGGACTGCAAAACAGCCTATTAAACAAAGAAGTCTATGTATACCTCCAGAATTCTTAGTAAAGATGTAGTAGATAACTCTGTAAGCAGTGAATTCTCCCACGTTTTCCGATGGGCAGTCTTTATACAGTGCCTTCAGCTGAGTCTGGCACTGGTTGAACTCCTCGTGGTCACCCTGATAGAAAATGAAATGTGGGTTTAGTACAAAAGAAAAACAATGCTTTTTAATCAGAGCTAATTGTACAGACATACCTTTTCCAAAGCGATGCGAGCATGTGTCTCGTACACTTCCACAGTGAAGTCTGTACGCACACCTTGAACCTGAAATGTCAAGAATTCAAAATAAGAAACTAAAACATAAAAATGTGAGCCAGGCAAGTGCTATAAGTAACTGTTACTCACAGTGAGATCCTGTCGTATTGACTTCATTTGTTCACATGCGTACAAGTAATCCTGATTAGATTTCCAATGGGCTTTCACTGCGATCAGGGACTTGCGCAACACCTAAAACACAAGAGATGAATCAACACAAATCTTCAAAACTACTTAATTTAACAACTACATACCACTTTTGAGAACAACCCACAAATAACAGTGTTCAGAGTTGACCTCACAACAAAACCATTAAACAGATCCCTATATATAAGCAATGCTTTGAGAAACACTCACAGGTACGGGTCTGACGGTTGAAGGGTCAGGGGCACAGGTCAGGCGGAGGTAGTTTTTAGTGATGTCCTGGCAGGTTCCGACTATAGGGCAGTCATCCCAACTTAGTCCCTCTTGAGTGCCATTTGGCAGGTCAAAAACATTGATGTTTAACACCAGGGGCTCAGTGCGTAGTTTAGTGTGGAAGCGTGCTGCACGGCTCTGCTTCTTTGCTTCTCGATTCGGGTCATGAAAATCAAGCCCTGCATTACCACCTTTCCGCTTTTTACCAATACCAGTGGCAAGGTCTTCCATATTCCTGGAATACAGAATTTTTTTTAATGAAGGCACTAGAAATGTTTTAAAGGAGTCATAAACTGTGTCATTAAGGACTTCATCCTTTGCTCACTTCATTTTACAGCGGATCTGTTTACAAATTAGGCACAGTTGGATGCATGATTTGTAGAAAGGTCGAAACTAAGATGTGATGCGTGACTATATTGGGTCTGACAGTAATGTCGCAACATACAAGTTTGAGTTACTGTTCATTGTGTGATCACTATTGCTTTGTCTTATTAAAGGCTATTTATATACTTAGTATTTATGCATCCATCTGTACAGGATGTAGGCTATTATACACAACTGTTAGCCAATCTCAGTAGTGGGCATTAACAATACACCATGCCAATTCAAACAGAGTGTTCAGATAAGGGGGTCAAAACACAGAAAATACTTCTACATTATGTTTTCTTAATGTGAAAAAAGGGCATTTTTAAAAAAATGAGTGCGTGTAAATGCCAAGTCTGTTACCACAGAGTAATGTCATATAAGCCTGTAACAGTGATAGAGACGACAGTCCAAAATCTCTATCAGCTGAATGTGTCAATCTGTATATCACCCACCCAGAGTAATGCAGTTTTATTTTGCTGTACATATAAACGCTCTCACCTCCGCCCTCTGTTTGCTTTGCCTCTTCCTCTGCCTCTTTCTCCCCCAGCCCCTCTACCTCGCTCCCTTTCTGCTCCACGGCCTCTGCCACCCTTTTGTTGCCGCCGGGACAGAGGAAGTCGAGGATCACTTGACATGCTGCTGTCTGACTGAGAGCCAGAGTCACTAAACGAGGAAGACAATTACCAGTCAAACCCTGCTGATCTTTTTATTTATACTGAGGACTGAAAGTGATTAAACTGGACTCAAGCAAATTTGCAACCCTACGCATTACCTGCGATGATGTCTACTCCTGTCCCTGTGTCGGCTGTGAGGTGAAGGAGTTCGTGACGATGAGCGAGATGACCTGGAGGAGCTGGAAGAGGGGCTTCTCTGAGAAAAGACATTTCTGTAGTTACCCAACCTGGCCCCGCCCCTGCCACGGGTGGCTCCACCTCTCCCAATAGCATTCTCCTGAGAATGCTGAGGAACCATTTCCCAGCGAGACTGTTTTTGCTTCAAACTAATAAAGAAAAAGGTTGTTTATTGCCAGCAGTTAATAGTTTAAAGGACAGATCTGATGCTGAAAGAATGAAGAATGCTGAACTAAACCAATGGTTGACAATTATAAAACAGAGGTGCAACTCACTCTGGCAGTGGTTCTCTGGTCCAGTCAATGGTGTAAGCAGAGCCATCCTGAAGTCTGGACTGCAGAAGGTCTTTTAGAACTTTTTCTGTACGATCCTTATCCTCTTCAGATTCGCAGGCTGTAAAGCAGCGCTGTACATACTCTTTCATAGCCTGCGGCCAGTCCTGAGGCCTACAACAATAAAAAATATCACTGATTCAAAATGGCATCAAAAATATATCGCTTGGATCATATTGGTGATACCCTGCATTAAAATTGGCACAGGTTTTACAATTTTACTCAAATTAAAATATTTCCCATTACGCTTACCGAGTTTGGGCATTCCCTACAGAAGTGGTAGGGGTTGCCACAACAGACCCAGGTAATGGGTTTGTTACAGTGGGTGAAGTCAAACCAGGGGGCTGATCACTTGAAGCAAAGTTTTGATTGGCCATAACGTATGGGCGTTTTTGTATATTGAATTTGACAGCACCAGTTCCAGGAGCTTCTGTTAAGGAACAAAGAGAACATCAGGATGATAAAATAAAAAGCTCATGGTGTACACAAATAAGCACAGAGACACATACGTTTCATGCGTTGCCACAGCTGCTGACCACCTTTGTTCATATTACTATTGTTAGGTTTCTTAGGATCCACCCTGCCTGGGCCTCCATATGGACCCTGTCCCAGAACCTGTTGCTGAGGGGCCTGATATACCGGAGTTTGGTAACCCTGGTACCCTGGCCGAATCTGCCCTGCATTGTAGCCCTGCATCATAGGGTTTGAATCAGTGGGGCTGTATGGCAGGGTACCATTAGTGCTATAGGGAGTCTGGGATGGTGGAGCGGGGTACTGGGCATTAGGTGGGGGAGGTATGGGGGATGGAGGAGGGGGTGGGGGCTGGTCAGTGGATGTTGGACTCTGAGGGGGAGGTTGAGGGGTTGCAGGAGGAGGGGGCTGGGAGGAATAGCTGGAGGATTGATCTTCCATCATAGGCATAGTAGGGGCCTGAAAAAGAGAGGCAGGGATAATCAGCAGAATACTTATAACTTACAAAATGTGATCTACATGGCCGGTGCAAATTCCAAATGACATTTGGAAGTCTATACCTGTCCAGTGGTGGTAGTGGGTGTCTGGTAGCTCCCTGGAACACCATACTGCCCAGGAGGATATGGTCCTCCATACTGGATTGGGAAAAAGAAAAATCAATATTGAAACTGCACAAAATAAAGCCTTTGAAATTGCTTGAGTTCCAGAACTAAAAGTACTGGGACGATTTTGTGCAAACTATTTCCCAGTACCATTTAAAGGGTTGCATTCGCACCGAAGGTGGGTACTAAGAAGTGATGCAATCAGTCAAAAGTGACGTTATTTGTGTGCAGCGTTTAACAAGGGAAACAAGGACATATAGTGTTAAAAAACAACAACAACAACGTTAATAACAGGAGGATTGAAGACGCTGTGATCGGATCAGAGCTGTGTTTGTTGCGTCTTGTGGGTTTCACAATAATGGACATGGAATGTCAAGAACAGATAGGAGGACTAAGACTCCCCAACTGGCAGTGCTACATGTCATTGAGGTTGATAAAAGCAGAAAACGCCGTAGACAAAGTCTTCAAGCAACGTTAAATGCAGTTTATGAAAGAAATGCGTTTATACAATGTTTAGGCAGCATTTTAAATCCTTGCGAGTGAGGGCGTTTTCGTATTTACGTCACAGATAGTGGGTACTTCCACAATAGGTTTGTGTACGACAAAAAGGTTCCTGTGGTGTGAAAAGCCCTAATAAGATTAGGCTTGGTTGAAAAGAATTAGCTTTAGATACTACTCCAAATTACTGCTTATTTGGTTACAAATAAAACCTGTACGTCGCACACTAGCAGATTTCAAGTATTTTCAAACACAATAACTATCAGTGTACACTGACTGGCTAAACGCAGCTACCCTTCATTTTTAAAAAGCCATTTAAACATTTTTTCTTCCTGAACAGCGATAAGGCATTTGCCTGTTGTATGCACTGTTGTGTTCTTTTCTCAGCTTTGATGCAAGTTGTCATTAAAAAAAAAAAAAAAAGCCCAACACTTTGCTCTTGCATCAAGTAAATTGTGCGTTCACATTTTATCACAAAACGCACAACAAAAACAGCTCTGTCAAATGCAACCAGGAAAACAGCCAGAGGGAGAAATTAGCTCTCTGGGAACTACCCTGCTGGCGAGGTCCAGAACTAAGTACCTAGAACAGTGCTGAAAACCCCCATGTATTTTGACACATAACTGAACATAGATTTTCCTGTAAAATTATACTGCAAAAAGGCTATTATACTTTCACTTTGTTTTAGTATAAAAGCAACAAGAATATACGTTTTATGAAATATATTTTGAATACGAGAACTTTCTTGGGAAAATCATATATAGGTAAGTACACGAAGGAGTGCATTTATTTACCGGAGGCATGGGAGGGTAGTAGTAGTTATATGAATATGGGTAACCAGCATACTGTTGTTGGTTCTGTTGATACCACTGCTGATAGTATTGCTGCTGTTGTTGTTGCATTGCAGAAGGGTCTGTTGGTTGATAAGGTCCAGCCTAACAGAAAATACAACCGAACCAAAATAACAGAATCAACCATTTACCCACATAAAATGGGCTCAGACAAGTAAGGGAAATAATAACCACCTCTTTTTATAACAAACTCTAACCTGTTGGGTGGTGCAATTTGTTGGTGAAGTCTTGGTGGAGCTCTGACTTTTACTGATGGAGGCTAGAGCCTGACGGGCCTTTTCCCATTCTGGGTTCTCATGGACTTGGCTGTCTCCGTTTGAATTACTACCATACGGCCTGTGGAAGACAAGGTAAATTTGACTGTAGGTTACACCCTATATAGAACATCTCTTTAGTTTTTCAGGCATCTAACTTACACAAGCTCCTGATCCATACACAACACAGTGCACATACAAATAAAACTGACTACAACAGTAACCAGTATATAACGTTATGTCATCTGTACGCTTTTAAGTGCACATGTTCATTTTATATTAAGCATGCACATAGTTACTACTTATACCGTGCATTGCTTAGTGAATTAATAGGCCTAAAAAGTGCTGGTTAAATTCCATAACGCTAATATAAAATATCTAACGTTAACGTTATTAAGTAATCAGGCCTTCAACAAACAGGCCAAACGCAGACGTGGAGATTAGCTTTTCAGATGTCATTAGGACTAAAATATTTATGTTAACAGCGACTTCTTCAACCTAAATTGCCTTGAAAAAATAATAATAATAATAATAAAACGATTTAAAGACGACAGAATTCGATGGCTATCTGCAAAATAAAGTGCATTGGCTAGCGAACGCTAAAAAACCCATTGGACATTTACACAATTTTTTTATAAGGCTTCCACTTTCAGAAAGTAATGTAACACAAGATGTACGTTATGATGAGAATGACTTATAAAATGCAGAAATCTTACCAGTTTGCTGTCGGGGCTTGTTGAGCCGCATTCGCCGCCATTTTGCCAGAGCTAACGTATTAGCTAACGTTACCTGTTAGCTCGTCCGAAGATTCTACGCAAATATGAGGAAAATAAGATTTCTAACACTTTATATATGGCGACTTGTAGGAAATCGCACACAAAAGCTGCTGAACAACGGTTTATATCGAATACCTTACATAAATCAAGTTCCAGTTGATATTAAGATTATACCGAAGCCCATATCAACCTAGTTCGCCGAACTCAGCGGTTGAATGTCAACACTTCTAACAAAATGGCTGATGATGGTGACACCGGAAGTTCTGCCACCTTCCCTCATTGGACGACAGAATATTCTGTACACAAAAAGCCTAAAGCAAAGCACAGAGAAGGATAAACAGGCCTTTCTAGACATATTTGTATTTAGACACAAAATGTAACTTCAAAATATAATACAATACAGTTTTTTCCCCGTTTTTTACAATACAGGTTATTACAAAAATAAGGTTCATAGTTCATACACAAGAATATACATACATAAAAATAAAATACAGAAATATACATAATAATAATACAACATAAATATTGTTGCGCATACAAGTTAATATTGTAAAACTTTCCCTGTAATGCTAACGTGAGGATCACTGTGTAGCAATGATTCTCTTTGCGTCTTCATGCATTACCCTGGATGTCATGTATGCCTGCTTTTTCTGGGTCAGTCTGTTTTCAATGCTGTGCCACTGCATAACAAAGCTTGGCACATTCCATTAGACAAACCTCATGATCTGTATGACATGCTTATTGAAACTAATTCACTCAACTTAGCTGTATATTGTTGTATACAGCACAGTATGTAAGTATACGCTGTATTACTTTTGTTGCTGGGATCTGGGAACTGAATTAAAACACTATGGCCCGGTTTCACAAATGGGACTTAGCTTAAGCCAGGACTAGGCATTAGTTAAATTAAGATATTTTAGATATTTACTTTTATAAAAATGCCTTATAAGAAGATATTACAGGTGTTCAGGTGCATCTTAACACAGAACAATAACACTGACATGTTTTAAGATATGTCAGAGCAAGAGTTTTTCATCTGAGACAGCTCAAACATGCAATTTAGTCTGGGACTAGCTTAAGCCTTGTCTGTGAATTTTTTATTTATTTATTTTGCTTAAAAGACATTTAGGACATCAATAACAAATCCAACTACGTCTTCAAAACTTCATAAAAACGTATTGTCCTTGTTCTCTGGGTTGCTACCAGTATCGCACGCTGGTTTCGCCAAGATAAGGACACGTCAGGCACGTAACACAAATACACTGTACAGCTCCCGCTCATTGGCCTAAATTTACTCTATTTTGATTGGTTCCAGTGATCTAGTATACACATGAGTGACAGCACACTCCAGCCAATAGAAGCACTGTAAACACGTGTAAAGGCCGCCTTCTCTAGCTTCTAAATGGCTAGACGTCATGTCAGTCTACTTTCAGAATTTTCATTGGTCTGTTCCCAGAATAAGGCGGTACGTTATTTGTTGTTGTTTTAGTGGGAGAGTGGACCAGTCGACATCTTCAGCATACAAAGCGATTTATAATATAAAGTAATTGAATTTCCTAGATCAACACCATCACTGCGCCGTCGGATATTTGTCCAAGTGGGGAAGACTTGCGTTGCGTTTCACTTCTTCCTGAATCCATCAGTAACTAGCTAACCGAGGTATGTTTCGTGTTTACCACATTGACCAGTAACGTTAAATCCAGTTAGCGACTGTGGATAAGGTTAGATTCATCCTGAAAACGACCGTGAATTTGTGGTGAATCAAAGGTTCAAACACCTAGCCCGCGGTCACCCGCGCTAAGTTCACTTTTTTTCCTCGGATTGAGGATTTTGCGGAATTGCAGTTCATGTGAGCTCGCGGCCTTACGTCATCGGCAGTTGTTATGGGCGCAGTTATCTTACATTATGAAGTACTTTCTGACGACACCAGATTATTACTGTTTATTATTATAAGTTATTATTAGTTTGTGGAAACTGTGCAGTGGGCAGTGCTGTGGAGGAGGACATGTTTTCGCATTGCAGCACTCCCTGTTGCAACGTGTCTTCTTTGCAAGACATCGACAATCACAAGCCAGTTGGCCTCTCAGCTCTTGCAGATACAAACAACAGTTACAAAAATACTGAACAGTGATGATATTACGCAAGAACACCTTATTGAATACTTGGGATATTCACAAACCTTGGTATTTACACCAGTAACGTTACTTAATCGAAGTACCATGATGCATGTACAAAAAAGGAAATACACGTAAACTAGTACGTGTACTGCAGTGGTCTTCTGCTCTGTAAAACACGCTATTTAAGGGACAGAAAAAAAAGACACATGAAGTCCAGTGTAAGTGGCCTACGTGATCTGATACATTTATGGTTTTTGCACACTCGGCTATTCCGATAGCAAAAAATGTCATATAACACATTTAATATTAGTGATGTAATGGGATGCGTGTAGATGTCTGTATTTATGTAATGTTCCTCTGCAGGGCGTGAGTGAATGGTTGGGTGAATAAAACAAACAAACAGGCATTGCAGTCAGTCTAGTTCCACAGTAATAAAAGATATTGAACATATTTTCCCACAACTAATGTTTTATAATTAGAGTTTGACTGAGTTTAACAAATATGTTTTGTAAATAATCATATACATATCTGACAGGCAGGGCTTGTTTATGTCCATGTTTGAATTATGTAGCAAATGAGGAGGAGTAAGCCTGATAAGATATTTCTGTTTATCTTTTAATGTTGATGTGTGTTTGGTCCTCAGATGTCTGGCCAGTATCAGCGAAGTGTCCCACTGGAGGTCAGGAGAGCTGAAGGGGAGCGAGTCCGCACCAAACATCCGGACAAAATCCCGGTCAGTCTCACGTTTGAAAGACAGTTAAGACAGTTTCTTCAGCCCCCAAATTAACTACAACAACAACAACAACAACAAAAAACATGTCATCCCAAATCCCAAAAGACATTTGTTCTTCTGCAGAACATAAAAGAAGATATTCTGAACATTGTTGGTAACCTGCTCAGCTCAAAATTCTCAAATTATCGTCTTTTATGTTTCACAAAATAAAGTCAGTCAAAACGGGTATGAAGTGATAAATAATGACTGAAATGAAATGTTCAGAATTTGGTTATTTATTTGTTTGTTTGTCTCCTTAGATAATAGTGGAGAGAGCTGCAAGGTCACGAGCTCCTGAGCTTGACAAAAAGAAATACCTTGTTCCTTCAGACCTCACAGGTGACAACTCTTATTTCATATATGCTTCCTCAAAATTTTCAGATTACACAATCAACTCAACCCATGACTGTCTATAAGCATTGCGTAATTTAATTCTGGGATCATTTATTCAGACTCTATCTTACCCTGAATTTCCCTAGTCCTGTCTTCCTTTTGAGAAAGAAATGAAACTGTTAAAAAAAACGTTTTGTTCTGAGTTTCTCTCTACATCTTCCCTTTTTTTCCTCCCAGTCGGTCAGCTCTGCTTCTTGATCAGACAGCGGGTGTCTATGAGACCAGAAGAAGCACTCTTCTTTTTCGTTAATAATTCCCTCCCTCCATCCAGTTCCCCCCTGTCTGCAGTATATGAGGTAACTCCAGCACCCTTCCTCTGCTGAATAGGATGCTGAACTTTTTTTTAGCATAGGGTGTTCAAAAACAAACGTTGTTTTTAAATTCTAAATTTAAATAAAAAGTAATATGCCTAATAAATTAACTGAAATGTTTAAATATCAAAAATAGAAAACTTAATATAGTTAAAATGATCTATACAGTAGTCAACTTTTGAAGTGCATCAAAACCTTTCATCAAAGTTGTCCTAAAATCAAAACCAATACCTAGGTTTTGATGGTGTCATATGATTCTTCAAATTATTCTAATTGACTTGCTGCTCAATGCACATTTTTTATTATTCTGATTTAATATTTTTGTGGTATACAGTGATGCACTTTTCAATATTCTGTCATGTCCAAAATAGCGTTTTCTCTATTCTCTATTTCACTATTCTCTTTTTTTTAACAATATAAAAGTATTTACCGTCCCTTTTGATTAATTGGAGGTGCCTTTCGATGTATTGTTTCGAGAATAATATTTTGTATATACAGTTAAAAATAATACTGTGTACTGTGTAAAATAATACTTGATCTTACTGTATTACCTCTATCTGTATTTTTAGGAACACCATGAGGAAGACCTGTTCCTGTACATGACATACAGTAATGAGAGTGTTTACGGTGCTTGAGACGGAGGATGAAAGGACTGGAGAGAAGAGATGGGGAGAGAGAGAGAAAGATGCCGTATTATTTTACCACTATTATCCCGTGTTCAAAACCTTGTACCCACAGAGGGCATTGTTTATAATGGGGACTAATGGGTGCTGCTTATATTTATCAGTATTCTGGGGAAATTACAGTGAGATTCATTAAACCGATTACTGGCAGTAAGCTTTGGTGCTTGGGAAATGAGAGACACTAACGAGAAAATGGAAGGTCAAAAACAAAAATAGAGATAGATAAAAAAATATATATATCAGAGTAAGCAAGTATTCATTTCATCTTTCTCTCTAAGGAGCGCATCATTTGTATTTAATGCAAATAGGTTTTTGTTTTTGTTCTTGTTTTTCTTTATTTTTTGTAAAGTATTATGAATTTGTGCATATAATAAACACTTTTAAAAAGTTTACGTTTCATTTTTTTTTGTATAAGTGTGTACATAATGTTTAGAGCTTTTGTTTTAGTACAAATGAGATTCAGTTTATTCTTATTATTTATACTGTTGCAGACACTAGCAACTCGTATAAACACTGTTTTATATGTTTGAATTATTTTTTGGAAAATACATAGCATTTTAATTCTCTGACAGTATGAAAAAGAGAGAAGTGAAGGATATTGTGGCGATGTGCCGGACAGTAATGAGGAAGTTGCGGGGAAAAGAACTGATCATGTGTGATGCTCAGAATTATAATGATGTGAATTAGCATCAGGTCAGCATATTTACAAGTGTCAAGCTATTCTGTTAGTCATTGGTTCATTTGTTTAGACAACTGGAAATTAAAACAGTTTTTGCTAAAGAGTTTGCATCTACTGAGACCTCTGACAAGATAGTTAGGAAAACGAAACTCAGCAGGCATCAAAATCAACAGGCAGAAAAAAGCAATGGAGAGCAAGAAAGAGATAGAAGTGGAGTTGCAGGAGATAGCGCCATTTGAGGAGGATAAGAAGAAAGAAGATCCAAAGAAGGAAACAAAAGGTAAAATACTTCATAAAATCCTTCATTTATAGGCTTAAACAAGCGAATAATTCTGTTGAAGTTTAAAACAGAGCTCCTCCCTTAACTTTGGGAGAGGTTGCATTATGTGAGCAGAAAATGTTTGTATTTGGTCATTATATACACGTCAATACCCTTAACTGCTTGGTATGTTTTCATATTCAATGATTTTCTAACTGTATTTTCTGTATCTGACTTTGCAGAAGAGGACATAGAAGAAGGGAATGTTTACACCACTCTCACCAGTCCGTCTGAACATGAATATGGTGTGCCCTCTTCACCTCGCTCTTATACAGTCAATAAAGGTAACACTTTTTAAACACATCAAAACTCATTTTCTGTTTACAGCACATTTCAAGCCAATAAATAGCTAATAACGTAAATAAAGATATTAATTTAATGATACAAACGGCAGGAGTTTGTTTTGTGCACAAGTTTGAATTATGAAAAAGTATTGGGAGTATTGAAACTAAATAATCTAAATATTAAGGTTTCAAAATGGTGTTTTTGCAGTTATGTCATAGGAGATCCATTTTGGGTCGCTTAAAGCACCTATTAATAAACAGATCTTAAAATAATCACTTTTTTTCTTAGTGAAAAAAATATTTTTATAATCTAAAGAAACATTTTCCACTGAGAAAGAACCTCGGAAAGGTTTCACCAATCAAGGTTTCACCAATGGCAGTGAAGAATCTTTATTTTAAGAGTGTATATATAATTTTAATAATAAAATTATTATTTTTACATGCATTTATGTGCATATTCATTGTGTGATATAAAAATGTGTGATATAGGATCCAGCTGTCTATGGTCTAAAACAGGACAAGTGAAAATGGACAGAAAGAGGAACAAAAACAGATGGAGGAAAAAAAAAACTGGTGCAATGGTCAGTGAGTTAGAGCAAAGTACCAAACAAGTAAACAAACATTTCTGATCTCAAGATATAAAGTTATGTACGTAAATGTTCTGAACTGTAAAAAATCTGGTTAAATTTTTAAAATGTATAAAACAATATAGCTGCGCTCACAAGAACCAAACCATGATTTCATGATAATGCTACATGTGTGGTGCTACATCTACAAGTGGCATTTAGGTGATATTATAATAGAATGTAAAAATGTAAAATAATATATTAGAACATAAAAATGTAAAATGAAACACAAATACATCGTGCAGGGACTTCAGGAAACCCTTTTTTCAGTGGAAACTTTGCATTCACTCTTTTCTTCACAAAGCTTTTGTTTTAAGTTCCTCATAAAAATATTTCTCTTAACACAAATACCTTTTGAAGG
Source organism: Enteromius afrohamiltoni (assembly GCA_034779775.1). Classification (NCBI taxonomy): domain Eukaryota; kingdom Metazoa; phylum Chordata; class Actinopteri; order Cypriniformes; family Cyprinidae; genus Enteromius; species Enteromius afrohamiltoni. The sequence continues at coordinate 225,820 of JAUYWG010000015.1, forward strand.
AACCTTTTGAGAGTGGGCCTTGAGTTTCTTTGCAAGCTAATTCATTTGGTTACACTTTATTCTGAAAGTCCACTTTAGAAATTCACAATTTAGAAACAGTGCTTTGCACCGCCTTTAGTATATGTACACCTAATATTACTGTGTGCCGTGTGCTATTTTGTCAGATTCGAGAAATAAAGGAAAAAGGCAATCCAGGTATGGAATGGCCAGGATCACAGCATCATTGTTCCCTATTCAGGGAACTGTAGTTACATACATAACCAAGATATTCCCTTTCATAGGTTTGCTCAATGCTGCGATGATGTTATGGCTATGGGAACGATATACCATAACGATAGAACCCGGGAACCAGGGGCCTGTGGAAAATTTTGTCCAAAGTATAAAACTTATAAAACTATAAAAAGGCTGTGCGCTCCATAGGCCAAAGATATAGCCTCTTCAGCTAATTAAAGACAATGTCAATACAAGAGATTTAATCTCCCCTACAGAAAGGGAAGATGAAATCTCTTGTTTTAGCACCATGGTTTCCCCTGCGTGTACAATAGTGGGAAGAATGCCACGGAAAGGAGGCAGGCCTTTTCAAAACTGAATGGTATACTCGTGACTGATGTGCAGTACCCATTGAGAAATATCGGGCAGGCATTCCCACATGGCTCGAAATTCTGTTAATGGCATCAGAATGTTTGTTTGACTTTGTGGTACCTCCACTTGCACTTGATCCTCTGAATGCAGAAAACTCATAGTGTCCGCAGGCAACATAATTTTGAGTCATGGCCACATGATTTTGTTCTGTAGGATACTGAAGCAAATTTTGAGCAGGATGCACTCATTCTTGATAAAGCTCTGGGCTATTATATAGCACAAGGGCTATTTTGCAATTCGTATTGTAGGTGTATTATGGTAAGGAAAGCCCTAGCACATGTCGTAAATGAATTACGAGACTTCCTGGGTCTGCTGGGCCGAATTCTAGTGTCTCCTCCATCAATGGCATTGCCATGTAACTGTGACTCACCATATCTGTTATGGTGGCAATGTCTGCTGCCATCGCATTGGTAATGCGCACCGAGAAGGGCTGACTCCAGGACTTAAAGAGTCTGTAAAGAAGACTTAAAGGTCTGTAAAGAAAGGGAGAGGCCAAGGCAAAACGGCCTAAAAGGGACTGGTTCTTGGCTGCGTCCATGTCCCAAACTAGGCCCAGATTGTCTACCATGTGGGTAGCCACATCCTACAGCTCACTGTAGGATGGAAAAGTTTGTTTCTGCTGTCCACTTGGATGAAGAGAGGTGCAGATCATCATCCTCAAAAAAAAAACAGGTTCAACGAAGTTCTCACTGATATTGGGAGGGGAAGAGCGATAGAAATGGTGAAAAAGCCAGTACTTTCTCCAGCGTTCTCCCCTCTATCCATGCTGCATGCGTCGCCCCAAGATATTGCCTCGGCAACCACAGAAGTGACTCGGCGGGTTTGGATGTGGGGGTGACTTTAGAGAACATTTCTACTCTAGAGCAAAGTAATCCAAGTCTTGATCTGTCACAGTGGGGGCATTTAGACAGGCCACTGAGCACTGCTTCATGGTGATGGTGATACACACCTTTCATGCGTGTCTCCTACTGTGATAAACCTATTGCAATGCATCAACGATGGCTTATTGTATCTGCTGAGAGGAGTTAACGCTGCTCTATAATATAGTTTACTGAGAACACGATGCTGACAGGGCACAGAAAATGTTCTTTCCTAAAGGAATAAAATCTGATGAAATAGCGCGCAGCAGGCAGGTATACTAGGTGCACTTAGACGTAAGGCTGTGCCAAACGCTCTTCAGCCAATCAGAATGGCAGGATGGTACAGGGCTTCAGACATTTGTCACACAAGGGGGTGTTTCCTTAGTGATTACATCATTGAGGCAATTAGTGAACCTATGAAAGGGAACTTGAAAGTTTCAGAAGGGCACGCGAGGACACAGAGCCGATATTGTGTTATGGAGTGTCGTCATCAAAGCCCCTGCGCACGGTCAAACCCCCTGTAGTGAAGTGAGTTAGTAAGCACATAAAGAGCAGAGATGCGGTCAAGTGCGCACTATATTACAAACGCATGCAGATTATTACCTGGCTTTCATTGAACTGAGACACGGTTTTGCATTAGCAGAAACATATATGTAAAACTTTGCAATTTCGTCAAGTACACAGAAGGCAAGTCTGAACCGAAACTGCTGCAGCCAGATTCAGGTGATGAATGTTGTCATTGCTCATCTCTAGACTTCTGTCATTTGATGGTCCATGTAACAACAAATCTGTCATATTTTTCTCCAGATACATCAATAGATATTTACCGGAAACTTCGTGTTTACCGCATCGTTTCACTGATTCTTTTTGTGATCTGCGTCCTGTTGCTGATCGTGGCCCTTGTGCTCTTTATGAACTGTAAGTATGATGGATACGTCTTTTATATGGAACCTATAAAATAGAATTGTTTAAATTTAAACCTCTCTCTCTCTTTTGGTCAAAATACGTTATAAATAGGCATCCACATTTGATAGTCTACTGGAAACTGTAAACAATATCTGTAAAACATGCAAAATAATAAAGTAACTTATTGTTTTTAATAGTAATAATAATAAATGAAATAGACATGACCAACGTGTTCTTTACAGGGTTTGATTTTTGCTTCTGAAGAACCAGTATGTAGGCTTTGTTATATTCATCTTCATCTGTAAATTAAAATGAAAAGTTTAATGAAAATATTTAACATTTAAAATAACAAATAACATAAAGGGTTATACCGGTTTTCTATAATATGGTACAATGGTGCTAAATACATGGTAATTTTTACCATACACATAAATAATACCTATATATATATAAAAAGCTGCTATGTAATACATCGTATTGCGACAAAAATGACCAAAAGTAAATGAAATTAACTAGAAAAAGTAACTTTTTTTGGCAGAGAAGTATTCCGGAGTTCTTTAAAATGAAATGAAATTGTGTTACTGCATAATTGTTGAATTAAAAACACTTGATTATAATATACTTTAAGACAGATAAAAACGTCTAGGTTATGAACATAACCCATGTTCCCTGAAGGAGGGAACAGAGATGTTACAAATGGGTACTCGCCAGAGAGACCTATTGCCTTTGAGCTTTACACAAAAGGCCAATGAAGAGCCAAGCCGGCGTCAGCACGACCTCAAGAGTCATGGCAGGTGAAAGTGTAACGTTTGCTTTCCCTCCTTCAGGGAACGTGGGTTACGTTCGTAACCTAGACGTTACCCTTTCTGTCAAATCACTTCGACGTTACATATGGGAACACCCATGGAACAGGCCACGACTCTGAGGCCACGTTATGTGGAGACCCCCGCCGATAGGCGAGATACTTTTAAAGTTTGTCAGCAGAGGAGTCTTCACGTAACCTTCCCCAACACCCTGGGGGCCAAATTGGGCCCCGCAGGGTTGCCAGTTGTACTGAAGCAGATGGTTGGGGGAATGGAGCACATGACTTAACACATAGTTTTTGCATGTGGAATAAAGGAATGCAATGTTGTAAGATTATAGATATAATTGGAGGGAAACACAGATTTGTGGCCACACCTACTGGGCGAAGGAGACCCAGAGGAAGCACAGCCGGAGCTACTCCGCTCTAGGTCCGACTGCGGAGCAGGGAGGACTCAGGTTCACACACTTAAAGGAAACACTGAGATATTTAAAGCGCACAGATCCCGTGAGAATTATGGTGAGAGGACCAGCCTCTCGCTCACCTACTGTCCTTAGTGAGGACGCGAGAAGACACAGCCTCTATGCGGAGGTCATAAAACCTGGCGAAGGTGTGGGTGTCGCCCAGCCCACAGCCCTACAGATATCTGCTAAGAAGTGCCGTGAGCCCGTCCCATAGGACGAAGCAACACTTTTGTTAAGTGAGCTCTCAGTCCTAAGGGCAAAACTTTCCATGGTATAAAGGGAGATGGCTTTAACCACCCAGTGAGCCAACCTCAATTTGAAGACAGCATTCCCTTTCTGCTATCTGCCATAGCAAATAAGAGCTGCTGGGAGCGTCTGATGCTCTGAGTGCGGTCAGTGTAGAGGCACAGAGCGTGTACAGGACACAGCGACTCTAAGGCTGGGTCTGCCTCCTCCCGGGGCAGAGCTTGCAGGTTCACTACCTGATCACGGAAGGGCATGGTAGGAACCCTGGGCACATAGCCGGCCGAGGTAGGCAGTTTAGGCACTCTTTGTAAACAGAGAAGGCTTGTAGGTCCCCTACCCTCTTAATGGAAACCAGCGCAACGAGAAGCGCTGTCTTCAGCGTCAGATATATTCAGAACTACGGGTTGAAGGGGCTCAAAGGGAGCCTGCCACGGCCCCCGTAGGGCGACGGCAAGGTCCCAAGAGGGTACGAGATGTTGTCTCGGGGAATTAACCCGACGCACACCTCTAAGGAACCGAACGTTGAGTTGGTGCTTACCGAGAGGCCCTCCACTGCATCGTGGTATGCGGTTATGACATCGCCATACACTTTGAGAGTAGAAGGGACAGCCTGCGTTCCAACTTCTCCTGCTTGAAAGAAAGCACATCTCTGTGGGTCCTCTCTGCGAGAGGAGACCCAGTCAACGAATAGACATCTCAAAGGGTAAGCCTGCCTTGTAGAGGGAGCTTTTCTCTCTATGACAGCACTTAAAAAGACTGAGAAGACGGAGAAGTCTGCCGCATCTCGCGGTGCCATATGGTGCCCTATCCCCTGAGAAGAAGGTCCTTCCATGACCGCTGTATTGTCCGTGTGGACCAGCCATGCTTGTGGGAGAAGGCGCAGAGGAGCATGGCCGACAGTTCAGAATCCGCCACAGACAGGGCAGACACCGCAGACGCCGCAATGCGGCTTCAGCCTCACCATCAGACTCACCCTCTGATGCTCCCGAAGACATCTTGGCGCCTTGAAGGAAACACTCAGCCCTGTTACGGGGGGAGCGGTCTCCTTTGGGAGGACCATGGGACTACGCGGTGCACCAGAAGTACGCGGGCCTGTCATACTGGACGGAACATTCTGAACTGTCACCTGGAGGTCCCCAAAGCGTCTCGGTGTGGGACCCTTGAACTTGCTACAGTCCAAGGATTTACTGCGTGAAGGATGTGAGGGGAGCCGTCTCATGAATGAGAGGCGTGTCCTCAACGTAGCCATGGTCATACGCTCACAATGAGCGCATTGACCATCCACAAACGCCGCCTCAGCGTGCTCTCGACCCAGGCACGTAAGACAGCCCTCATGTCTGTCCGCAGAGGTGAAGAAACTTCCGTACCCAGAAACGCATGGTCGGATTGACATTCTGGAGAATGTTTCACCAACCGCAGAAAAATTGCTCTTTCTCCCGGTTGCCCAGGGAAGACCTTACTCAGCACGTCCGTGCACCCAGAGGCCTTTGCTTGTAAGATGACTGGTACAGCCGGCCTTTATAAAGGCTACCAGCCCACAGGATTTGCAGACAGCCGCCCAAATGAAACACTGTCAGACGAGAGAGCAGGATACCAGGAACTCTTGAAATCATGATCGATCTCCAGGACTCGCAGAGGGGTTCTCCTGTCTTAGAACGGTGAATACTCTGAAGCAAAAATCTGCATGTGCACTCCGCTCGTGCCCTCTTATACTCACACAGTGATGAGCACAATCAAGTGCACGCTCAAGTGCAAGTTCATTGGCCTTTAAGCTCAAAGGCAACTGGTCTCTCTGGCGAGTTCCCATATGTAACATCGAAGTGATTCGACTGAAAGGGTAACACATTTTTCTAAATGTTTTTTTAAACCAGATTATACATTTTTAATGGCTTTTAAGGATCACAAGTGAGAGCCGTTTTTAGAAAATATGGGTTTAAATTAATATGAAAAACAAGGTGCTTACCTTATAGTGCTTACCTTGCACTAACTTGTCCTCAAGGTCTCGATTTTACTTTATTATGTCTCTGCTTTACTATAATAACTGTAACTGTGGAGCTTTGTTGGAAATGGTGATTGCTATGGTAACTGCTTAATAGATGATTCATTGTTACATTATATTCTGAACAGTGAAAGGGATGCCTCCATGTCCAGAGGTAGAGCAGACTACCAAGTCTCTGCAAGAACAGGAATGCAGCTTGGGGAAATGCCAAGAGCTTTACCAACTGCCTCATGCAGAGCATCTGTGCCGTGACTGTGGAAAGAACTGGCTACAGTTCGAGAATACTTGTTACTTCCTGTCTCAAAACCGTCTCACCTGGCAGCAGAGCAGAGAGGAATGCCAGAAGAAGGGAGGAGATCTTGCCGTTATCACCAATGAACGAGTCCAGGTCGGTAAATCAGTAAATAACAGTGAAATTAAAACAGAGGTGAGTAGCACATTAATGTATTAGTTTCAACTATATCTTATCTCTGCAGATGTATCTGAACAGGAAAGGAAATTTGAACTACTGGATTGGGCTAAGTCATTCAAAGACAAATAAATGGACATGGATTAACAACACTGTATTGACAGTGAGGTAGGAAAAAATGGTCCAAAGGGGCCAGATGAAAAAAGTTACAACATTATTTTCAGCTGTTTGTGACCATAACACTGAGCAAATATTTCTAAAGATTTTTTTTTTTTTTTACACCTTTCCCCTTTATTTGTTTAAATAGTGAATTGTTACAATTTTTGGGATTTTGTTTGCCTAGTATTTGTTGTTAAAGCTGACAAATATAAACAAAAAGGAAATCAACTTATAAAATAATAAAAATAAATAAAATAGATAAATAAATTCACCTTGCCCTTCAAGCCACTATACATAATTTATCAAATGGTTACAAAATACAAACAACTACTGTAAAATGAAAATATGTTTAAATGTGGTATAGTAGCTACTGACTGACTATGGTCCTTATGCACACACACAGATATTGGGGAGATGTTTCCTTTCCTGGAGAGTGTGCCATCCTGGCTGCAAATGAACCACCTGAACGGAGCTGGAGACCATCTTCCTGCAGTTTATACTTACAGTACATCTGTCAAAAGATGTAGATGTCCAAACATCATCTACACCCATTGAAATATATAAACCTATATATCTGAATATCAATCATAACAAATCCTCAAGATAATCATCTTTTCTCTAAAGATTCTAGTCAGAAATTGGGACATTTGGTCCATCAACACAACACAGTTTTTAATATTTTTTTGTGCTTTATGAAGCATGATGGGTAGAGAAAAAATTTAGTTTTAGAAATTATCCTGTTTATTTGTATTATAATTGCACTCATTACTGATCATGTATAAAAAGCTTGATTATTTGCACTAAACATGTCTAATGGTCATATGATAATGTTCTGAATTGCTTATACTTTCTCTGAAATGTCTTCTATATTGCTTAATTAAACTTTCACATTTATAATTAACAATACAGATACACAAGTTTGTCTACTCAATACAACACCTAGATATTACCATATTATAAAACACTAAATAACTCAGAATAATATAACAGGAACCCTTTAAATATTAGGAATGTCATATCACCCAAACATTACTACTTGATCTTGAGACATTTCTACATATACTTGTTATCTGGGGAATCCACATTTTCTTCCTTTTCACATTGTATACTCTGGTGAATGAGCTGCCAGAATTTCATTGGGTCATTCAGGATTTTAGGCCTGTCTTGCGCAGTTAAATTGGTCTGTGGTGGATCATTTCCAGGCTGAGTCTTGCCTGTTTCCTTCTCCTTAGATGGTTCTCCCACCTTTGAGAACATGTTAATTTAGCATCTCATCTTTTGCAATAATGGGTCATTGCGATCCTCAACTCTGAAATCATTAGATATTGTGAATCAATAAGACTTGTATCAAAATACAAGTACTTAGTGATGCTTTTGTATTGCAGTTGAGATTAAAGGCATCCTTACCGGAGATACCAGCGTTCTCCGAGGCCAAACGCCAGACCGCTCACGCCCAGTCTTGGCCACAGGCGCTGTGGTAACTTCCGTTCCAGCATCAGAGTAGTGGCCACCACCTACGAACACAGAAACCGTTTTTCACCAAACGTGCTTCCAGAACAGTTACTGTGGGACTGTACTAGCTACACTACCAACCTGGATCCTCCAGAGCTCATCACGTTCCCCGGTAATCCGCCACAGCGTGTAGCTCATCATGGCGATCACAAGGTTGAACAGGAGGATGTAAGCGATCATGCTAAAGCAGATGTGGATACAGAGCACCACTGGATTGGTGTAGAGCGTAAAGTCCACTGGCAAGTTAAACAGATTGATGCTCACCTCAAACTGAGAGAACATGGTGGCGGGGAGCGAGCTGTATAATGGTAAAGTTAAAGGTTTTTGAGTCATATAAAACATCCACAAGCCTGAGGAAGAAAATGAGGAAGTCAGTGTTTACAAATTCACTTATGATATGAGTATCATTTGAAGCAGTTGCATTTGAACTAACCAGTAGAGGTTGCAATGATGAAGATGAGGCACAGCCAAGTGTACTTTATTATATCGCCAAATATAATCTGCAAAAGAACATCCCCACATGTACGTTATAAAGCTATACTGGCTCTACAAACCAACAACAGTGAGAGGCTCTCTCAGTCAAATGCTCCACCTTCTGAATCACAATGACGTAGGGTCCCAGCATCTCAAAACCTCGGGAGAAGAACAAAACGTTGGACCAGCCAAGAACCAACGCGCAAGACATCGGCACAAGCTCTGTTGCCACTCCGGTGGTCCGCAGCACACACAAGATCACAACCAGACTCGCGTAGATAACCCTGCCACAGAAATACAAGACAATTAAGTGTGAGCGTCAAGCTTTTTTCATTCAAATTATAGTTTGTGCGGGGGTTTCAAATGTTTTAAAGCCAAAGACCCCCCAATATAAGTATTCCTTTGCAAGGAAATCCTTTCCTGAAATATAAAGGCAACTACAGTATATATTTTGTTTGCATACAAATGTATAAAAAAACTATTTATGCTGTCTGTTAAAAATATATGAACATTATTTCATTTTTATTCATTTGACAGCTCATGAGACCATACATCGGCAAAAGTGAATTAATTGATAAAATGTGACAATAAAAACTTAATTAAAAAAATAAAAAATACAATTAATAATACAGTTATAATAATAAATGTTTCTTGAGCAGTAAATCATAAGAATGAAGACTGAATAAATTATGCTGATAATTCAGCTTTGCCATTACACAAATACATTTAAAATAGGTCAAAATCAAACACAGAAGCAATTAGTTTAAGTTGTAATTTCACACCATTATATATTATATATAACAATATGAACTTACAAAGTGACATGGAAGGGTCCTCCGAGGGCAGACTGTCCGAAATAGCGTTTAGCCCCCACTTTCAAAATACTGGGAATCTGGAAATAATTCAATATGATTGTTTTTGATATATTTCACGTTATTACATAGTTTTTCTACTGTCCAACTAAATTATGCTGACCTCTATCAGCAGAATAACGATGGCTCCTATGACACTGATAATTTCTCCTACTAAACGCAGGTGATCTTCATTGGTCTTATAGCTCTCCTAAACATTCAAAAAGATGCATATTAAACATATATTTATATATATTATGCTTTGGTATTCAGACATATACAAAAATGTAATATATCACACCGTAAGGCTTTTCGGCAATTTTATGGTTTGGTCGTTGTCTTTGGTGTAATTTTTAGGAATGTCCTTCAGGGGTCGGTTTACACAACACAAAGTGAATATGCTGATATACAGCACGTACACCAGCATCAATAACCTGCAAACAGATCAGAAACAGAGCAACATCATCATAAACACCACTGCTTTCAAAGTGAAATATTTCCTGATTAACTAAAATGCTGAATATGTGGAAAAGAGTCAGCTGAAAAAAAAAGAATGGAAAAAAAGAAACATAAAATTCCTTTAAACCTCAATGTTTTTGACACATAATTATATAAACTCTTCTGTTCATATTACATTTAGATCATAGCTTTTATATCTATTATATATAACATATATATATATACACATACATATATAATATGTAATATAATACAGACTTTTGCATTTTGAGGTCGAAGAAATTTAAGAAATGTAGATATTTCAGTAAGTTTTACTTAATCAAAATGGATAAAATAGCATCTTTGGTTAATATGACAGCTGCAGGGGTGTTTTTTTAGGGGAGTTATTTCAGACATGGTTTACATTAAAAAATTTACATTGCATGTAAAACATGGAATGAACCAAGAAAAGCTTAAGCTTGTAAGGAACTGAGAAGCAAATCCAAAGAAAACAACGGCCTAGGAATCTCTTATTGCATTTTATTTTTAATTATTGCAAATTATTTAAATAAACTATTTTTTATTTTTTATTTTTTTTTGTTTGTTTTTTTAATCACAAAAATCGAACTTTTAAACAGAATCATATTACAAAAATATTTCATTGTGGAATAATAATACACTTGTTCTTTGCTTTGTTTTATTTTAAATAATAAGGTTGGAAATATATTAAAGTGCTCATAAAAACAAACAAAACTCAAGTACTTACAGGGAGCGAGGGGTTCTAGCAGACCAATCACAGTGCTTGCGGTCCGCATTGAATTGACACGCTGTTACATAGGGTACAACTTATTCCTGTGGTTCTCTGCGTAGGTTACGGTTTGACGCAGAGATATAAATTGGGCTTTAGTTGAATAAATGAATATTGCACGTTTATATAATATCTGATAAATCATTGTTTGCGAGCGGAGCACTGCTTTGTGTACAGTGTTACCAGGTAAATCCAGTCTCTACCACGACAACAGTGTCTCCTGCTGGCAGAGAATTAATTTACATATATGTGATGTATGTATGTATGTAAGGTGCAATGGCAATTGGTAACATGAGAAGCGCACAACGTCTAGGTTACG
>JAUYWG010000015.1:276896-291526 GCA_034779775.1 Enteromius afrohamiltoni
CATACACATATATTATATATATATATATATATATATATATACATACATACACATACATATATATATATATATATGTGTGTGTGTGTATATGTGTATGTATATATATATATATATTTTTTTTTTTTTTGCAAATATTGCAGTAGGCTGAATGGAGAAACTGATGGCATGGAAGAGAATGTACTACGACAAATAAATTCTTCTTAAGGTAGGCTCCAAATTTACCATTTACCACTGAGATCTAACTATTTGTCAATATGTGTCTCCTCTTCATCCTTCTCTCCTGAACCACCCCAGTTGACTGACTCGGAGGTGGTGCAGCCACCAGCGGGATTTCTAGAGAATCTACGACAATGGTCGACGTCTTTAGGGTTGGTGGAGCCACTGGCGGGTCCTCCTGGCTGGAGCCACGGCAAATCAATATCCAAACATGGCTCAGGTGGATCGGGCCATGGCTAATCGGGGTCAATGACAGACTCATGTGACTCAGGCCATGGTAGCTCGGGGTTAGGACCCGACAGAGGTTAACTAAACACTGTGAGGCCTTCCCATGGCGCTTCAAACAATGAGACCTGTACCCACTGGGTGTCACACGGCTCCGCGTACCATGATATGGGATTGGAACTCTGCGGCTTTGGTACCGCGAGGACCGGCAACAGGTCTCCAGATGGTGTAACCGGTACCGACTGGATATGACATGGCCCCTCTCGCCGTGATACAGGGCTAAGACCCGTTATTTGCGTGTTTGTACCGTGATACGGGGCTAGGACCCGTTACTGGGCGGTTAAGAACCGTATGGACCTTCAGTAGCTCTTCTGGCTGTACTGGGGCCGACAGGATAATACACGGCTCCTCATACCGTGATAGGGGGCTGGGACCTGTTACTGGTGGGTTAGGAACCATGAGGACCTTCAACAGCACTCCTGGCTGTACAACCGAAGCTGACTGGGCATTAAACAGCTCATTTGACTGTGATACCGGAACCGACTGGGTTTGGCATGACTGCACGGGGTCTGGATGCAGCAGGATGGGCAGATCTACCCACAATACCTGCGGCGTCTCGCCCTTGTGATCTATGGCCATCTTACACGACGCCTCGCGATTGTCAGCCATCTTGTGAAGGCTCAGGCACAAGCTCCTCATTGACTTCCTCCACCGTGAGAGCAGACCCACAACAGTAAAGCACCCAATTGATAAGCTCGGTCAGGGACCAGATAGGGTTTTCCTCGGGCAGCGAGTAGAGTATATCTTGATCGAGCCCCATTAAAAAACAAGCTTTTAGTTTCTCCTCGTCTGCTCAAGCAAGATGACTGTACATTATAAAGTCCTCCACGTAATCCTCGATGTCCCGGCCCCACTGAAAAAACGTGTTGAGCCGAGACAGGGCAGTTTGAGGATACTCCTGCCGTGATGGCACGGAGAAAGCCATGGCATGGAAAAAGTAGACGGGAATTCCAATCTTACCGCAGGCTGATGGATCCAAATGCAAAGCTTTAATAATGTCCAGATTCAGAGTCTTACAGGCAGATTTGGCAACAAAAAAAAACTGCGGCATCAGAGGGAAAGGCAAAAGCGTGGTCATAAGTCCGTAGCAAAGGTCGATAACAGGGAATCCAAATGAGAAACAAAAAAAAGACTAAGACACTGAAGAAAACGCTTACCAAGGGGCAGGAAAATCCATACACTCACAATGATCAGCGACTACAAACAAAAGAACCGGAACTTAAATACATGTAAAAACTAGGTTAGTGGGTGGAGACTTTGAGTGAACAACCATGACAACAGATGAGTGAGGTGGAGACATGAATAAAACACTATGGTAACAGACAAGGGGGTGGAGACATGAGTTAATTGATAATGAAGTCCAGGGATGAAACAGAGACACAAAACACAGAGTAAAAAGTCAGAGGCTGGCATGCCAACCAGAGATCTGGCTTGGCAACTCCAGCTGATCATAACACTTTTAATATATTACTTTTTTACTAGAAAAGTAATCTTCACCAGTCTGGCTGCAACTGCAATGAAAAATATTAAAAACAAAAGTGATAAGAACAATTGTATAGTCTTTCAGCTTAATGTATGATCATTTATTTTCATAAATTAAATTTATAATTATTATTTTTGAAAAAGTCCATTAATATATGTTTTGAATAAAAAAAAATCATTATTTAAACTTTATCAATTAATATGTTTTAAACTTAAAAGATCCCCACACTAGAATAATGAATCTTTTCCAAAGGGGTAAATGAAGAATGGAATTTTGCTGCTTCAACACACATTAGACATTTAACAACAATAACCACGGACAAATGAGAACTGACAGGGCAATAAATACACATGGGACTAATGAACTAAACACAACACAGGTGAGGAACTGTTACGTACCGTGCTGCTGTAGGGCTCGCGCTCTCGCTTCCTTTTAGGACGGGCTAGGCAGGACTCGGAAACGGAATGAATGCTAAGAAACATTTATTAAACAGAAAACACAAAGGAAACCGCGGAGAGCTATGCAGAGCTCTGAGTGCAGACATCGAAACTTCAACAACAGACAAAGACAGACTGAACAGGACCCGGATTTATACACAAACTAATTAGACAATGACGAGACACACCTGGACAGACACGGCTGGAGGAGGATACAAGGTAACAAGCGGGGCGGGGTCACAAACGAGACACAGTACATGGAAACACAATGAAAACAAAACAGAAGGCACATGGAACGCAGGACGGGGTGACAGGAACACAGGTAATCAACTAATTATCACATAAACCAGAACATACCAAATAAGAACATACACGAGGGAATGGAAACGAAATCAAAACATAAAAACAAAAAACACAGAGACATCAGACAGAAATAAACCTAAAATTACTCCCCCCCTCCCGGCTAGGCGCAAACATGTGCCCTAAACAAAAAACAACAAAAAAAGTATATAACAAATTGGGGCGGGAGGGTGGGCGCGCCTGAAGGCTGCAAGGGGCAGAGTCACATACCGCCTTGAGGGCATATCCGGAGTACAGAGACATCAGACAGAAATAAACTTAACAATGGTATGGAACCCCATTTCCACCACTGAATAAAAAAAATAGGTTATATGACTTTTTTTTCTCAGAATTGCAAGATATAAACTCCCAATTGGGAGTTATAAAGTCAAAATTGGGAGATATAAACTTTATATTTTGCAATGCTTATTTTATATATCGCAATTCAGACTGTACATGAGGCAATTCTGAGAAAAAAAGTGAGATAAATAGTCGCAATTAATTTTTTTAAATTTTTGATTCAGTGCCATATGGGCTTCCATAGTAACCACACCTTTCACAGACTGGTCTCTCTTCCCCTTTCAACAGACAAGAATGAGTGAGTCTTAAATGACCAATTCAATATAATTAATAGACATACAGGTTAACAAACAACAAACAAGGTTATCTTTTTAGTAAGGGTTTTATCTGTACTGTTTAAAAACTATACTCAAAAAATTATATTAGAGAACATGAATATTTATTGCATTATTAAATGTTACTACAAGTACAAATTGAAAACAGATGGAAAATTGTATTGAAGTATATTCATGTATGTCCAGTTACAATGGACACTGTACAACTGTAATTGGTGATGATGATGATATGATTTCTTATCCAAATAAAAAAACAGCCTAATGTTCTTGAAGTAGCTGATGACATATGTCCAAGAAGACTGCATCAGAACAATGCACTGTATCAGCCTATATTATCAATTACAAATTATAATTATTACATATTAACATTTCTACTACAAGAAAAGGTTCTCACTATGCATGTATCTTAAGTTGGTAACACAAACACTGGCTATATACAAAATAAAATAATTATTATATTTGTTTCAGGCATTCTGGTACAGCAGTAGCTCACAGTCAAACACAGGCTATTCAAACTATCCAAACAACAATGAATGCCCCACAAATTACATTTATAAAAAGCTAAACACATCAAAATATTAGAATCAAACCCCTGGGGACCACCAGGGGTGCGCTAGAGAATGTTTATTATGGCGGGAAAACATATATTTTATTATTTTTATGTATTTATCTTGGGTAAACTCAGGTTTATATGGATTGGAGATGCAAATCCAAATCTGTAATGTGTAGTCTGCGGTGAGGTTTTAGCTATTAACAGTCTTAAGCCCTCATGCATGGTTCGGCACTTACAAACAAGACACAGCCAATTTGCAAGACATGCTTGCAAGTTTTTTTCAAGGAAAATTGGAGGAACTGCAGAAGAAGAAAAAAATGATCTACTCCCATTCTGGCTGAGGGGCTTCCAAAAATGCTCAGAGATCGTCATATCTAGCGTTACCGCATAGCTAAATGAGGTCTGCCCCACACAATTGGAGAAAATCTTTGTTTACCCTTTGCCAAAGAAATAGCCCAGCAGGTACACAACGTCAAAAGACGTTGATATTTGGTTACATTTTGGTTGTGATGTCAAGGTGACACCAAGGTGAGGTGACAATACAAATTCAATGTCTAATGTCAATGTTAAACTGACGTCCAATACCGATGTCACCTCACATCGATATTTTGTTGTTTTTAGGTCATGTAAACAAAATCCAACATTAAGTCAAATTGACGTCAAATACTGACTTTGCAACCACATGCTTATGTGAGGCAGGCTTTTCTGCACTGACATTGTTGAAAACCAACCATCGACAAAGAGTAGATGCTGAGAATGTATGAAACTGTAATCCATTGAACCAAATTTTTATGATCTGTGTGCAAAAATGTAGGCCCATCCATCTCACTAAAAAGGTAGGAAGCAATGTTTTTATTCAAAACTGTATGTGTGTTTAGTTATTGTAGTTAGAAAATGTGGATTTTAATCGAAGGGTGCTTCAACGGTGTCAAATATTAGAAAGGGGTGCACACAGCAAAAAGTTTGGGAACCACTGCTCTAACCATTAGGCCAGAGTACACATGGGGTACTTTTTTTTTAGTTTCATCAGATCACAGAAGCCAGTGCCATTTGAAGTTCCAGTTGTGTCTGATAACTGAATATATTCTAGTTGGTTTTTGGGTGAGCGAGGAGAATTTTTCTTGAAACTCTCCCAAATGGGTGCTGTTTGACAATTTTTTTTAAGGTTTTCTGACCCTGAGACTCAACTACTTTCTGCAATTCTCCAGCTGTGGTCCTTGGAGAGCCTTACTGTAATGTGATGCTGTGGCAAACGAGGCATTTGTTACATCCAGTGGGGACATTACTGATTATCATGACTTAGTCGTGTTGCAGCGCTCCTCGTAGACATAACACCATGTCTGGATTTGTGATCAGAGTAACGACAAACAACAAGCACTACCCTTCAATGCTCAAAACTCGCACAGCCAGCATAGACTGCTCTCAAGGTTTTAGGAGTCCATCCTCCATAAATGCGCTAAACAGACTAATATTTGGGTTGAACTGTTCTGGAACAGTGTTGTGAATACAACTTAACCACTGATTTTTAGTTGTGTCCTGTTTTGGAAGCACAAACAAAGTAGTTTCACTTTCACAATGACACAGTGCATCCAGCAACCACACAGAAACACTAGAATAATAGTTCTGTCTTCTTTCTTTGCATAAACATTTTGGTGGTGTTGGACTGTGACGTACTGTAGCCATTTTAGGGAGTGTACAAGTCATAACATTTATAAAGAAAATGGTTTTGAGACTTTAGTCTTTGAAACTTTACAGATCTTCTTTATGCACCAAGAGCTTGGAACACTCTAAAGAGAAAGGAACATTTGAAATCACATCATATGACTCCTTTAATTATTGTCCTAATGGTGGGAATGGGAATTTTCCATTTACAGCCACTTAAAATTTTTGAAGCTCAATTATCTTTTGCTGCATATAAGAAAAATAATGCTTGGTTTTTCTCATTGTGATGGGTGATGAAGGGAATTTGGGCTTTGTTTTCCCCCCTATTTATATTTCTGTGAAACAGTAAGCCATGGCTGGATAACTTCATGTCCATAATCACCCTGAAGTGCTCAAAATTGTAAATTTAAATGGGAATATACTTACAGGTAAGATTTACTCTTAATAATAATTTTTTGGAGTGGCAATAATTGTGCAAAGCCTCATTCATCTCAGTGCCAGCTCACGACTTTAACTCAAGTCCATCCCAGAGCCAGTTCCCCAACCTTTTCACCTTCTCAGCCTATGACTTTAACTCCCCATCCTCTTGTGCTTCTGTACAGTGCACTCCTTTGTTCCACCCAGGACTATTGTTTGTCCCCCTACTAATTCCAGGTACTACCTTCCCCTTGGCCATTTTTCCTTCTCGGGTTCCACAAACCACCGCTCTGTATATTTTTCATGTCTCTCTTAGCTATTTAAAACACATGATCCAGATAACCAGCTCATTAGAAGAGAGGTCCATACATGAACTGTATTCCAATTGACATGGTCCCTAAGCAGTGTTCTTTGTTTCTTACTCCCTGAACAAGGAAAATCTATTGAAGTTTACTTCTCTTCAGAGCATTCATTCACAGTCTTGTGTGAAGTGTGATATAATATACCTATGTAAATAAATGCTATTTAAATGAATGTCTCACACATACAGAATCACGGTGGGATACACTCTAGTGTCCACTTCGCAAGAAGAGCAAACGTCTGGAGAGATAAAGAGAAACATACCAAATGTTCAGTGCGGTGGTACGCGAGTGCTGAAATGATCTGTTTCACCTTCTTATCCAAGAGTATGTGTGTCTCCAATGGGGTTTTCTACCCCTCACTCCCTCCCTCCATCCACCCCGCCATTGCCTCACCTTCTCTCCACCTCCATCATTTTTGTAACTTCGCTATAACTCATGGCTTATTCTGAAGCATCAGATTCCTTCAATCAACATTACCCTTCTTGTGATTTTCAAATGATTGAGTGTAGACAATGATGTCATGATTATGTGTGACTCCTTTTGCTTAATAAAATAAATTTGTTTTTTTAAAAAAATGTGTTTTATGCAAAGTATACCACAAATACATATTTATGCGCTTAATAAAAATATGTACTTTTACTAAAATGGTAGACTACCTAAACTTTGCTAAATTACTAGGACATTATTTTGTACATTAATTGTGCTTAAAATAGTGCTGAAGTCCAACTAAAGATATATCGAAGTATATTTGACTGTGCTAAAGTGGAACTACTTCAGTTATACTTTAAATATTTTGCATTTGAAGTAAAAAATTACTGATCATTTTATATCAGTCTCAAGCGATATGACAGGAAAAATGTTAATAGTTTTGAACTATATTTAACATGAAATAAACAAAGGGTTTAAAAAAATACATTATTTAGACAGACTTACATTTTAAACACATAGCACATTACAAAATGCCATTTTTAAGCCTTTGAGAACATTTTAAAGAATTGCACTTCTACTGAACTTACAGAAATTTCTCCTTTCATATTTATCTGGCTACTGAACATATTGCTGAACGCAGTTTCTTTGCAAGAGATGACTAAAGTTGACAAAAATGACAGGATAAATGTTAAAAGAAAACATTTCATTATCAGTCAGACTTTTCATCTGCAGCCTTCAAAAGAACACCAGTTAGTTCGCAATTTCAGCTGTAAAGGAAAGTGTGAAAATATAAGGAGAAAACACACCATGCCAATAAGGTGTGTGACGGAATTGAAATTCAGGTTGACCTAATGTGACTGCTTAGTGGAGGGGTCTCGCTCTTAACAGGAAACCTTTTACTTGAAGCCTAGTGTTCAGCTGCCTGCCTGTCATCGTAACCTGATGTTATCTGCTGGTGCTGAGGTAACATTTCTCATATCTTCGCAGTTGTAGCGATGTTTGTGGTGAGTCCTCCTTTTACTGTAAACACTATTGCGCTTGTGTCTTTGCACGTGTGTTGTGGTGGCATGTCTGATCTACAAACTACAAGAAGGACATGACTCTTCTCTTATAGTGGTATCAGTTCCACTGAATAAAACCAATGAGCTGACAGCTCATAAGTGTGAGTAACAGTTAGGAGGAAAGATTAGCATATTAAGATTAGATTAAACAAAGGCATATTTTGGAAAATACACTTAAAATAGAAACCATTATGGCAGCTCTCAGACATAATGTGTTTTTTAATGCTTGTACGGTTTTAAAGTTGGGATAAAATGATGAGCTTTATGGACTCTATGTGATGGAACGTTATTTAACCACTGTCCTCACTACTAATCTGTCATCTTAGAATGAGTTTCTGTTAAAGAGCTTGTCTTTTTACTCATGCCTTTAGTCAGAATGAGACACAAGACCCTTTTCATCTAGACTGTTTGTGTGCGCATGTATTCGTTTCAAAGAGAGGCTGATAGAGTCTGTTTTGGAACTAGTTAAAAGTTAAAACAAGACAGAAAGCCTTTAATGGAACATTTGGGGTAGAGGAAAAAGAGGCGCAGGAGAAACTTTAACAGAAAGACCTTCTGCTGTATCTGCTATTGGGGGTCCTGTAAGGAAGAATCATTCATAACGTTGGTTGAGCATTCTGAATATGAGTCATCTGACATTTATGATAAAGATTTAATGCTGAAGAGTTGTCCCCTCATCTTCAAAGTTTCAGAGGGGCCCGACTAACTCACAGCTCTAGTCTCCTGTCTGGTACACGGTTTCAAGGTAAGACTTCAGTCACTGTCTTCTGAAGATGATTTAAAGGATGTGTGATATAACAGGATGGTAAAAAAATGGCAAACTTGTTAAGATGTTCCATGTGATGTTGCAGCAAGTCAATAGCGATCTTATTGTAAGAGTACAAACAGTTTTATGAATGTTAATTAAAAGTTTAAATGAATGACAACTGCAAAGACTTAACTAGGTCAAGCTGAATTTAGTAGGGGTCGGAAATGTCTGGTGTGTTTTCTAACTGTGCTCAAGTTCACTGTAAAATACTTGACATTTATTATAGTCACTTGTTCGTACAGAGTATGGAGATGAGCAATGGCAAAATAACATTATTGACTCATATTGTTTTTTCAACAAAATCTGTTTTGGAATAAAAGTAATTTTAAATATATAACTAATTTGTCATAATGGGAAAATAATTAATTTACTGATTCATTGTTTGTTTCGAACAAAACAAATTGTTTTGGAATAGAAAATAAGTGATTATTTATATATATATATATATATATATATATATATATATATATATATACACACACACACACACACACAGACTCAAAGTAAAACAAAAATAAAAAATGTTATAAAAACATAAAAATAATACATATATATATATATATATATACACACACACACACACACACACACACACACAGACTCACTCATTATGTATATATACTATATATATATATATATATAGTCAACATTTGACGTGGATATAAAAATGTTATCAAAGTTGCCGTTAAGACAAGAGCACATTTTGATTTTATGTTTTAGGACAACTTTGATTAATGTTTTTGATCTGCTTCGAATGTTGACTACTGTATATACTGCTTTTGTATTTTATATTGCATATCATGATTTAATGATTACTTTCACATGAAGTGAGGCATGAAGCCATTTACAGCCAAGTAATATATTTCTGAGTCTTTACTTATTCACTTCAGACACATTTAAAGTCATTCCAGGTGTCATGTGTCATTCTGAGCCTTCACACTCTTCTTTTTTTCTTTTCCAGTAAGATGCTTGCCCTGCTCGGTGTCCTCCTGCTTTCATCACATGTCCTGCCTCTTGTCCAATCAAAGCCGTGCGATGACAAAACAGAGTACTTAAATGACGGCACATGCTGCAAAAAATGTAAACCAGGTAAATGAAATCAGCTGCCTCATCACTGCGAACAGAGTTGAGTCAGATTTGAACTTAAGATGGAAAAGAACGAAGCTGTTCTTCAGTTAAGATTAGACAATTAAGGCTTAATCGAAAGTACATATCAAAAAGTCAGGATGTGCTGGTTACATAATGTAAGAATATTTCAGGGTTCAGATATAGTCTGGTTTAACTGACATTTACCTAAGGTCTTAAAATGACACATCAAGTTTCTCGTATGAGGACGGCTTGTTCTCTGAACTCAACCTGGTAAACTCTCAAACCAGTCAGCATTGAATACCGCATTCATGAATGTCATCCTTTTGTCTGTACAGCGGTAGTCAGCATGATTCTCCCACACTACTGTCTCGGTACATCTCATTACATGCATGTTTCCTTGCCTTTGTGTGTTTACACAGGTGAATTTATGTTGGAGGACTGCCGCCAAGACAAGCCTGTTAAATGTGGCAAATGCCCAGAAAGCTTCTACACGGATGAATATAACAGCAATTTCAACTGGTGCAAAGATTGCAAAACGTGCACCAAAAACCGTATGTCCACTCGATTTCTTTATGCGCACAAAACAGTTTGTATGTTCTTAGAATGATATGTTCTGAATCTTTAGATGAATCAGTATGAGAAATCATCAACTAGAAATACCAAACATGACAGTAAAACAAAGCAGGGGCTTCCCCTTCAGCAGATCTTGGTGGGGTTTTAGTATGGAGGTACTGTGGGTGGGGGTCTGATATAGGACAGCAAATCTTGAAAAACATGTGTACCACTGGAAAAAAAAAAAAAAAGAAGGGTACCTAAACGGTAACGGAAGTAACTGCCTACTAAGATGTTTTGATATGCAGATGTCCTACTGAAGATTGAATCTACGATTAAACAAAACACTTGTAAAACGGTTATTTGGAAAGATAATGAGATATGGCAAGCAAGTTGAGAGAGATTAACAAGTATTTAAAACATAGCATGTCTTTTACTAAAGATAGACGTGCTGCTTAAACTAGAACATTTTGTAATGGAAGTTTTGCAGGTGTTAGTTAGGTGTTAGATATGGCCAGGCTAAAGAGTCTCGTGATATAAAAGAGAAGATCAGAAATGAAAAGTGAATATCCTGAGTAGCGTGAGAGTTTATTTGTGAGTCAGCAGGAAAAAAAGTATGTTTGAGCTTGCTGTTTTATTTTGACACTTGTGTCTTGTTGAAATGACTGTGCTCTTGAGTTCAGGCACTTTTATGTGTTAGAGGGTTTCGTTATTTTTGTTGTAAGATGGTAACATTTGAACTCTTCAGTGTCACACAGAGTATATCATGAAATCATTTTAATATTCTGTTTTGGTGCTCAAAAAATATTTATGGGTGCATGCGAACATCGAACATTTGTGCTGCTGTTTTGCTTTTTTCAGGATTATTTTTGGAATAAAAACTTCTAAAGAACAGCATTTGAAGATCAAAAGATTATCAAAAATAATGGGATGGTTTTAATGAAAGCCCGTTTCCGCCACTGAATAAAAATGAAAAAAGGTTATGGTGACTTTTTACAATTTCACAATTCTGACTTATTTTTTTGCAGTTGGGATATAAAAATTGCGAGTTATAGTCAGAATTGCGAGATCATTGAGTTTATATTTCACAATTCTAAGGAAATGCGACTTTATGTCACACAATTGCGTCACAATTCTGACTTTATAACTAGTAATTGTGAGTTTATCTACCGCAATTCTTACTCTTTTTTTGTAATTGTGACTATATATCTCCCAATTGTGAGAAATAAGTCAGAATTGCAAGGTTGCATCACGCAATTCTGGGAAAAAAAAGTCTGAATTGTGAGATAAAAGTTTTTTTTTTTTAATTCACTGGCTTCCAAATATTTTTTCCAAATGATTTTTGAAAAGTAAAATTTATTTTGCAAATAAACTCTTCATTTATTTGAAATTGAGTAACATTTACATGCCTTGACGGTCTTTTGTCAATAATGGTCAAAGCATCTCTTGACATGAAATGTGATGAAAATAAAATAAAAAGTAAAAGTTGTGAATATTACATATTTTTACAGAATTTCATATGAAATTCTATTTATTTATTCAATTATTCAGTCAATGTTCTTTCCACCACATCTCAAATCAGCATTTATTGTGGGAAATAATGGTAGAAATTATATTTAAATAAGGTTAAGGTGTGAGTTCTCACAGCTGAAGAAACTGATATAGACTTACAGTTTTACATAATCCCTTTCACTGTTTTAATTTTGCAGATATGATGTATAAGAAGAACTGTACATCGACAAGTAATGCAGTGTGCACGTGTGTTGAGGGCTACAGATGCAGAGACAGTGAATGCAAGGAGTGTGAGAAAATTCCGGCACCTATAGTTCCCTCTCCTGCTTCTACTACTAAACCAATACTGCCCACCGATGGTGAGTGTGTGATTCCTGACCCTCTGTTGTCAATCTATTAAAGCAGTTGCTGTTGAAGGCAGACTATCACACACACAGGGTATATCAGGTGTATTCTCTATTGACCTGTTTACTCTTTCTCTCTCCTTTTCTCCATCCATTTCCTCTTCCCTTTCTATCAACCTCTTCCAGATGTTGTGTGGATCTCCGTGAGTCTTTGTTGTGCGTGTGTGTGTGTGTGCGCTCTCCTCACCTGTTTCCTTCTCGTCAGCAGACATGCACGAAAATGTGGACGGATCATATCAGCATCACCCGGTCAGTGCTACTATAAACAACACGTCTGTGCTTTAATTCACAAAGAAAACCTGCTGAACCTGCACAAAGAAAATGCTTGCATAAGTGCTTAATATACTCCATTGCATAAATAATACATTAATATGATGTTTATGATCAACCGACCATCTGTTTTGAGTGTTTCTCAGCTTATAATTCTTACAATAATATAATATAGTATCTTAGACAGACTGACTATATATTTTGTGTATTTTTCAACTTTTACTGTATATCTAATAATATAACATAATTAGTGTGTAATGTATGCACAATATATGTGTACAATTGTTATGTATATATAAATGCACACACATGCATGTATATATTTTAAATATATTTATATATGATTTATATAAATATATACATTTAAATACATGTAAATATTGAAATATATACACTGTATGAGTGCATTTATATACATAATAAATATAGACCACACACAAAAATAAAAATAAAACAAAACAAAAACTTTCATTTTGGATGCAAATAATTATTTGGCAGTACCAAATAGAATATAATTTAATATTTAAAATGTACTGTGCTTTTGTTTTGAGTGTTTCTCCGCTTGTATATCTAATAATATAATAGTATAATAAATTATAGTAAAAAAATGGACTGACCAGTAAATGTTTTCCAGCTTGAATAGAGTAGAATAAAAAATTGGAAACATTTCAGTGGAGAAAGGACATATTAGAAGTACACAGAGGTCACAGGTCAAATAAACTCTGTTAACATTTAATTTCACTGAAATCATTTTAATTAACCCATATAGTAAATGAATTACAATATTTATAAGAATTGTTTTTGTGTGATTTTCATATTTTTAAATTGTGAGTTTAAAATTTCAACCAATATATTAAAACATTTTATAAAGATGTGTTGCATAATAGGAAAAGGCTTTAATGCTGTGTATTGTACCTGGTCATCAGGTCCTTGGCGCCGTGACAAAAACAACTCTGGATCCAGTCAGTGCACAGAGGAAGAGGAAGTACCAATGCCTGTGCAGGAGATGTGCGGAAAGACTGAAAAACTGGAGGATGTCTGAGAAAAGAGCCGGAAGAAGACTGCTGATGCGTCTTTGGATTGAGTATTTGTTCTGATACAAACTTGAGGCTGCCATTTATGCAAGAGAAACTCTGCACTCAGTTGGCCATATGAAGGTCCTGTGAGAATGACTGTCCTTCCTGAGAAATGCTGAGATAGAGAGATTTGTGTTGCCACATAAGGACACACTTAACACACAACATAGAGCAAATCCAAAAAATGAAGGTTTTATTCTCTGCACACTTATTTGTATTTATAATTGAGTACTTTTTGCACAACATGGACTTTTTAAATTGTATATAAATGTATAAGGTAAAGTGCAAGATGAAGTTGTTCACTTATTATGAAGTTATTTTTTCCTTTATTTCAGTAACACGACGTTACAGACGCTGAATCTATACAGTCATAAAAAAAAATATTGTTTCAAATATTTTTTTAAATAAGTTTTTGATGGGAATATAGCATGCCATTTCCTGAATGTGTTCTATGTCAGCTACCCGGTTGTATAAAACAGAAAACACAACTGCATTTGTATTTGCTATCCTGCAGTGAAATTAATACTCTGTACACTGAGAAACATACCAAAAATAAACCTTTATTGATTTTATTGCACTTTACGATTAATATCACGTTTAAAAACAAATGTGCATTACAGCGAATATATAAAACATAATACATGACACACAACAGCAACTGTGTGCTCCTGTGCTGTGCTTATAGACTTCTAAATGAAGAAACAATGTTGACATTTCCAGACCACCATCAAAATGTCAGGGCTTTTTTGATGGCACAATCCATCATGTCAGTCGAATAAAAACCAAAAAAAAGAGGAAGAGCGCTGACAACTTTAACCAGGGACTTAACATGACTGAACACTGATAAACTGTTTGAGAACAAAATACTGCTTTGTGTTTTTAACATGAGTAACAGAATTAATAACAAGTATAAATAAATATAAATGTTTTATATTGAATAACCAAGAGTACAAATGTCCAAGAAGATAGATAGACAGACAGACAGACAGACAGACAGACAGATAGATAGATAGATAGATAGATAGATAGATAGATAGATA
>JAUYWG010000015.1:309797-320618 GCA_034779775.1 Enteromius afrohamiltoni
TCCACATCATTGCATTCAGTTTTTATTCACAATTTGTTTAGTGTCCCAACTTTTTTGGAATCCGGTTTGTAAATTATGTAATTGCTATTGCTTAGGAATAATAACGTATTTATAACTGCTTTCATTGCCAGTAAACAAAAATGGTGTGGTTGTGTTTTTTTTTAATTTATTTTGGAATATTTGTATTAAGATTTTTATTACTACTATATATATATATATATATATATATATTTTTTTTTTTTTTACCCTCAATTTTTGTGTTTCTATACGCTTTTGTCATTTATAGATTTATTTATTTATTTTTTACTTTAATGTGTGTTTTTCAGTTTCAGTCACTTTACTTTTCTACTTTTCATTTACTTTGGGTGTGCTTTTGCAGGGTTTGTATTAAGACAGAAGTAGGCCTACTCTGGGGTAGTTAATCTTTATTTAAAATGGCTTTCTGAAACACAGATTAGATACAGATTACTAACTCCTAGACTATACTAAACTTGATTAATTTAAAACGAGAGAGGACAATAATTAATGAGTTCCAATCAACAAGAATTTTTGACAAAAATATTTTCTGTGTTTATATCGTCTTAGTTCAACATGAGTAAGAGTGGAAAAAGACTCTCCAGGGTTCACAGCTGGATAATTGCAAAAAATATTACAAATCTTGCCTTATAATGGGCCCGTGGTTGGATCTTCCAACAGACCAGTGATTCAAAAGGACCATCAAAATCAACACAAAAAATGGGTCACTGAGCCCAAAAACACTTTGGCTGTCCCAGTTCCCTGACCTGAACCCTAGAAAACTGAAGAGGAGAGAGTATGAACATTAAGCTTATTATTATAATTATATTAAACTTAGCTCAGTTGGTAGCCAAGGCAACATTTCTATTTTTCATCAAATATATGTTTTTTATTTTAGTTTCAGCTTAATAAAAATTAAGTTTTAGGTAATAACACTAGTCTAAACTAAAAGGAAACTATTTTGAATGTCACTTTTTGTCCAGACGGTGTCGCTGTGGCCCTTCTCCTCTCAGCCACGGGACTTCAGTCAGCCCAACTCCTCATGGAGCCCAGAGATGCAGAAGGTTTACGACCACTACAATGCTCTGTCTGAATCCGACACTGAAAATAGTGATGAAAAAAAGAGGGCTTGGAGGAAGTTGCCCAGCTACAACCGTTCCATTAAATATGCTACTGGTAAGTGATGCGTAAATATTTTTATCGTTTCTTCCAGTCACTGTTATCGGTGAAATGGTGTGATAATTCAATTAAGTGTAAAAACAAAGCCACATTGTTTCTGTCCTGCAGGCGGCATACACCTCAGCAAACTGATCCAGGCCAAAGCTCGACTTTTCACAAGAAATGTTAAAGAGCAAGGCGCAACATTTGAGTATGTGGTGTTCGTCAATAAGGAGGAGAAGAGATGCGTTTGTGTGTTTCAGGCTGGACATTTACTAGAAGGTGCACCTGGGTAAGGAGCTGCCTAATTTTACATTTATTACCCAACATTAAATGCCACATTTTCATTTGTGAAGAACATGAGAATAGGAAATGATGTGACATCTATTTCCTGTGTGGCAGGCATGTACACGGTGGAGCCATAGCCACCATGATTGACACAGTGACGGGTACTCTTGCCGGTTTCCTTTCAGGACCAATAATGACTGCCAATCTCAGCATAGACTACCGCAGGTGAGATAATGTTTCTCTACTTTTGACAGCAGCTAGATGAGAATGAGACGAGAAGATGCAGTTACCCTTATTTTTTGTAGTTATTATTTCACCTACTGATCTCTGTTCTCCCGTACAGTCCAATGCCTCTGGATAGTGTTGTTTTAATCCACTGCGCTCTGGATCGAATAGAGAGGAGGAAAACATACATCACTTGCAAAGTGACCAGCACCGATGAGTCAAAACTCTACACTGAGGCCACAGGTAAAGTATGCGTGTGTAACAAACCAAGCTAATTTCAACTTGTCAGACAAAGTAGACACAGATTTACACACAGATATTCTGAGTAGATCTTTTGCAGAATGCATTTAAAGTGAACCATATCAATCCCTGTGGATTATTTCTAAATCCAAGACCAGGCCACTGGTTCAGATTTGTACTTGATCAGACAATTTACTGGCCCTGCCACCCAAAAAGATATTGCTTTCATTGCTCTGGTCCCATGTAACTGGCTGGAAATGACTAGGCTAACTAATATGAGAATATTAAAAACTAGTTACAGTCTAGATGATTGAATGATTCTCACTTTTTCTTTTGTTGCTTGATTAATATTCATTTCACAGACTGCTCCACGTGTTGTATATTGTATATTATGGTGCACAGATCCTATGGAATCATACACATTTAATTTTATCCCAACTGTTCACTTAAGATACAACAGGCTGTGTTTATGAGCATACTCGCAAGAAAGGGAACTCTTTAACAATTTGTAGCTTTTTATGTGCACTTTTTTGAGCGTGTGCACCCAGAAAACTATATATCAAACAGCATTTTGAATGTCTTCTTGAGTGTTTAAACTGACTTACAGTATGTAGATGTTCAGCCCCTTACATCTTTCACGTTGGCCAACCATCAAGCAGTCCATTTAGTCAAACCCTTCATAATTCTGCACAATATATAACTCTTATTGTTTCTTACACTCTCCTTTTCCTCCTCTTTCTTGCATTGCAGCTCTGTTTGTTTCAATAAGTGTGGGCCATTTATTTGGATCCCGAAACTGAAAGCATCCCGGAGTCTGACCTGAGCGATGATCTTTGTACCTCGGCTCTTTGAATGAGTTATTCAGAAATGTTTGCATGGAAGGGATGCACTCAATGGCTGCCTCATATTTTGTTATTGTAAAAATCGAATTATATTAACCCTCTGTATTTATTGATACAGTATTTAAACAAACGTTTGTTACTAACTCTTTTTAATTACGGTGACTGTAAGGTTCTTTAGTATTATAAGTATTATAAAATGAAAACCTCTATATTTTTTTTAGCAGTAATGTATTGAACATTGTGTTAAATAGAAATTCTTTTTCAGTTTGTTCTAAACGGATAGGTGTGTTTAAATTATTTTGCTGCTTGGGAATAATAACATATTTATAACTTTCTTCATTAATGCCATTTAAGCCAGTTATCAAAGTGTGTGTGCCTTTGTTTTGAAATTTCCTTTTGATACTCAACAACCCATTGTGATAACAGTAAGCCAGTGTTTTAATGTTATAGCTGTACTGGCATCTCTAAGACAGAGAAAGTACACAGAAAGCACCAAGGCATCATCATTCATTCAGTGTGATAATATAAACGGCGTTATTATAAATGGAAATGTGTGCTGTTACCTTATTTATTACCTTATTTAAAAGTTTTAATAACAAAGTAAGAGAGATCTGGTTTTCTAAAAAAAAAAAAAAAAGGCCACCACAAATTGTGTGCTTCAACGTGAATCCAGTTTTTTTTGAGTATTGTTGATTTTACTCAAAATGACTTGTGTTTCTTTATTAATTAAAGTAAACCATGAGCTCAATTCCATGGATCTCCATTTCCACCACTGAAAACAATAAATAAAAGGTTACTTTTTAATCTCATAATTTTCTTATAACTGTGAGATATAAACTCACAATTACGGGCTATAAAGTCGGAATTGTGACTTATATCTTAGAATTGTGACTTCATAACACTTTATAATTGTGTTTCCCACAACTGTGTGATATAAAGTCACTATTCTTACCTTATTTATTGTGAGACAACAAACTCCAGTTTTAAAGTCAGAATTGTTGCATAGATATAAACTCACAATTTACATCTCACAATTCTGGCTTTTAGAATTATAGAGATATGAGTTAAAATTGTGAGATAAAAAGCCACAATAACATTTTTTAATTTTTTATTCAGTGGCGAAAACTAAAAATTGTGTTATTTTGAAATTTTTTTGAATAAAATGTATGTATTTTAATGATATTTGCTGAGGGCAGGAATATTTTTTTTTACAGTGAACAATACATGAGGGTGAGTAAATGTTTTACCTTTCCTCTGATTTTTTTCAAAGAGTCTGATATTAGTGTCTATCACTGGAGTGCAATAGGATGTGCAATCTTAAAGGAGTCATACAAAGCCAATTTTCCACAATCTAATATGATTCTTTAGGGTCTGAATGTAAAGTTTGTAATATAGTTTGTTTTAAAATTTCTTAAAGGTAGTGTAAAAAACACTCATTTTACCCTGTCATAAACAGCTCTTTAGAAATCACTCTGACCCCGCCCCTCTTTTCCAGACGCTCTCAGAGGATCTTTTTTTTTAGCCGTATTCATAGCGAAACTTGCTAATTAGCACATTATTAGGAAAGGCGATTTTGCAAAGATTCATTAAAATTCATGTACTCACTGCTTCTGTAGGTGAGGCTGGATCATGAATAATTCGCGCAAACATTAAAGCTCACTAAGGGCGGGTCTGAGGTAAGATACCAGTTCAGTCTTTGTGACACGTCGCTGCCAATCAAATATTGTGGGCATGGCCTCTGTCAGTGTGACATTTGAGGATTGCTTGATTTCAGAAGTGGCAACTTATTTTTATTAAATTAAAAGAAAACTACTGGTGGATCTTTATCATTGTAGTGTGGTTGCGTACACACACTCCCAACACACATTTCAGTCCAAACAGCTTATAAAAGAGCATATGGCACCGGATGACCCTTTAAGTCAAAAGCCATTTAACTAAGTCCGATACAGAGAGGAAAGAGCAGTATACAGAAAAATCTCATTCCAAAAACCAGGATTCTTCACCCTTAATCTGACAGGATTACGCCAATCAGATACTGGATGACTGGATGAAGAAAATCAGAAAGTAGAAGGCACATGCAAGAGAAATGAAAAGCAAGAGGTAAATTATGTTTATTTTATTCAAATGGAACTTATGCACATTTAAATATTATATGATTCTCTAGCAATTTTTATTTCAATAATATATATAAAGTAAAACTTTTCAAAACACAATACCAACAAAACCATTTACATAAGCAACGCCATCTAACTGGTAGAACATTACAAACACAGGGGCATGATAAACTTTATAATAATGTTAAAGGTTCTTTTTATCAAAATTGATTTTCCCAGAAAGTTTCCCAGAGACAAAAAAAAGAATTCTCATGCAACCTGTTTCCGAGAGATACTATTTAAACCTCTTGAAATCATTAAATCATTGGGGTGTTTCAACAACTTCACCTGTTTTAATATTCGTTGCTTTTTTCCTGTGCTTCCTATTAATTGCTTCTGTGATAAGCTGTGCACCTGCTCCTCCAGCAACAGTTGCGCCTCCTGTGATTAAAGCTGCAGGAACTGCTATTCCAGTAAATGCAGCCAGTGCTACACCTCCAATAACTCCTCCTACACCTGCTCCCACCAAGGCTCCCATTTTAGCAGTCTTGCCAAGTTTCTTCTGTTCTTCCATCCTTATCTTGAGCTCCTCTTCTTGTTTTAATTTCTTGTCCTCCTCTCTCTGCCTCTCTTCTTCTTCCTCGATTTTCTTCTGAGCTTCCTGATACTTACTATTTGTGTAATGCTCTCCTCCGTTGTCCTTCACCATTGTGTCTATCTTCGATAACAGCTCTGTAACCTGTGTTCGATTTTCATTTGCATTATTGCGTTGGTTATTGAAAACCTGATAACCAGCTTTAAATTGTTTGATTAGCTCATTCATTGGCTTGTTTGTTCTCAGAAATTCCCCAATAGATGTTTTCAACATATCTCCTCTAGTAAAAAGTATGATGGTGTAATGTAAAGCTTCTTCTCCAAAGTTCTCATGAATCCATTTCACTGTGTTCTTCTCCTCATCTGTGAATATCACATCCAATCTGATGACCAGCAGAAAAGCATGAGGACCAGGAAGAGACATTTCTACACACCTCACTATTTCATCCTTCAGGGCTTGTCCTCTCATGGATGTGTCACACACCCCTGGAGTGTCAATCACTGAGATAATTCTACCTTCTACCTTCTGCTGATATTTTTGGCATTTTCCAGTCACAGATTCAGAGCACATTTCTTCTTTAAAAACATTTTGGCCCAGGATGGTGTTTCCTGTTGCGCTCTTTCCAGCTCCAGTTTTCCCCATCATCACAATTCTGAGATCTAAAAGTTGCATGAATAAAAGCAATGTATTATATTTGATTAATCTGCCTGCTATGTCCTATGCCCATTCGTTTTTATTTATTGTCATGGTGTCCGTGACTATGTATTAAGCAACAGATTTTGGAGTCTTTATGGAAGTAATTGCTTTATTTGCTTCATTAATGCCAAGATGACATGTCACATACACAGCCGATAATTGTCTATAATATTTTTTGCCAGGCTATTTAACCAATTATATGCTATTTATAAAATAGCAGAATTTCCTGCTATTTATACTGTTTATTGCAAATAATGGTAATTATCTGCACCTCTATACAGTATAAAACAGTACGCTATAATAACTTTTATATTTATAACAAATTATTAAGTGGATGCCACTGTTTTGGGCATATACCTACTCACCCTAACCCTACCAGATACTTTATTTTCGATGTTTGATTATTCAATGTTTGATTTTATTTTATTGAAAATAAATTATTTTCTATAGAAGCACGTTTCCGCCACTGAATAAAAAATAACAAAAGGTTATCACGCCTTTTTTCTCAGAATTGCATGATAAATGTGCAATTCCGAGTTGTAAAGTCAGAATTGTGAGATGTAAACTCATTATTAAGGTTTATAGGTTTATTGGGCAGGAAAAAAAGACTGAAATGTACTTTTCTGATGTGATTTGAAAAGGGAGAGGAAGTTAATGTTAATATTCAGAATCTGTTAGAAGGATCTCATGAACTATCTGAAAAACACAGGTTTGATGGATAGTTTGTACTTTTTTTATTATTACTATTATTTGATACTGTCATCTACTGTTCCACACTCCAGTCCGGTAGTTGGACACTGTTAAAGCTGGTTGTTACCCGCCAATAAAATCAAAAGAAGTAGGACAGGGAAAAAATCACCATGCTTTATCATCTACGCCACTAAAGTTGACTATTTTCAATCACCTTTTTGCATACTTTTGACTAGCCCAATTGCACATTGGTGGGTGGAGTTAGTGAAATAGCCTCTGCTATCAAGACTATTAGCACTAGTGTAAATAGCCACTCCATGGACAATTTTACATGTTTGTAAAATGTTTGTGTAAAATAATAATGATTAAAAAAAACCCTCAATCTCAGTAATTATTCATCAAGCAGCACCCTGGCTTCACTTTGGAAAGCATATTTAAAGGCACATTTCAGGAAAATATAGACAGACCGTAATAAAGTAAGCACAGTTTTCTTAGTTCTCACCTGCTTCTGTGTTTCTCTTGTCCCGTTTTCCAGTTCTGCTTATTTCCCAGATTTCTGTCAGTTTCATTCGTTCACATGAGAATTCCAGTGATCTCACTAATGATCCACTATCACCCACTTCCATGCCTTCTTGGAAAACCCAGTCTTCATCTTCATGAGTTTCTCTCCCACAAGAAATAAGGGTTTCTTTATCTGGTTCGATCACAGTATGTGTTATGTTTTCCTGTATTACACTTTTAAACGTCTTCCACATGGTTTTACTTTCTCTTTTTTTGTCTCTTTCTTTGTGTTTTTCCGAGTCCTCCTTTTGTTGTTCTGGCTTTTGCTTTACTTTTTTAATCTTTGTTGGGGGGTTTAAATAAATCTGAGTACTGTAATGCTGGCCATCATTCTGTTTGATAATGTAATCTGCTTCTTCTGCAGAAGCTTTGTGATTTGTTTTGGGGTGATGTCATATATACTGTTGATTTGATAGTATTTATCTCTGTATCTGACTAGCTCAAGAAATTGTTCGCTTAGAATAAAGACCATCCATGCTTTGTTGGACATTTGTTCTCTTCCAATGAACAGAACCAGGGTGAACTTAAAAGCTTGTGGTCCAAAGTTATCCTGAATTTGTTTGACAAGGTTCCTCTCCTCCTCTTTCATGTTCTTCAGGTTGATCATCAGCAGGAACACATGAGGACCAGGGTGACAGAGAGAAGCGCTCCTTCTTATTTCACTCTGCAGCTCTTCCTCACTCAATGCAGTTGTGAAAAATCCTGGAGTGTCGATGACTGAGACGATTCTGTCCTCTACTCTTCCTCTTTGTATCGCACTCACTCTGGTTCTGGTCTCTTTAAATACCTTTCTGCCCAGTATTAAATTTCCTATTGCACTCTTTCCAGCACCAGAAGCACCCAGCAGCACAATTCTCAGCTCAGGTGAATGAAATGCTTTCTCTGATTCTGCATGGAGATAAAACAGTCACTCAGATGTGGCATTTCCTAAAGCATTTCTATCACACAAGTAATACCTTGTAGTAAATGTGAGGGTTTTGGTTCAACAATGCTGGGAACATTATGTATCACCAATAAAAGTAGCCATTTATTTCCAAAGAAATGTCCACAAATTCAAAGTTCACATTGCATACACGCATAAAAGTGAAAACCATTTAGCAAATGCTGGGACATATACTGTATCCCTTTGTACCTTTGTGCATTCCAAAGATAAATAAAAAATCATATATATATATATTCATTGCACTTTTTTCAAATATAGCATTTTGAAAGAGCATGCACTACACTTGCAGATTAGAGTCTTTTTAAAGCGAAACAAATCTATGTAAAATCAAGTGCATTTTTGTACTCATATATACTATACAATAATCACTGTAATGTAGCTCACCTAGACATCTTGGTGGTGTTTCATAACACGAGAACTCTGCAGCCATGTTGAACTTTACACAAAGCAAACATTCCCTGAAAAAGCAATTACAATCCTCTAAGGTGTTTTATTCAAAGCCAGCTGTTCATGTTCCACCAGATGTGCAATTTGTCCATCATTAAATTGACACCGGTGTGGTGATGCATTATAAGAACCTTTATAGACATACTAGTGTTTATTTCATAAAGACAACGTTGCACTTATTCAAACAACAAGATATTTTACCTGCTCTGCTTCTGCTCTA
Source organism: Enteromius afrohamiltoni (assembly GCA_034779775.1). Lineage (NCBI taxonomy): Eukaryota > Metazoa > Chordata > Actinopteri > Cypriniformes > Cyprinidae > Enteromius > Enteromius afrohamiltoni. Next base: position 318,811 of record JAUYWG010000015.1, read on the forward strand.
TGGACGTCCAATTTCCGTCCATTTATGGGGTTGTTTTGTAACGCCAGGCGACATCTTTTTTCGATGTCTCCCGCACGTCTAATGTAGACGTCGGTGGGACCTCCATGTAAGGGCTATTTATAGTCCAAAAGTGGTCCAAACGGGACATCTTTTCAACATAAAATTATATATATATAATTTGTGATCCGCATTTAACCCATCCAAAGTGCACAGACACAGCATGAGGTGGAGAGAGCACTGGTTATTCTCTAACCCCACCTTTGGGTTACAAGTCCAACTCCCTATCCATTAGGCCATGCTCGTTTTTAATACAATATAATATAAAAATATAAATAACTTGATTATAGGCTACTTTAAATAAAATAAAAATTGTTAAAGGAAAACAGGAAAATGTAAAAAATAAAAAAATAAACATATGGTCTACCAAATGAATAATAATAAATAATAAATCTTGTTTATATATAAATATGTTAATGCCTTCATGTTGAAAGGCTCTATTTTGTAAAACACATTTACTGCCACTGCCATAGACGTCCAAAAAAACCCAGATTAGTCAAACGTTGAACGTCAAAACGACTGAATGAAGTTCAGTCATGGATAGACGTCCAAATACTGGACCTAGTTTGGACGTGTAATAGATGTCCAGATGTCTGCTATCAACAGCTCAAGCCGCATTTACAAGGTTTAAAATGACTTTTTGAAATTAACAGTGGATTGAGGCTTTGGATGAGATATGGAAGGAATAATGTAACTCACTGTCATGGTCTATGTTTAATGTTCACGTGTTCTACCATGTCTTTGTTTATCTGTGCCATGCTCCTTTTGTATCCGCCCCTGCCCATATATAACGTTTCCTGCCCTTGTTTAGTTCATTGTGTTAATTGTTAAAATGTCTGTGTATTTTATAGTGCCTTAGTTCAAACTTTATTTATCGAATCGTCAAGTGTCTAATGTGTTTGCATGTGCCTTACCTTTTGTACCTTGTCCAAGTCGTTGATTAAAGAATCACAGTTTTCGTTAGACAGACAAATATTATCTGATCGATGTCTTGAGATGTGGCAATCATAGTATAAGCGGAATAATAAACTTTTATTCCTCAATTATTTAGTTATTCCTTACATAATCCACCTTTAACACATTAGAAATCCATGACATAATACAAAAATGGGCAAGCCACTATGGCAAACAACGCTATTTGATTTTGAGTAAAAGAGAGAAAAAATCCATGTCAGTCAATATATATTACAATATTGACTGGACAGTAAAATAAATAAAGATAAAGTGTCTTAGAGGTTTATCCTCAAATCAAAGAAAAGCTGCAGGGCAGGTATAGCCATCATCAATAAAGATCTCCTTCAAACAATGAAGGGAAGACATTTCATTATAAATCTTCATAAAGTGTTTTCATTAAAATGGTGAACTACTTAGTTTAGAACAAATTAGTATTTACTTATAACTTTTTCAAACTATAAACCTTGACAAAAAGTCATCTCAGGTTGAAGGTTATTGAAGGTTTACAATGCAATATTTTTGATGCGTCATGACTGTGTTTTCCTTAATATGCAATTTAAGTCAGATAAAAAGTACTTGTTTCACTGAATTTCTTTAAATTATAGTTTAGACAGAACAGGATCCTCTTTTAGGAGGAAATTTCCCGCTCAGTTCCTCGCTACTGGTGACTAAATACTGACTGAACCAGTTTAGTGTTTGTTATTGCGACATTTATTGCTTTTTTTTGTTTATGTAGTAAAAGGATGACTCATACTGTCCTCTTATATAAGAACCTGTGAGCACTTTCATTCCATTCA